>CAUYUJ010018159.1:841740-846069 GCA_963575745.1 Prorocentrum cordatum | reverse complement strand
AGTCGTAGTAGTAGTAGTAGTAGTAGTAGTAGTAGTAGTAGTAGTAGTAGTAGTAGTAGTAGTAATAGTAGTGGTAGTGGTAATGATAATGGTAGTAGTCGTCGTCCTAAGATGTCTGTTCAGCCCCCTCCTCCGCCCCATGGTTCCTTCCTCCTCCCTGACCTCTTCAGTTCTCTCACCCTCTATAGAAGGAGGAGGAAGTGAAGGAGGAAGTGGAGGAGGAGGAGGAGGAGGAGCAGGCGGAAGAAAACGACTACGACCACGGCAACGCAAAGGGGGGGGGTGAGGCGGAGGGTTGGGAGGAGTGAGAGAGGGAGGGGGGAGAGGGATGAGGAGGTAGGAGGAGAGGAGTAGGAGGAGGGAGGAGGAGGTGGTGGAGTCGAGTAGAGGATCCAGGAGGAGGAGGCGAGGACGATGAGGGCCTGAGGACGAGGACAAGGAAAGGGAGGAGGACAGGACGAGGGACGAGGACGCCGACGACGAGGACGAGGACGAGGACGAGGAGGACCACGAGGACGGGGAGGAGGAGAGGGACGAAGACGAGGACGGCGACGAAGAGGACGAGGACGACGAGCTGGAGGAAGAGGTTGAGAAGGAGGAAGAGGAACTGAAGGAGCACGAGGAGCCCCCCCCCCCGCGCGCTCCTCGCCTGCTCGTGGGCCGCGCCCGTCCGACCCCGCCATGTCCGCGGCCCGCGCCCCGGCCGCCGCCAGCGCGGAGGCAATCTCTGCCGAGGAGGGAGGTGGTGGTGGTGGTGGATGTGGATGTGGTGGTGGTGGAGGAGGAGGTGGAGGAGGAGGAGGAGGACGGGGAGGAGGGGGGTGAAGGACGGGGGGAGGATGAGGAGGAAGATTCTGGCTTGTCTGAATGCACGCCATGCGAGTCACATAATAATTTAAGAGGAGGAGGAGGACTAGGAGGATGAGAGGGAGGAAAAAATCTGACAAGACGAAAAAGGGCAATAATTAAACATAAATAAGAATGAGGAGAAGAAAGAAGAGGAGGAGAGAGGAGGAGGAGGAGGAGGCGGGGGAGGGGGTGGGGGAGGGGGGTGAGGGGGAAGGGGAGGGGGCGAGGCAGGAGGACGGCGGAGGAGGAGGAGGACGACCAGGAGGAGGAAGGTCAGTGTAAACCCAAGACCCATCAACGATGTTGACATACACCCTCCCTCCAGATCCCTCTTTATAGGCCCCTTATAAGGGGCCATCCATTGAGGGAATTGCCCAATTGGGCAATAACGGTGTGAACATCCAGGAGCGTGCCAAAACTCCATTCCCAGGAGTTCATCGCCACGAGTTAACCTAATTGTTATGTCTTGGCGATCCTGAATCGTGCCAGAACGCCGTTCTTGGGACTCAACTCCGCGAGTCATCGTAACTGTTGCGCCCTGTCAATCCTGAATCGCTCCAGAACAAAAACTCTGATACGTTAGCCATGCGGACCAGTCAATGATTTGCATGTTTTTTGACAACGAATGTGCGCGGCGCTGAGGCGAGAGCCACAGTTTGGAACCGACCCGCCCTCAATCCTTGAAGCATTTGCGAATGTTTAAGAATTAATGTGCGCGGCGCTAAGGCGAGAGCCACACTTTGAACACCACCCGCCCTCAATCCGTGAAGCTCTTGCCGAGGTTTAAGAATGAATGTGCGCGGCGCTAATGCGAGAGCCACATATTGAAAACCACCTGCCCTCAATCCGTGAAGCTCTTTGCTGCAAGCTTTTAGAACGAATGTGCGCGGCGCTAAGGCGAGAGCCGCATTTTGAAATGGACCCGCCGTCAATCCGTGAAACTCATGCAATTCTTGAAATCGAATCTGATCGGCGCTAAGGCGAGAGCCACATTTTGAAATGGACCCGCCCTCCATTCGTGAAGCTCGTGTTATGGTTTACAACGAATGCGCGCGGCGTTAAGTTTCAAAACCACCCGCCCTGAATCCGTGAAATCCGTGCATTATTGAAATCGAATCTGCGTGGCGCTAAAGCGAGAGCCACACTTTGAAATGGACCCCCTCAACCTGCGAAGCTCGTGTTATGTTTTATAACGATTGTGCGCGGGGCTAATGTTGAAAACCACCCGCCCTCAATCCGTGAAATCCGTGCAATGCCTTGCGAAGAGTGTGCGCGGCGCGAAGGCGAGAGACACATTTCGAAAACGACCCGCCCTCACACATGTGAAACGGCTGTCAAGTTTAAGTTTCAGGGCCACACGTGGTGAGGAAGTCCCAGGCGAAACGCCCAGCCACCCCTTTCCTCCGGACTCGCGGTGCGACAGGCAGGAGTTATCGATACGGGAAAAAGAAATGAGGAGGAGGAGGAGGAGGAATTGGGTGGCAGAGGAGGAGGAGGAGGAGGAGGAGGAGGAGGAGGAGGAGGAGGAGGAGGAGGAGGAGGAGGAGTTGGGTGGTGAAGGAGGAGACAGAAGTGAGGAGTCGGAGGAGGAATAGGAGGAGGAGGATGATGAGGAGGAGGAGGAGGAGGAAGAGGAGGAGGAGGAGGAGGAGAAGAGTAGAGCAGAGGGAGGAGGTGTGAAGAGAGGAGGGGAGGGCCGGAGGAGGAGGAGGAGGAGCAGAGGCCAAGGAGGAGGAGCAGGAGCCAGGAGCAGAGGGGGGGAGGAGGAGGAGGAGGAGGAGGAGGAGGAGGAGGAGGAGGAGGAGGAGGAGGAGGAGGAGGAGGAGCAGGAGGAGCAGGAGAGCAGGAGGAGCAGGAAGGAGCAGGAGGAGCAGGAGCAGGAGCCAGGAGCAGGAAGGAGCAGAGGAGGAGTGAGGAGGAGGAGGAGGGAGGAGGAGGAGCAGCAGGACCAGGAGGAAGTAACAGGAGGAGGTAACAGGAGGAGGAAAGGAGGAGGAAGAGGAGGAAGCGGAGGAGGAGGAGGAGGAGGAGCAGGAGAGAGAGGAGGGCAGGAGGAGGAGGAGGAGGAGGAGGAGAGGAGGCGGAGGAGGAGAGGAAGGGGGAGGGAGGAGGAGGAGGAGGAGAGGAGAGGGGAAAAGGAGGACGAGGAGGAGGAGGAGGAGTCGAGGAGGAGGGGAGGAAGAGGAGAAGGAGGAGGAGGAGGAGGAGGGAAAAAAGGAGCAGGAGCAGCAGCAGGCCGCAGGAGCAGGTACAGGAGCAGAAGCAGGGCAGGAGCAGGAGCAGATGCAGAAGCAGGCAGCCTGGGAGCAGGCGGAGCAGGAGTAAGGAGCAGAAGCAGGAGGCAGGAGCAGGAGAGGAGGATGAGGAGGAGGAGGAGGAAGAAGATGATGAGGGAGAGGGGGAGAGGGGAGTGGGAGGCGGAGGGGGAAGGGACGGAGGGAGGAGGAGCAGGAAAGAGGAGGAGGAGGAGGAGGAGGAGGGGGAGGAGGAGGAGGAGGAGGAGGAAGAGGATGAGGAGGAGCAGCAGGAGGAGGAGCGGGAGGAGGAGCAGGAGGAGCAGGAGGATTGGCGGTGGGGGTGTTAGAGGTGGATGGAGTTCAGTGCTGGGAACTTGGGAAGGATGTTCCTATGGCTTGGGTAAACCTCGAACGCTGAGCAACAATCCTAGGATTGCTACACCTCAGATTCGCATCTCTACAATTGCATGGCCTGTTTCTTACTTAGACTCTTACTGTTGCTTGCACCTTACCTGCCGAGGCGACACTTCCTCTGACACATCAGAGGCTTATCATTTATCATGGTTGCGGGGAAGGTCAGGCTTATCATGCCAAGGTAGGTGCTGACCTCCAGTACTTGGCGGGCGTCTACTCCTTTAAGGATTCTCGTCACGGCCTTAGTTTCATTCATTTCCCGCGGCGCAGGTGCATGCGAGCTGATTCGCATAAGCACTTCGGTTTTCAAAATCAAGAACGCCACAGGTGTTCGCCTTAGGTTTGCTCAGCGTATAATAAAGACCACAATAGGAGGAGGATGGGGAGGAGGAGGAGGAGGAGGAGGAGGAGGCGGAGGAGGAGTAGGAGGAGGAGGAGGAGGAGGGGATGGGGGAGGCGGAAGACGGGGGAGGAGGGAGAGGGGGGGCTGGGGGCGGGGGAGGAGGACGGGTGAGGAGGGGAGAGGAGGAGGTCGAGGAGGAGGAGGAGGAGGATGAGGAGGAGGAGGAGGAAGAGGAGGACCAGAGTAAAGCTAGGACGCGTCAGCTACGAGTGCACCAGTCCCAGGTCCCCTCTTCATGAGCCAAGCCAAGAGTTCCTTCTCTTTGGAGTCAGCGACCCTCGGAAAGGCGACAACATCATGGGCCTGTGATTCAGGCGATGGCCCCGTTTTGAAAAAGGCTTCGCCTTGTGCTTGTTGCTGGAACTAACCCATGGCAAAACAGACACGATCAGGACGCCCAGCGAGGTGTCCAGCACGAACCCCATT
>CAUYUJ010018159.1:816740-839240 GCA_963575745.1 Prorocentrum cordatum | reverse complement strand
CGGGGGGGGCTCTTGAGGGTCTCTTGAGAGCGTCTTGGGGGCATCTTGGGTGCCTCTTAGGGCCTCCTGGGGGCCTCCTGGGACTCTCTTGGGGCACTCTTGTGAGCCTCGGGGGCCAGCTCGGAAGTGATCGATCAAAGAAGGGGGAGGTTCCAAGTGGGCCCCCCACTCAGGAGGCCAAAATGTGGTCAAAACCGTAGTAACATCAATGATTTTGGCTTTCTCGCCGAGGCCATCTTGGACGCTCCAACGCGTGGCCGCCCCCCTCCTCCAGACCTGGAAGGGGTAAGCCCCTCCCCAAAGGGGAAGACGGAGGGTTGGAAGAGGAAACGCCCTAAACCATTCACGCACTAAAGGGCTGATGGGATTCAACGGTTGGAGCACGACCCGCAGATACAGGCAATGAACCGTGCGCTGTTGCTTGGGGTAGCGCCGCCGTCGGTGGCGACGAGAGAAGGGTCTAACATTTCTCTTCGGGACCCGCCGTGTGGGAAATCCTCGAAAACATCTCATGAAAGGACTGGTTGTTTGGTGGGTTGGTTGGCCGATTGGCTCGCCGATTGCCGGGTTAACAATTTTTCATCCTGGAGTTTGGTTCGTTGCTTGGCAGGTAGGTCGGTTGGTTGGTTGGACGGTTGGCTCGTTGGTTGGCCGGTTGGTTGGTCGGTTGGTTGGTTGGTTGGGTGGCTGGTCTGTACTGTTGGGCCAAAATTGGTGTCGTGCTCATACTACTGCACGCTTAGCCTCATACACAAGTCTTGTTCTGGCGGAGTAGAGGATTGGCCAGGTCAGAGTTATCCCTTTACATTCCACTTACACACTTATTCCTAATACCTAACTACTAACTCATTCTTCCTCAATTCCGTAATCTGTCACCTCCATACCTCTCTGTACATTCCCTCCTCACTCTTCATCCTTCTCCTCCTCCTCTCCTACCTCCCCTCATCATCCTCCTTCGTCTCTCCTCCTTCTAATCATCCTCATCTCTCCTCCTTCGGTCCTACTCTCTCTCCTCCTCCGACTACTCCATCCCACTACCTTCGCTACATCCTCCATCCTCCTCCTCCTCCTCCTCCTCCTCCTTTCCTCCTCCTCATCCTCCTCCTCATCCTCTCCTCCTCTCTCCTCCTCCTCCTCCTCCATCCTCTCCTCCCTCCTCCTCCTCCTCCTCTCCTTCCTCCTCCTCCTCTACTCCTCCCTCTCCTCCTCCTCTCTCCTCCTCCTCCTCATCCTCCTCCCTCCTCCGCCTCCTCCTCCTTCTTTCCCCCTCCCGCTCATCGCTTCATCCACAAGAAGGCTTTCGACGCTGCGAATGACCGCCCCCGCGATGACGAACCTGAATGCAGCAACAGCCGCTCAGAGGCGCGTAGGCTATGAAGTACGACCCAATTTCGCAACCCATGCTTTCTCTCCGACCTACTCCTGCTGCCTGCTTCTGCCCCTCCTCATCCGCCTCCTCCCCTTCCTCCCCCCCGCACTACTCCTCCATCCTCCCCCCCTCTCCTCCTTCTCCTCCTTGTCCCCATTCCTCCTCCCCTCCCCCCTCCGCCTCCTCCTTCGCCTCTTCCTCCTGCTCCTCCCCTTCCTTCGTTTCTTCCGCCTCCATCTCTTTTCCTCATGAGCAACTTGTCCTTGTCTCGCCCCGAGAAGTGTCAATAGGGCGGGCCGCGCGTTTCGCTACAAGTTTCCTCACCGCTTGTGATCCTAAAGCGATACGTTTGTAACACTCTCACGGTTGGAGGGCGGCCCGATTTCAAAATGTGGTTTTCTCCCCAGCGCCGCGCCGCTGACATTTGTCTCTCAAATTTGTGATACCTTCACGGATAGAGGGCGGGTGATTTTCAACATGTGTTTCTCGCTTCGTGTTTAACGTTCGCAACAGTTTCACGGGTGGCGGGTGGGTCGTTTTCAATGTGTGTTTCTCGCATTTGCGCCGCGCACGTTCGTCTTAAAAGTTGCAATAGCTTCACGGACGGAGTGCGGGTGGTTTGCAAAAGTTGGTTCTCGCCTCAGCGCCGCGCACGTTCGTCTTCAAAGTTTGCAAGAATATCACGGATGGAGGACGGACGGTTTTCAAAGTGTGATGTTTGCCTTAGCGTCGCGCAGAATTATTTTCAACATATTTTAAGAATTTTGCGGATGGGGGGCGGATGGTTTCGAAGATGTGGCTCTCGCTGTAGCGCCGCGCGCATTAGTTTTAAAAGCCTGCAACCGCTTCACGGATGGCGGGCGGTTCCTTTTCGAAAGGTGGCTCTCGCCCCAGCGCCGCGCACATTCGTTTTCAAAAGTTTGCCAGATTTCCATGGGTGGAAGATGGGTGGTTTTCATAGTGTGGCTCTCGCATCAGCGCCACGCGCATTCGTCTAACAAGTGTTCAAGAGCTTCGCGGATGGAGAGGTGGTCGTTTTCAAATATTGTCTCTCGCCTCAGCGCCGCTTACATTCGTTTTCAACGTTGACAATAATTGATTGGATTCTCATGGTTGACATCCGACGAATGGCGTTCTGGCACAATTTAGGATCGTCATGGCTCAACAGTCACGTTCGCTCTCGGTCTTAAGTCCCAGGAACGGCGTTCGGGCACGGTTCGGGATCGTCAGGACGCAGCAATCAAATTTTTTCGTGGCGTTGAAGTCCACGGAGTGTTTTTTTTGCACGATTGAAGATTCTCAGACGGTTATCCTCCAACGGGACACTTCCAGCAGCGACGATTACTTGTTGTAGGGACCAGTGAAGGGGGAACTTGGAGGGAGGGTTTATTGCGACATCGTCGATGCGTTTTGGGTTTACAGTGGTCCTCCTCCTCCTCCTCTCCCTCCTCCTCCTCCTCCTCCTCCTCCTCCTCCTCCTCCTCCTCCTTGCAGGCAGCCACGCGCCCTGACCTCGTGCGCGGGGTGCTCGCGTGCCTGGGAGCCGCCCTGAGCTTCGCGGTGGCCGCGCTGCTGGTGAAGGCCTCCCCGCCGGACAGCAGGGCGAGGGGGGGGGGGGAATGTTAGGCGATCGCCTTGGCAGGATATAAAACGACGCGAAGATCGGGACAAAATCGGATCGGGATAACTCGAAATCTCTGAGAATCGGCGGGTTTGGAGGGTGTATTGGGCGCCGCGGCCGCTCCAGAGCGTTCCGGAACGCTCTGAGAGCGCTCCGGAACGCTCTGGAGCGATTTATCCCGATCCTAGCCCTGTTTTAGGATACACTGCGATCCGTTCGGTCCGAGTCGGTATCGATTCCGGCCCGCTCGAGCCGGCTCGATTGCGGTATTTCGACGGTCCGATGTGTCCCGACGCCTCTGCGGCGTTGCTGCACCTTCCAGCGCGCGGCCGATCCGACGCACGCGGCCGATCCGTCGCACGCTGCGCATCCCAGCGCGGCCGATCCGACGCGCGGCCGAGCCGATGTCAGTCCCGATGGCCGTGCCGGTGTGGCCCGCTCCGACGCGCGCTGCGGCTCGGCCTTTTTTCCCCGGTTTCGATGCCGGCGGGTCCTGCCAGGCTCGGTGCCTGCGTTCGGGTGCCACTCCTGTGATTTTGCCCTGGTCCGGAATCCGGCGCATTCCGGCTTCATCCCGCTGAACCCGCCAGCTTGATCCGGCTCAATCCCGCTTCATCCGCGGCCTGATCTGCCGTAGCAGCACCCCAGCGGGGCTTAGTCTCCTGAATCCTTCCGACGAAGACCTCCCAGTAGCTGCCTCCTAACTTGCGGCGCGGCGGCGGACGAGGAACCCGAGGCGGGGATTTCTTCACCACCCACCCAATCACCCCAGCCCAACCCGAAGGCTTCAATTTGCCCTCCATTTTCAGTGGGCGGGGGTTCGGGGAACGTTGAGAAAACACATATGAAACCCGTACCTCCCCCAGCCCGAAACTCGGGTCGTCGGGTTGGGTTGGGGTGGTCTGGTAGGTAGTCATGTCTGGTCAGCGTCGTCCACCTTCGGAAGCACCGACAGGCGGTGGATGTGATCATGATTCAGGCCTTGGTGGGGTGTTGCCAAGAGTATGCCTGCCCCAAGGTGCCCCCAGGATTCTCGGGGAGGCCCAGGTGGCCCCCAGGGCGCCTCTCTCACGAAGCCCAGGGGGGTCCAGGGGTTCCGAACTGGCGCGAAAAGCTGGGAGCCAACACCCGACCTGGGAGGGGCGAACAGGTCCACGTCCACCACCTGCCGATCCGCCAGAAAATCGATCCCCCAGGCGGTGGTTATCGACATCTCCCCGCCTCGGGCTCCACAGGGCCACATCGGCGCCTCTCGGAAGCGAGTTCTGTTCAGTTCGGCCAGCTCCTGGAAGCGACGCTCGCTACATGAGGGCGTGCCTTCCAGTGAGGCTTTGAGCGCCGTCCTCGCGACACTCTGCCTCGCCATGAGCCGCTTGGCCCAAGACACCGCCCCGCGGTTTCGGCCCCGCCGCGTCGCGCGCGCGCGCGCGCCGCTGCGTCACCGCTGGCGCCCGCAGCTGCGCTGCGCGTCGGGGCGCCCCCGCACCAGGGTAAGGCACGCGCGCTGGTCATGCCGACGTTCACGGAGGAGGAGGAGGAGGAGGAGGAGGAGGAGGAGGAGGAGGAGGAGGAGGAGGAGGAGAGGAGGAGGAGGAGGAGGGAGGAGGAGGAGGGAGGGAGGGAGGAGGGATGGAGGGAGGGAGGGAGGGAGGGAGGGAGGGAGGGAGGGAGGGAGGAGGGAGGGAGGGGAGGAGGAGGAGGAGGGGCGCTGATTGACGACGACGACGAGACGACGACGACGACGGACGGACGACGACGGACGACGACGACGACGGCGCGAGGACGACGACGACGACACTATGATGATGATGATGATGATGATGATGATGGATGATGATGATGATGATGATGATGATGGATGATGTGATGACGATGACGATGGCGATGACGATGACGATGATGATGCTGATGCTGATGCTGATGCTGATGATGATGCTGAGGATGTGCTGATTGCTGATGCTGCCCTGCTGCTGATGGTGATGCGATGCTGATGCTGATTGATGCTGATTCTGATGCTGATGCTGATGCTGCCTGTGCGGATGCTGTTGATGATTATGATGATGATGATGATGATGATGTGATGATGATGATGATGATTGATGCTGATTGCTGATGCTGATGCTGATGCTGTGCATGATGATGGAAGACCGATGATGATGGATGACGACGATGACGATGACTGAGGATGAGGATGAGGATGAGGATGAGGATGAGGATGAGGATGAGGATGAGGATGAGGAGAGGATGAGGGATGAGGATGAGGATGAGGATGATGATGATGATGATGATGATGATGATGAGGAGGAGGAGGAGGAGGAGGAGGAGGAGGAGGAGGAGGAGGAGGAGGGGAGGGAGCGAGATGACGACGACGAAGACGACGACGACGACGACGACGACGACGACGACGACGACGACATGCTCGCCGTTCGAGGCTTCTGGGTGTTCTCATTGGCTTCCTGGCGGTATTTTAGCCTCGGGCTGCATAGTCCAGCAGCCGCGCCTCGCCGAGAGCGCTCGGGGGGAGGTGCCCAGAGTGTCCCGAGCGGCCGCCGGAGACCCGAGTCGTGAGCCGAGAGCCCAGGGATCGTCGGTTTAAGTCGGGCCTCGACAGGAGGAATATTCAAAACCAGTCAAGAGAATAGCCAGGGGACGGTTTTCGGAGCATGTTTGACCATTTGGGGGTGTTCTTTGACTATTCCTAATTTGTTCATCAAAAATCCGCCTGTAGGGGAACACGCCCGACCTAATCGTAGGTCGCCCGAGTGGGCGCGACGATGGCCGCGCAACGCGCATCTCTTCGGGGGGTATGCATCGACCCCCAATCGCCCAGTGATTGCCGATAGGGGCCCGATAGCCCCGGCCTGCCCAGGAAGGTGCGGATTCATTATCGGAGGCATGTCGCCGATCTATCGGCGGTGTACCGCCGATTCCAGGTCGATGCTTCCCCCCCTGTGCCTATCCCCCCTAGCGTTGCCCCTCATCTCTGGGCAACGTCAGCGAGGGGGGCATAACGAGTCTTATCGGAGGGGACGCCTCGGCCCCCCAAGCGCCCAGTCGTCGCCAGGAGCTCGATAGCCTTATATCAGTCGGGCCTGTCCCTCTTAAGCCGGGCCCAGTCAAACAATGGTTTGGCAAGTTTGAAGATTTCGTCCAAAATCTCCCTGTAGGAGGACAGGCCCGACCTAACGATAGCCCACTTCGCCCCAGGGGCGTCCAGATTCTTTCCATCGGGGCCATGTCGCCGATGTGTCGGCGATGCCGATTCCAGCCCGATGCCATGCCCGCCCCTCAGCGGGTCCCCCCGCAGGGCTCCCCGGCGGATGTGCGGGCCCCCCCCCCCTCGCAGGGGGGCGGGCGGGCCCCCCCGGGGCTTCTTTCCGTCCGCCGCTCTCGGCCGCGGGGCCCTGCGCGGGCTCCTTGGGGGGGGTCGGGGCCGAGAGCGGCCGGGGAGCGGAACGGCCGCGCGTACGGGTGACGCTCTGTTGGAGCGACCTCGACGGCGCAGCGGAATGGAACGGAAAGGGACGGACTGCGCAACGGAATGCGTGCAGCCGAACGGAGCGGAACGGAACGGAGCGGAGCGACCTCTGCGGCGTGCAGCCGAACGGAGCGGAATGCCCGAAGGGGTGAGTGCACAACACGAAGCACCCAGGTGCTTCGTGTTGTGCACCTGGGGTGCAGTCGTCACGCATAGCTATGCGTGACGACTGCACAGGGTAACTGGCGTGCCCCTGGCGGTTTCTCGAGCACGAGCTGCAAAGATCGCCGCGCGTCGCGCGTTGCGGCTGGGGCCGCCGGGGGGTTCCTTCCTAACCGAGGAAACCGAAGACAAATTGAGGAAACACCCAAACCGAGGAAGAAACCCAACTCAGGAAGATAAAGGAAAGTAAGCAGAGGAGACACCAAAGCCTTGAAAAAAAAACAAAATATAGGGGAAACCCAAACCCAAGCAAAAAGCCGGGCCGTCCTTCTCCCGGAGTCCCAGGGGGCGGCGCGAGGGTGCGAAGTCAGCCGCGCAGCGCGGGGCGCGAGGGGGCGCGAAGCCAGGTGGGCCGGCTGCCCTCGGCCGAGGCAGGCTAAGAGTTGGTTTTTGGGCGGGGCCCCAGTGGTCCAGGGGGCCCGCGCTCCCTTCCTCCTCCTCCTCCTCCTCCTCCTCCTCCTCCTCCTCCTCCTCCTCCTCCACCTCCTCCTCCTCCGCGCTCCCTCGTAGGAGGCCCGCCCGTCCCAACGTGCAGGTGCTGATCGGCGGTGAGCGAGGGGGGGGGGGGGAGGCGAGAAGGAGAGGGCCTTCTCCGAAGGCGGCGGGACTTCTCAGAAGCCCTCGTGCGTCCGGAGAGGTCTTCCGCGTCTTCGGGGGAGGCTTAGGAAACGTCCGGGGGACTTCCGAGCCTTCTGAGAAGGCCCGCCCCTGCTCACTTCCCCCCTGGGCTCGTCGCCGGGCTGCGACCGCCCTGGGGCGACTTCCTCGGCGCCCCGGGGCCGGCCTCCACAGGGCTGGCCGCAGAAGCGCTGGCCTCCGCACCCGCACGGGCCGCCCGGGGCTGGCCTCGGCAGGTCCCGTCCGATGACTGCTCGGGGCACCTGCGGAGGCCAGCCGGGGCCTCGGAGGGCCTGTGCCGGGGGCGAGGACAGGGGGCCTCGGAGGGCCTGCGTCGGAGGGCCTGTGTCGGAGGGCCCGGGGGCGAGGATCGGAGGGGGGGGATGCCAGGCATTATTACGGGGGAAGCTGCACGGACCCCGAGTCGCCCACTGATCGCCGAGAGGGGCCCGATAGCCCCAACCCGCCCAGGAAGGTGCGGATTCACTATCGGGGGGCCCATCGCCGATCTATCGGCGATGTACCGCCGATTCCAGGTCGATGCATCCCCCCCTGTGCCCATACCCCTCTCTACGGTTGCCCCTCATGCTAGCATGGAGGAAACGGGTCCTGCGGGAAACGGGTCCTGGACCCTGGGGCCTCCCCCCAGGACCAAGTCTTCATCCCGAGTCGCTTTCTGCCAGTCCCTGGGCCTGGGGAGGGCCCCGAGAAGCCACACAGGGTGCAGAGACCTCAGGGCCCGTGTCCCTCGGGACCCCCCACGGCGAGTCTTGCCAGAGTGCGCGCCTTACCTCAAGCAGTGGCGAAGCGTCTGGGCTTGCCTATAGGCCCACCACGGAACGTTCTAAGAAACTGTTGTGGGTTGCACCAAATGTGCTTGGAGCATGTCCGGCCGAGACGGGCTTGTTTCAATGCATCGGGCTCATGTTCTAAGAGTACAGTGCTTGTTCTCAGAACTTGTTTCTTGTTCTATAAGCACATGTTGTGGTAGGCCTATAGGAATACCAGGACGGTCGGCCCCTGCTCACTTACCACCCGAGCCGTCGGGGGGACGCTGGCTGTACACCTGCGAGGCCCGACCTCGGCCGGGCCAGGCCTGGGCCCAGGGCCGGAGCGCCTCGCACCTGTTCGTATCGGTACACCCTGCTGGCCAGGCCACTGGGAGGGTTTGCACCGGTCCTGGGCCCGGGGAGGAGCCTGGCAGCATTGGTGTTCCCAAGGAGGAGGCACCCATACCGCTACCCTGCCTTCGTGTTCCACCTTTTGGGCCTCCTCGGAGGCCATCGTCGCCACCTCCTCTGGGCCGGGTGACCTGTGAGACCGCGCGCGCCGTCGTCCAGCGAGCAGCGGTGCGGCGAGCGGCTCCCGCACCCCGTTTCTTGGCGCGGCGCGTGCTCTGTTCGAGTAGGGCATCGACTACAGAATTGATTGACCCTCCATGCTTGATCGAGTCTACGGCAAAAAGACACTCAGGATGTTGGTAGATCTACGGGACACTGTGCGCATCTGTTTTGTAAAGCCGTTGGGCAAAAATCTATCTTGGGGTGCAGCAGTCGATCCCCTCCTCGAGCTCCCCGGGCAAAGAGGGGGGCACGCCCCATGCGGGTCAGAGCCAGCGCCCCCCCCCACCCGCAGAGCTCAGACCCTCGCTGCCGCGCAGCGCGCCCCTCGCGGCAGATGCCCATGATGGCCCGGGGGGGCGCGGCCGCCGCCGCCCTGAGGACCAGCCATTCGGCGAGAACGCTGCAGGTGGGGCTGGGCCTCGCGGTCGGTTCGATCCCCGAGATCCTGGCGCTGCAGTTTCTTCCCGGCGGGCGTTCTCGCCCAGCTTCGGGCCTCGCGGGGCCCTCACAGATCAACCGGGCTCGAAACAATGAGGCAGAAAGATGGGCTCCGGGGCGCCGCTGGTCATGCGTGAACTGCGATGTTTCAAGTTTTTCCGCGACGTCGGATCTCAGGGATTGAGGGGGTACGGAGAGGACGGGCACGAAGACTGGCAGCAGTTAGCATCGTTGATCAGCCACGCGCAGAGGGGGTAGGGGGAGGGGGGAAGGCTTCTTAATTAGTGGCGCCCCTGCTTCTTAGAAGGCGCGGGCCTTGTCTGTAGATGCAGGGTCCGCGCCTTCTAAGAGGCAGCCTCCTTCCAAGAAGCCTTCCCCCTCCCCCTGCCCCTTTTGTGCGCCAATAACCGACCCATATCCCCAGCCCCATCCAGACACCCCGCCCTCTCAGCACCCTAGTTGGGGATGTACCCCTCGAGGCCCGAAGGAGACGGCCCATTTCCCCATCCAGGGGGGCAACTCGGCCAGTAGTGGGGCCCAGGCCACGCCGATGGGGATAGGGGTCGGTCAGACGATGCTCAGAAGACCGACAGCAGACCCTGCTCATTCTGAACAGGATTTGCTGTCGGCGTCGCCGCGGCCCTTGTCCATCTGAGACAGAAGGCTGCCTGCCCAAGAGCGGCCGCTGTCGACATTGGACAACATTTGCTGCTGGGCATCCCATTTTGTCCGTGCCCACATTCCGGGGGTCCAAAAGGTGGGCCTCGCGGAGAGGAGGCCAGCTCCGCCTCGGGGCGCTTCCGCGGCAGCTCCGCCGTCGGGCGCCGGGGCAGGTGCGAGGGCGCCACGAGAATGGCCCACGTCACCGAGGACATCGCCTGTTCCATTCCGGCGTTTTCCTTCGATCGGCGGCCAGCCCCAGGGGGGAGTGCGAGGGGGCAGGCCTCCCTCAGAAGGTCGATGGGGCTTCTCGGACGCCCTCGCGCCTTCTGAGAAATCTTCGAAGCCTCCGAAGACGGAGACGGCTTCTCTGAAGGCGCGAGGGCTTCTGCGAAGCCCCGCCGCTTTCTGAGAAGGCCTGCTCCACCCCGCTCCCCCCGCCAGGGCTCGCCGCCACTTCGACTTCGGCCCCTCAGGGCCAGTCATCGGGCCCCAGGGGCCATGAGACACGAATCGAGGACGAACAAATTGCTCTGGATGAGCGGCCGGGACCGGTGGGGCCGCGAGTGGAGCAGGAGCTGCCATCGATGAGGGAGAAGTCAGGAGGGGAAAAAGCACAGACACAACTAATCGTCGATTCCCCAGAAAATGCCGGAAAATACGGGAAGTGGGGGGAAGACAAAAACCCAGAAAGTATGAGAACAGATGGGGAGTCCTGTTATTTGTGTCTATCTATTTGTGTGTGTCCTTGGGTCCCTTTAAGAAGGGGCAAACGCAGGACCTTCGGAGCTCCTCGCGGATTCCTCGGATCTGCGCTGAGCCCCCCTGGCGGCGCCTCTGGAGGGCAGGGGGTCCGAGGCGGGAATGTATACAGGACTGCCGCCTGGAGGGTCAGTTTTCGGAGCCTCGGCAGGCGGTGGATATGGACATCTTCGGGCCCCCGCGGGGGCCGAAACATACCCATATCCACCGCCCGCTGGGGCACCAGGACGTCGGTTCCCAGGCGGTGGATATGGATAAATCCCCGCCTCGCAAGGGGGGCAGTCACGTCACGATTCGCGCCGGCGCCGTCTGGGAATGCCTCAGGCTGGCTCCTTCGCAGGCGGCGCCGGCGCGAATCGTGACGTGACCGGGGAGGAGGAGGGGGGCGGGGGGCGGGGCCTGTCACAGGCATTATCGCGAATGGTGAAAAAGTTGGCTCCTGGCGCCGCCCCTGGCCGCCGCGCTCCAGCGGGGGGGGTCGGCGCAGGTCCGAGGAGTCCGCGCAGACCTCCGACAGTTTACACGCTGGTCGTTGGAGGTATGTGCTATCGGATGCCCAGGTCCTAGTCTACTTTAGGCGCCTTCCTACTTCAAGGGTCGAGCGTTTTTTCCTTGTCCCTCCTCTTCATGGGGCGGGCGGAAGCGCAATCTATTTCCTACGCCTTCTACTTCGTGTTTCTTCCCACCTCTTCCGACCGATGGGTATGCCGTTGCCCCTTCCCCTCTTCGGTATTATCGAAGTGGGTACGGAGAGAACGGGCACGAAGACCGACATCATTTTTTGTCCAGGTTGAACGTCGCTGTCGGTGTCGCCACGGACGTTGCGAATTTGAGACGGAATCCATTTTTCGATGGCCAGCCCACGGGGGAGGTGAGAGGGGGCGGGCCTTCTCAGAAGGCTCGGAAGTCCTCCCGCCTTCTGAATCATTTTCTAGGCATTCCCTGAAGACAAGCAACTTCTCAGCAGGTCAGAGGGCTTCTGAGAAGCCCCGCCGCTTTCTGAGAAGGTCTCCTCCTCACTTCCCCCCCTCGCTCGCCGCCGAATGTTGTCCGTACCCGTTTCGGGCGTCCAGAAAACTGTGTTGTTCCACGCCAGTGCCATCTTGGGCCCAGCATCGGGAGCGTTGCACCGGGAGGGCATCCCTGGGCCCCGGGTGGGATCGGGTGGGTCCGTCCGTGCTCGTTGGGTACGGTCGAAGCCGATGATAGGGATGGGCAGCTTTTCCAAGGGCTCCCTTGCATCTTCGCTTCCTCGCTCCATCCTTAGCCAATTTCGACGGCCGGCCCCGCTCTAGATGTGTCGGCATCGGCCTCCAAGAGGCTTGCATCCTTATCGCATCTTATCGCGAATCCTTACTACTGGTTTTAACTGTACGAGTTGCCCTCCGCCCAGGCAGCGTACCCGACGCTCCAGGGAAAGGAGTCGTGGACCCGCAGGTGGGCGACGAAAAGAGACGGGGTCGACTGCGCTTTGGAGCCGGCTGGGAGTCTGAGGTGCCAGCATTATGATGTTCCAGCCTTTTTTAGCCTTGATCACCAGAAAGAGTTTCGAGCGCCAGAAAAGAGTGCCGAAACTCGAGGGTTTTCACGTGTCGGGCCCTGGGAGACACTCGTCCGGCACTGTTTCCACACTCTTTTGACACTTTTCTGGGATGTGGTCCTTGAGTATTCTGGGATTCGGGTGCTCTTTCGACATTCTTTCGACACTTTTGGACATCTTTCGACGCTCTCTCGACACTTTTTCGGGTGCTCGAAATTATTTCTGGGCAAGTGCGATGGGAGCAACATGAGCCCAGCATGGGTTCCGACCAGCGGGAAGGGAAGGGGGGAGGTTCGAGGTGTTGGGCTCGGTCTTCTTGTTTTCTGTTGTCTGTCTTTTGCTACCTCTGAGCTTAAGTCGGGCGTGTCCCCCTATAGGAGGAATATTCAAAAATAGTCCAAGGATAGTCTGGGGGCGATTTTCTTACAAGTCTAGACAGTGTTTGAATCTGTTTTGAGTATTTGTTTATTTCTCGTCCAGCATCCGGCTGTAGGGAGACACGCCCGACTTAACTCTAGGAGCCGTTTTCGGGTCCCCGGACTGTCAAAACGGATCTGGGGTGAAAAACTATATTTTTCTCAGGGGCCTAACCAGCTCAGACCCCTTGGCCGCCTCCAAACTGCGCGGACATTTGAGCGTCATCGTCCCGCGTGAGGTCGCGAGCGAGTGCGCTCTCTGCTCCGCGCGGCGGGCCGCGCTGGCGGTCCGCGTAATTAAGCTGCTGTGTAAGGTCGCCACGACGTCGTGCGTAAGACCCATTTCTTTTCGGTGCTCGGAAGGAATTCGCGACGACATCGTCGACTACCTCCTCCGCCGGAGGTCAAGGCACGAATACGTGCGGGCAGAGATCAGGCCAAGGCACGAACACGTGGACAGGAGAATCTGCCCCGTTGTTCAGGTTTTACAGAAGACGCCCGTCGATGGATTCTTGCCAGTCTGAGCAGAGCTTGCTGTCCTTGCCAAAAAGTTTGGCCAGCAGAGTATTGGCGCTTCCCGGGTTCGACGCGTCCATCGGAGTTGTCATATTGGCAAATGCGGTCATGATAGGCGCAGAGCAGTCTTTCGACCTGGCTGGAAGGGACATCTCAGCGTTTGCCTTCATGGAGCATTTGTTCTTGGTCATATACGTGGCTGAGCTGCTCTTTCGCTGTCTGGCCACGGGGGGTCGATGCTTCAGTGACAACTGGGTCAGGTTCGACTTGCTGCTCGTGAGCACGGGCGTCGCGTGCTTCTGGGTCATCGGCCCCGTAATGGGGAAGGTGGATGAGTTGGAGCCTTTGAACATGCTGAGAATGCTGCGCCTCCTTCGGCTGGCCCGAGTCGTGCGGCTGTTCGCGCAGTTCCGGGAGCTGTGGATGTTGGTCCAGGGTTTGCTGGTCTCCGCGCGGACGATGGTGTATACGATCGGTCTCATCGCTCTGATATTGTATTTGTTTGCGGTTGTGGCGATCGAACTCATCACCAATAACGAGTTAGCTGATCCAGATAGCGGCGATCCAGTATTCCAGAATATCGTCGATCAAAGCTTCAACAGCCTGCCCCAAACCATGATGACGTTGTTGCAGTTCGTTTCCTTCGACAATCCAACTGCCTGCGGCAAACCCCTCAACCGTGCCAGCGCAACATCGAAATGCATGCAAGGTGAGGTCTCCAAGCAGGCTCGGTAGAACCATCTCAGGGCCGCCCGGGAAGCGTCCCTGCGATGCCGTATGACGATGTCGCAGCGCGGCGCAGCCGTTGCGTTCTGTGGCCGTGGTGTCAGACGCGGAGGTAAGGACTCCTTTTTTGGCTCCGGAGGGGCCCCGGTTCTCGGGGCCATTCCTGGGGCCGAGGTCGGGGAGCCCCGTTCGTGACCGAGGCTCGACGTGTCCAGAAGAGCCCCTTTTCCGTTCTCTGTGCAGCCTCTTCTGCTGGTGGCACGAGGACTGCACGAGGCCTGGTTCTGGCTTCTCTCGGGCCTCGTGGGCTCTCCCGGGGGCCTCTCGAAGCGCATCCGGAGCCTCGCGGGTGCCTGCCGGGAGTCCTCGGGGCCGTCTTGACGGCGCGAGGGCCGTGCCCGGGGTCTCGCGCCGAGGCTCGGCGGAGCGATCGTGGGCTCGCCTGGGCGGGTCCTGCGTCCCTGGGCCCTCTTGGTGGGTTATGGTGCTTTTCTGGAGGCCATCCTGAAGCCAACATGATCGAGAAACGTGACGAGCCAAGAGGGGGCGAATCCGAACCAGCACAGAACGCACGACGAGTGGACAGACCGAAACGTGGCGAGCCAAAACACACGACGAACTGTATCAAGACAAACCCACTAAGCAGCACATGGTTTGAGCTCAAAGACGAAAGGAACCCATGTAGAAATCACGTGGTTTGCGCTGGCGGGCCAAAGGAAGACAAACACAAACACAAGATGTTGGCTCAAGGGCGAAATAAACCAATGTAAAAACACTTGGTTTGGGCCCACGGGCGAAAGGAACACATGTGAAAGCACTTGGTTTGAGCTCACAGACGAAAGGAACCCATATACGAATGCATGATTTCGACCCACCGGCGAAAGGAACAATTGTAAACATACATGGTTCCCACTCACGGTCGAAGGACCCCACGTAACAACGCATGGTTTCCAGGCGCGCTTGCGAGCGACTGTCCCTGACCCAGGCGCCCTGGGGGACGGAGGGAACTTTCCCGCCGCCGAGATCAACAGAAAGTGCCGCTATTAGTTGGGGAGGAGAGGGAGGATTAGGAGGAGGAGGAGGAGGCAAGGGGGAGGAGGAGGAGGAGGAGGAGGAGGAGGAGGAGGAGGAGGAGGAACGGGAGGAGGAGGAGGAGGAGGAGGAGGAGGAACGGGAGGTGGAGGAGGAGGAGGAGGAGGAGGAGGAGGAGGAGGAACGGACACGTGGTTTCGGCCCACGGGCGAAAGGCACCCACGCAAACTCAGGGTTGAGCTAACGGGCGAAAGCAGCCCCCCGTAAAAGAGCAAGCAGTCGTGGCCCACGGGCGAGAGGAATCCAGGTAAGAATCGGAGGTTGATCGACCTCCTACCTTGACACGTCGATTAGTGAATTGGCCGTTTTCGGTTTGCGAGAGGGCGTAGCGGCCGTCATTTTTGCGTGTCGAGGTCCGTCGGTTTCGTTCCTAGGCCGTTTTCACTAAATGGAGGTTTACTAAAGGGTTGCCCACCGCCGAACGAACACATGGTTTGAGCCCACGGGCGAAAGGAGCCCGTGCAAAACATATGGTACGTAAAAACACGTGGTTTGAGTTCGCAGGCGAGCGGGATTCATGCACAAGCCTATGGTTTCGGCTCACGGACGAGAGGAACCCATGAGCGAAGAAGCGGTTCGCTGAAGACGTCCTCAGCAAATCCTCACGTCAGACATCCGCCTGGGCGGCCTGGCCACCTCAAAACAGGCGCGTCGCCCGAGACATCCGCGACACGTCCTCATGTTAGGCATCCGCCTGGGCGACCTGAGGCGCTTTTTCAAAGCAGGCGTTTCGCTCGAGACATCCTCGAACGCTCGGCGCGCAAGACGCGCCAGTCTCGTGCGGGCACGCGCGAAGCCATTTTTCATATTTTCTTTCGTTTGCCCTGCCAGCTCCAGCGCACCCCTCACAAGGATTCTGCGCCACACGCTCCGTTGTTTGTGAATCTATAGTGGACGTGTATATACATATACATATAGCAACGGAGTGCAGGGGGTCTACGGACCCCGATATTCATTGAGGATCCAACCTGGGGGGTGTTTTTCTTCGAGCGGGCATGCACCGAACACATTTTTCCAATAGGGAATGTGGTTTTACTTCTTCTTTTTCAACGAGCGGAAATCCATCGGCCCTCTTCGAACACGGCACAGGGGGCAGCGGAGCACAGCTGAAAGAGAACCTTGGGCCGATGCCTTCTTCGGGAAAGTGGACTCGCAAGCCAGAACCATATACGTGTACACATACATGATGCACACCTACGGTCCTTTCTGCAAGTGTATGCTACCCCGCATGGTGAAGGAAGCCGCACCTGTATTAGGCCACGGTCCTACGTCCGCTGCCGTCTCGCTCGAGCTTCGGGCGACCTCCGCCCGGACGCTTGCCGCGCTCCAGACCGCGGCGGGCAATTTGGTGCCAGAGATCGGCCGCGGGTTCAGCACGGGCCTTCGCGGTGAGTGCGGCCAAACCGGGGCTCGGCGCAGTGCCTGGCGTGCGGCTGCGTGCCCGTGCTGCAGCGCCCCGAGCTGCGGCGCGACAGCTCGGGCACGAACGGCGCGAGCAGCTCCAGACCCAGCCTGTGGGCCGCGGCGCTGCTGGGCGGCGCCTGCGGGCTCTTTTCCGAGGGTCAGTTTTCGGAGCCGCGGCAGGTGGTGGATCTGGACGCCCCCTGGGGCCGAAATATATCCATATCCACCGCCCGCTGGGGCACCAGGACGTCGGTTCCCAGGCGGTGGATATGGATAAATCCCCGCCACGCAAGGAGGCCAGTCACCTCACGATGGCCCTGTGCGACGGCCTCGCCGGGTGGCGCGCCACTGGCGGTGGCTGTACGCTCGGGCGGACGGCCGTGCCGACGCCGGACGAGGAGAGCAAGCTCACGAGCCGTCAGGGCGAAAGCGTTGTAGACCATTTCATCAAGATGGCGGCCGCTCCGCCGGCCTATGCTTCGGTGGCCGCAGCGGGCTTGCTGGCGGGCGATTTCATCGGGGCGCAGTACACTATTGGAGGGGCTGTGCTCAATCATGGGCGGCTGATGGTGCCGGCCCCGCCAGGGCTTTCCAGCACGGCCAGCATCGTCACGCCCGACGACGGCGAGTACGAGGAGACCGTGGTGAACGACACCAATGTGCTGAAGTGGAACATCTTCCTTGGCGGCACTGCGGGTGGCACGTTCGTCTGGGCTGGTGTGGCGCGGTGCTATAGGTTCCGCCGCATGCAGACGGCGGCACAGGTGCTTGCTGCTGCTGGCCGAGCGGGCGCCCGCCTGGGGCTGCTGGCGCCGGCGGGCCCCATCGTGTCACATGTAGCTGGGCGGGTGCTGGCTGGGCCAGGCGCCGCGCTGGCCATCGCGGGCGCGGCGGGCGCTCGTGCTCGTCGGGCTTCCCGGCCCTGCCGCCGCGCCGGCTGTGGGCGTCGCGGGTTTCGTGGCTGCGCTCGGCGGCCCCGCCGCCGCCCCTGGGGCGCCCTTTCTGGGCCCGCCCCCGGGGGCCGCAGAGGCCGCCGCCGCCGCGGCCGCGCCCGCGGCCCCAGCTGGCGCTTTCGCCGCCGCCGCAGCAGCAGTGCCCCCCGGCCGCGCCGGGCCGCGCTCTGGCAGACGCTGAGGCGGACGCTCGCGCGCAGCCTGTGTTGTGCAACCCCATGGGGATCAGGCGCGCGCCTTCCTCCGCGGAGGCCGCCAATCGCCTGGTGGGGAATCAGTGGCCGGATTGGCCCATCTCAGGCCCGCGCACCGCGTTGCGGGTCTGCCACTACACGCGGGGTAATGGCATGAGCCCGCTGGGACGTCATAGCAGATGCACGTCGGAGGAACGATTGTCTGACGCCAGGGTGGCCGAGCATGAGAGGTGTTGCGCCTATCTCGAGCAGATGGTGGTCCACGACCAACTTGACGCTGACGTGGCTTCAGCGGAGGCGGCGCGCCGTAGCATCCAGGTCCGGGAGAAGAGGTGGCGAGGGCGTTTCGCGACCGGCGCCGAGGAGTCCATGGGCGCCCACCTCTTCGACGTCGCCGCCAATAACCGCGGCAATGCACGCGCGCGCCCTCAGCTGTCGTCGCACGTGAGTGCTGAGCTCGCGAAGAAGAGCGCGATCAACGTGGAAGGGGGGCTGGGGGGCGCGCGAGGAGCACCATAGCGCGCGCACCGACGGCGCCAGCAAGGCAATAACAACGAGAAGGGCGACCGGGGCGAGGAGGCGGACGATGGCAAGGGCGCGAGGCAGGGCGCCAGGCCACTTGCCGCAGCCGCGATCGAGCAACGGGCCCTTTTTCGAGACACTCATGCCGCCGCCGATGGTCTACGCCATCGGGATCTTTTTCCTTTGCACCACGTGGCTCGTCGCACGGCTGAGCATGATGTTCGCCGCGCCTGCCGAGCCATTCGCCGACGGCGTTGCCGCTCCGACGCTCTGCTTCAGTGGACGAGCGACGGCATCTGGCGCTTGCATGACGCCTTGCGCGGCCACGCCGGCGACGACCCTCCCGCGTCGGCTGGCGGCAATGCCCGCGGCCGCGGTCGCGCGACGCCTTGCCGACCGCCGGGAGCGCGCGGCGGCGGCGCGGCAGGCGGCTGCTGCCCAGGGCAGTGCAGGGGGGCCCTCGGCGCCGGAGCGCGCGGCGATCGCGCTGGACGCGGAGCGCATGTGCCTGGCGTCGGGCCCCGATTGGGCCGACGAGGCGACGCTGGATTTCGCGCTGGGCGCTGAACGAAGGCTCGGCGCTGCTCGAGGCTCTCGCCCACTGCCGCCCGCGGCTGTTCAAGCGCGCGGCGCGGGCGCTGCCCTGGGCGACGCGGCGCGCGGTGGCTCGGCGGCGCGGCGCGCCAGCGCGCGCGCCCTTGCCTTTGCCGCGCCGGGGTCGCCGTTGCAGCGACGGGCTTCCTGGCGGCGCGTGGCCAGCCGCGCGCGGCGATCTTCGCGGCGGCGTCTTTCGCGGCCTACCGCCGGCCACAGGAGGCATTCGGCTGGCCCCGGTGCTGGAGGCGCTGGGGCCCGCGGCGGGGGGCGGTCCGCTCTGGGGCTTCCAGCCCGCGTCCATCGCCCGCCTCCTCTTGGACGCCTGCCGCGGGCTGAACCTGGCGCGCCTGCGCCACGGCGGGGCGAGCGAGGACTTTCTGTCAGGAGCGAGGGCGCCCGAGCAGGTCGACCCGGGCGCTGCGCCGCCGCGGCGAGGAGACGCGGGCCCCCCGCGAGGCGCGAAGGCGGACCCCGACGCGCTGCTCTTCGGCGAGGTCGTGGAGATCAATTCCCCGCACTTGCCTTCGGCGGCGGCGGCGGCGCCGCCAGAGCTCCTTTGTCCTCTGGCTGGGGGGCTGCGACCTGCGAAACTGTCGCCACTTTCGTAGGTTCCTGGGAGATCCTGCGGATGGGGTGTCCCGCGCAGATCACCATGAGGCCTCGCCCTGCCATGGTGGGCTGCGATCTGCGAAACTGTCGCCACTTTCGTGGGCTCCTGGGAGGCCCAGCGGACGTGCGTCATAGTCAGATCTCCATGGGACCTCGCCGTCCGCGGGGGGGCTGGGTTGCGATTTTGGGGGGTCCAGCGGCGCTGCTCCCACGAATTATGTTTCCAATCGTATCCTTTGATTGTGTTTCCACGTTCCCTCGTGGCCGCCTCCCTGCCAACGATCTGACTCTTAAGAGCGGCGCCGCATATGTGAACGTGTGAATCCTTCAAGGGCACGGCGGATCCTTCAGTGCTCGTTTTTGTATTGGGCGGTCCGATGTCTAGTCGCCTCATGTGTACGAAGGTTGGGCACGTCCTTGGGTTATTGTTTTCATTATATCTATCATGATTAGTATATATAGATTCGTCTTCGTCTTCTTCTCTTTATGATTATTATTGGTACTAGTATGATTATACTTACTCCTCTTATTCGACTGTGCAGCCCCCTCCTCGCGCGCTGTGACCAGGATCTCGAGACGAATCCAGCCGTGGCCACGAGGAACGGGCAGCGGCATCCGCATCTTTCCCCACTCTGGTCTTCGCCGCGAAGGGGTTGCCGAGCATCGCGCCCCCCACTCCAGCAGCATTATTTTGTCGCGACGCGGGCCTTCCGGGATCTGCACGGCGAGGAGGGGTTGGGGGTCGCGTGATTGGGGGTGTGATGAAAAAGGGGGGGTGGGCAGCAAGGGCTGCAGAGAAAGGAGCCCTTTAGGACCCCTAAAGGGGCGCTTTAAGGCCCCGAAGGGGCCTCCAGGGCCTGAAAAGTGCACCTTGTCTTCCCCCCCTTTCATTCATGTTGGCATCGCTCGGACGTGTGCATTTTTCCCGGCGAGGACCATCGAGGAACGCCCTGGATCATCGAGCAAAGAACAACACGCACGAGACGGAAAAGCACACAGGGAATAGACGTCTGCAGCGACGCCCGACGGGGTTTCCACAGCAGGCGTGGCTGGAGGCGTCCTGCCAGACAGGCAGACCGCGCAGTCGACACAGAGGCGCCACCCCCAGCGTGTGCCGAAGGCACGGCGGCGGACGTGGTGCTGATCTACGACCCGTTGGTGAGGCGCGACTGGAGGCTGGTCCTCTTCTCGGCAGCGAGCGGGGGGGGGGAGTGAGAAGGAGAAGACACCATCCAGGAGGCTTCCAGACAGTGCGCGAGCTGAACGGTGTTTTGGCGATCTCGGGGGCCGCTTTCGTTCTGATCTCGTCTTTCTAGGCCTCCTGGATGGGGTCGGAGTAGATGGGGTCGGATGATCGCGCCGCATCGCCGATGCATCGGCAAGGCGGCTCGCTGTGGAGCCCGACTTTCTCCACCCCGATGGCGCCGATGCATCGCCAACGCCGCTGATGCATCGCCGATGCATCGGCGATGCGGCGCGATCCTCCGGCCCCATCTACTCCGACCCCTATCTGGGAGGCCTCTAGGGGTGATTTACTAGAGGGGGCGATATCATGGCGGGGGCCATGATATCTTCCCAGATTTCCTTGTGCCTCTTCTTGTTTTAATGCGTTCCTGCCCCCCCCTGGGCCGCGCACATGCCGCCGGCCATGATTTGCGCCCCCCCCTCTTGGACGACCCCCTCTTGGACGCCTCCGAGTAAGACGTGGCGCGAGCTGAATAGTATTCTGGCGATTTCGTGTGCCGTTTTCGTTCTGATCTTGTTCTGCGGCAAGGGCAGAGCGAAGACACGACGAAGGAAACGACGCCAAAACGAAAACGAAGCCAAAACGAAGGAAAATTACCCCAGTGCGACCCTACCTAGAAATTGGAGCCCCTAGGAAAACAGCGTTAGTTGCTATGCTATGCTATGCTATGCCATGCTATGTTGAGCTATGCTATGCTATGCTCTGCTATGCTGCGCTATGCTATGCTATGCTAAGCTATGATATGTCATGCTGCGCTGTGCTATGCTAAACTATGCTATGTCATGCCATGCTATGCTAAGCTGCGCTATGTTATGCTCTGCGCTGCTCTGCTATGCTATGATATGCTGCGCTATGCGATGTCATGCTATGATATGCTTGGCTATGTTATGCTATGCTATGCTAATGCAGCGCTGCGCTATGCTAGGCTAAGTTAAGCTAAGCTAACCCTGTAGGCAGAGCCTAGGTTGGGAATTACACCCATGCTAATGCTTTGCTTTGCTGTCGCTGCTGTTGTTTTGCCTTTGATTTGCTGCTATGCTCTGCTATGCTGTGCTGTGCTATGCTGTGCTGCGCTATGCTATGCCATGCTATGCTATGCTATGCTATGCTGCGCTATGCTATGCTATGCTGGGCTATGCTATGACATGCTATGCTGCGCTATGCTATGCTATGCTACGCTATACTATGCTGTGCTGTGCTCTGCTGTGCTAAAGCTCAGCGAAGCTAAGATGAAGGTAATCTAAGCTAAGATAAACCTGAACTAAGATGAAGCTAAGCTAAGCTAAGATGAAATAAGCTAAGCTAAGATGAGATAAGGAACGCTAAGCTAAGGGGACGTAACTGGGGGAACCGCGGGGCGGATACTGGGGGAACCGCTCGGGCCGGTTCCCACTGCCCGGCCCTTTAAGCCAAGAGTGTAAGAACCTTTCTAGGCAGAGCCAAGGTAGGGAACTAAGGAAAAACCAACAAGAAGGATAACGAAGCCAAACGGAAAACGACAGGGCGAACGAAGACGAAGCCAAACGAAAACGGAGAACACTGTTAAGCTCGAGCCTGGGGAGAAGGCCCTCGCAGAAGGCGGCGGGACTTTTCAGAAGGCCTCGCGCCTTTGAGAAGTTTTCGGTGTCTTCCAGGAAGGCTCAGAAATGCCGCGGAAGGCTGGGGGTTCTGAGCCTTCTAAGGAGGCCCGCTCCTCCTCATTTCCCTCCCGGGCTCGCCGCCGGTCTTCTTCCTCTGCATCATCCTGATCGTTGGTATACTGCTCATGAATCCAGTTGCGCTGCCGCGCCTGTCGGCCGCAGCGCCAGAGGCAGCGTCGTCGCTCTTTCGGGGCCGTCTGGAACGACGGGCGCTGGCGTCCACTCGGAGGGTTTTGGTCCACTGCTTCGGAACACAGGATCCTTCTCAACTGAGCGCTCCCGACGCTCCTTGATTGTTGGGCCCTCCTGGACCGCTCTCGTCGGCCGTGCAGGAAAAAGGTTTTTTAATCTCCTGGCGATAACGGGCGTGGCCTGAAGAGAGGGGGGGAGGTGGCTTGTCACGTCACGAGTCGTGTCGGTGCCGTCTGGGAAGCTTCCAAGGCTTAGAATATGACTGACTCCCACACGGCGCCAGCGGGCATCATGACATGACCGGGGAGACGGGGAGACGGGGTCCAGGGTTGGTCACGAGCC
>CAUYUJ010018159.1:789162-816640 GCA_963575745.1 Prorocentrum cordatum | reverse complement strand
GAGGAGGGAGGAGGAGGAGGAGGAGGAGGAGGAGGAGGAGGAGGAGGAGGAGGAGGAGGAGGAGGAAGTGACGGGGTGAAAGAGCTCTGCTGTCCGTCCACTGGCCGACTTTGCCTTGCCTCTGCCGCTGCACGGCACGCGTACCACAGCCGTGTGCCCCGGAGGAGAACCTTCGGTCCGAAGCGTGTCGCCCTCAAGAAAGCGGCTGAGATCGGAAAGTGCGCCAAGGGAAGGAGGTACCAAGACAGATGCTCACAGGGCACGGGGGTGTTTCGATACACATTGTGACGGAGCCACGTCAATGGCACGTTGGGGCTTTCCGGCGGTGCAGGCCGCGAGCATACCAGGCTCGCTGGCGTTGGCACGTCCGCTGCGAAGCACCTCCGATCCCGTCGACTTTTTGCCGCAGGCAGGAGACGGCCCGGTGCTGCGTGCCTCGGCATGAGCGCGTGCACCCAGAGCTGCAGCTTGAGTCGAAGAACAGAGAACACGGCATTCGGTATCGTTTTAGCAATCCCCATGCCCAGCCCTATCCCCTTCGAGACCCGCAGCAAATTACCACCCCAGTTGGGGATACACCCCTCGAAACCCGAAGGGAACGACCTATATCCCCATCTAGGGGGGTAAATCGGCCAGTGGGGCCCATGCCACGCCGCTGGGGATGCGGATCGGTTAAACGATACTCGGGTATAGAGATCAATTTTGCGAGCTCCGCGCAGCTGTCTTTGCTTTGCGCGGACCTCCGAAACATTATGTTTATGCAGTTTTTGCCTCCCTTGACTTTATGGAGGCCCCGGTCGCATGCACGTGGCTGCTGCTCTTTTTTCGGCGTCACCTCACCACTCTAGTACTATGTGTTCGACGTCCCACCCCAGGAGCGACGCGCGCGCCGAGAACTCTTGTAGTATAAGCTCCGTGGCGGGCGCTTTTTGGCCGCACCGCTCGGGAAACGATGCACTACAGTATGTTTGTACTACATGTTCGGGTCGGACGCACGCCTCCAAGGAGGACAGATAGTACTGGCATGTCCTTGTGCGTTCCATTTTTTGTCAGGCAGCTGCAATCTAGGCCTTCTGGATGGGGTCGGAGCAGATGGGGTCGGACGATCGCGCCGCATCGCCGATGTATCAGCCATGCGGCTCCAGGCGGAGCCCGATCTTCTCCACGCGGACGTCGCCGTTGCATCGGCGACGCATCGCCGAAGCATCGCCGATGCGGCGAGATCCTCCGAACCCATCTTGGCGGCTAGCCTGGGTAGTGAAATGAGAGGGGGCGGGCCTTCTCAGAAGGCTCGGACTTCCCTGGCCTTCTCAGAAGCTGTCTGAGTCTTCCCCGAAGACACAGAATACCTTTCATCATCGAGCGCGTTCCACTACTCGCAAAGTGTCTACTCGCAAACGTCCGAAACATTCTTGTTTGTTTCGATGAAATTTACCGTAGATCCCCCGCTGCGGATCCAGACCATTTGCGAGTAGTTACTTTGCGAGCAGTGGAACGCGCTCGTCTATTTCAGAAGGCCAGAGGCCTCCTGAGAAGTCCCGCCGCCTTCCGAAAAGGCCTCCTCCTTCTCGCCCCCCCCCCCCTCTCGCCGCCGGCCACCTGCTCCGACCCCCTCTGGGAGGCCCCTGTGCCAGCCCGCAGGAGAAGCGTGCGGAGTGCTGCTCTCTGGCGCCGCCCGGCCTCGCTCTCCGCCGCCCCCCCCCGGGCCTCTGCCTCCGCTCACCGTCCGGGGGCCTTCGGGACGCGTGCCGGGCCGGCGCGTGCGCACCCTCGGGGGAGGGCTCGTCTCGACCCCTCCGATGCGATTCGAGTTCGATGGGTTCCGATTTCGATTCGATCAGCCTTCGGATCCCGATGTGGCTCCCGATTTCTCGGTGGGGGCCTACTGGCCTGCCGATTGCCGCCGATTCGACTCCTCCCAACTCGGCTGCCGATTTCCGCCGATCCGACTCATTTCGACCGCCGATCCGACTTGTCGATTCGGTGCTAGTCGGACCGAGGCACAAGGTCGAGGTCGGTTCGGGGAGGGTGCCTCAATGTTCTTCTTGCTTGTTCGATGTTCTTGTGCATCATGGGGAAGGGTGCTCTCGAAGGTTCTTCAGTTTGGCCGGCGGAGGGTCTTCTGATCTTGGGGGATGTTTTTCTGTTCGCTTTTCCCCTTTTGTCGGTGGCGAGCCCAGGGGGTAAATGAGGGGGGGCGGCCTTCTCAGAAGGGGCTCGGGAGTCCTCCAGCCTTCTGAGAAGTTGTCTGAGCCTCCCCCCCCGAAGACACAGATACCCTCTCAGCAGGCCCGAGGCCTCCTGAGAAACCCCGCCGCCTCCCGAGAAGGCCTTCTCCTTCTCACGTCCCCCCTCGCTCGCCGCCGAAATACTGCTACCCTTCCCTCGGTTTCCCCCTTGTGGGCCTCCTGGGAGGACCTCGTCGCCACGGTTGGATTCGCCTCGGAATTCTGGTCACACCTTGGGAGAGGGTACTTGAGGACCAGTTCCGGTTCGGAAAGGGCTCGCTGTTCCAGAAGCTTTTCCATGGTTGTTCCTCTGTTTTTCCTAGTGCACCCAGGCGCTTCTGGGGCCAAAAATCAAGAGAGGAAAAACCACCCAGACCGCGACAATTGGCGTTTACTAGACTGCCTTGGGCGTTTACTAAACAGCTGTGCCCTGTTCGATTTCTTCCCTGTGTTTTCTTGCTAAACGGCTTCGCTTGTCGGGGTGATTCTTATGGAGGTGGATTTTCTGCTTCGCTCCTTGTTTGGCGTTCCTTCGTGTAGCACCTCGACCCCAGTCGGTCCTGCCGAGCGCGAGGCAGCCCGCACTGCTCGCGAAGGTCTGGGAAAGATCCGAGCGCGTGCCTCCGCCCCCAGGCGCCCTCGCACCGTGAGAAACGAAAGAGCACGTCCGACGCTTTCAGCAAGGGCTCCCTCGAGGGCGCGAAGTTATTCGCGCTTCGCGCTTCGCGGTCCTCGTTCCTCCTCCCCCTCCTCCTCGTCCTCCTCTTCTCCCCCTTGGGGGGCGGCGCGAGAGCGCGAAGTTATTCGCGCTTCGCGCTTCGCGCAGCGCGAAGCGCGAACTTAGGAGCCCTTGTTCAGTGTGCGATGCTCGGCCTCGGGGGGCACGCGCCGGGCCCCAGGATCGTACAGAGCACTCGTCGCGAAAACGGGCCTCTCGGGGAGAGGGTCGGAGCTTCCAGAGGCCCCGTGTGGAAAAGCACGAGGCATCGCATGCCTGGGCTCGATTCCCGATCCCGCAGCCTGGCTTGCCGCTGCGACCGCGCTGAGCGAGTCAAGCAAGGGTTGGCCCTGGTCGGCTCTGCCGGCAGCACGCAGCCCGTGTCGCCCCTCATGACACCGCCCGCGTCGTATCGAAGGGCTTCTGTGCACGCGCACACGTTGGCGCTAGCAGGCGTCCTGAGGATCATCGGTCCTTCCTTCGCCCCCGCTGCCGCTGAATCCTGGAAGCCGATAGGATCCGGGGTAGTGTGCGATCGTCTGGACGACGTCAAGCGTATGTTGCAGACCAATTCGGCAACTGTGCTTGTGCAAGCGTCTTGTGTTCACGGGGTGGCTCGCGTTGCATGCCGGGTCAATGTCTATATTTTTGTTTCGTTTGGTTGGCTCGCCGAATCGGCGCACGAGGCACCAAATGATGAGGCAGCTTGAGGAGCCGAAGCTCCGGGAGGCCCCCGTTGAGCTGGTGGCACCTTGATTCTTGGATGGCTTATTCGTCGCCAGCAGGGGCGGGAGCGTGCACCATGCTGGTCTGGTGTCCTCCTCATCATCCTCCCTTCGACGACGACGGCGGCGGCGGCGGCGACCTCCCCCTCTTGTTCCCCCTCGGTTGATTCTCCGTATGAGTATCTCCTCCCTGTCGCACCCCTGGGCCGGTCGAAAGGGCGGGCCAGGCGTCTCGCCTGAGACTTCCTCACAATTCGTGGTCCTCAGGCTTGAGGCTTGCTGCAGCTCCACAGATGGAGGGCGGGTGGTTTTCAAAATGTGCCTCTCGCCGCAGCGCCGCGCACATTCGTTTGCAACGTGTGCAACAATTTCGCGCATGGAGGGCGGGTCGTTTTTAAACTGTTGTTCTCGCTTTAGCACAGCAAACATTCGTCTTTAAAACGATGCAACAAGTTCACGGGTTCCTTTCCAAAATGTGGTTATCGCCATAGCGCCGCGCACATTCGCTTTCAGAGCTTACAACAACCGTTTCAAGGATTATTATGGTTAGCATGTAAAGACACTGTGTTTTGGCACGATGCCGTTCTATCGGGCGCAACAGTTACGTTGCTTCGTGTTGTTGAAGTCTCAGACATTGTGTTTTGGCACGATTCGTGATCATCAAGACGCAATGGTAGCTGTGATTCGCGGCGTTGAAGACCCGGGAATGGTGTTCTGGCATTGTCCAGGATTTTCAAATGATTGTCTTTAAACGGGGCACTTCCCTCAGTGAAGCTGAAGCCGTGTAGGACCCACGAAGAGGGATTTTGGAGGGAGGGTTTGTAACATCGTTCATGAGTCTTGGGTTTGCACTGGGCTCCCTACTCCTCACCCTCCTCCTCTCACAATTGGATCCGAAAAGGATCTGATGGATTCCTCGAAACTGCTGCGCGGCCCGGGGGGGGGAGAGGGGCGGCCGGGGGGGGGGGCGGAGGGGGCGATTACGAAATCAATTATTGCGCAACGCCCAACGAAAACTGGGGGGGAAGGGGGGGGGGCGGCGATTCAGAAAAGCAGACTGGGCCCCCAGGGTTTCACCCTTTCCTCACCCTCCCGTGGTCAAGAGTACAACGCCTGGCCCTCAGGGCAGGAGATGTGGCCCCGAGGGCCGTCGCCGCTGCTGCTGCTGATGATGCTGCTGCTGCTGCTGCTGATGCTGATGATGGTGGTGGTGATGATGATGATGGTGATGGTGATGGTGATGGTGATGGTGATGGTGATGGTGATGGTGATGGTGATGGTGATGGTGATGGTGAGGAGGCGGCGAGGGGAGGCCCCCCCCGCCCGCGGGTGGCGAGGGCCCCCCCCCCCGGGGGGACACGGCGGATGGCGGGAGAGGGGGGCCAGATACAGACGGCGCGCACCAGGGGGCGGGGAGGAGAGGGAGGAGGAGGAGGAGGAGGAGGAGGAGGAGGAGAAGGAGGGTGATGATGATGATGATGAGATGATGATGATGATGATGATGATGATGATGATGATGCTGATGCTGATGCTGATGCTGATGATGATGATGATGATGATGATGATGATGATGATGATGATGATGATGATGATGATGATGATGATGATGATGATGATGATGATGATGATGATGATGATGATGATGATGATGATGATGATGATGATGAGGAGGAGGAGGAGGAGGAGGAGGAGGAGGAGGAGGAGGAGCAGTATGAGGAGGAATGTGTCTGCAATGGGCCGATCCTCGCTCGGGACTCGTCATCATTCCTTCGAAATCCGAACCCTACCATCGCCGATCAACGATCCAGGCAACTCGATGGGTGGCGGGGGTGAGGTTCGGAGTTCGTCGAGCACATGGCGAAATCCGAACCCTACCCCCGCCTCCATCGATGAAAGGGAATCGATATGGTTGGTGGGTGTCCAGGAGGCGCCTCCCTTGCTCGGGACTTTCATCCTGCCTGGCAAGGACACGGCATCCCCGGTTTGCCCGCTCTCTCACGCGCTGTATGTGTCCGTCCTCCCAGCTGGACCCGCCACGGTTGGTCGGTCACGGCTTCATTTGGGAGCAAATAATTGCATAAACATATTTTTGTCGGAGGTTCGCGCAGATTTCTTGGATCGGTGTTGGAACCCCCCTCCCCAGCGCGCGGAGCGCGCCAGGGGCGGTGACAGAGGCGCCGTCAGGGGGGTCCCGCGCCGATCCAAGAAATCCGCGCTGAACTCCCAAACGTTAATATATATATATATATATATCTATATATATGCCATTATTTTGCTCCCCGATTTTCGTTCTCTGCACTTGCTCTCCGGCACGGCTGCTGCTGTGTCTTTTTTGTTGGTTTGTATCCAGCTTCCGAGGAGGGAGGAGGCGGAGCAGGCGGAGGAGGAGGCGGAGGTGGAGGAGGAGGAGGAGGAGGATGAGGAGGAGAAGGAGGGGGATACCAGACCACGGGGATACCAGACCACGAGGAGGAGGAGGACGAGGACGAGGAGGAGGAGGAGGAGGAGGAGGAGGAGGAGAAGCACAGTATGGTCGTGCCGTGTCGGCGCGGCGGCGACCCCAGCGCGGACGCTCAAGGATAAATGCCGCCAGTGGCCCGGAATGGGCCCACATCGAGCGGTCTGCACCATCGAAAGGCCGCGATATTTGAAGCTTGAACGATCTGCGCTGTGTCAGAAGCCAGCGCGCAAGTCGTCATGGACTCGGCCTGGGTATCAGTCTGGCGGCTCCGGGGCCGCCGTCGCCGCCCCGTCGCTGCCTCGTCGCCGCCCGTCGTCTGGGCCTGGGTGCTGGTCTGGCGGCTCCGTGGTCGCCGTCGCCGCCTCGTCGCCGCCTCGTCGTCTGGGTCTGGGTGTCGGCTCGGCGGCTCCGTGGTCGCCGTCGCCGCCTCGTCGCCGCCTCGTCGTCGCCCGTCGTCTGGGTTTGGGTGTCGGTCCGGCGGCTCTGTGGTCGCCGCCCCCCTCCCCCCGGACTTACACCCGTCCCCCTATGGGGTACGTAACAGTGTACAGGTGACGAGCCGGAAGACGCCTCCGCGGGGACGCCCAGGACAGCCCGGGAGACCTCCAGGAGACCCTCCAGAACGCATCCGAGAAGCTCAAAACCTTCAAAAACCAAAGGGGAATCGATGATGTTGGTCAAGCTGGGCTGCTCACGCCTCCAAGAAGCCCCCAGGAGGCCCAGAGACGCCCTCAAAACGGTCCCAAGAGGCTCCGAGAAGCCTCAACAAGCCCCCAAGAGGCGCCCCAGGAAGCCCAAGCGGCCTCCAAGAGGTCCCCAAGAGGCTCCCAGGAAGCCTCACAGACGTCCCCCGAGGCCTCCAAGATCCCCAACAGATTTCCAGGACGCCCCCAATAATCTCCAAGAGGCCACAAGTGATTCCAAGAGGTCCGAAAAGGTCCCCAGAAAGCTCCCCAGAGCTCCCCCAGAGAGTCCCAAGACGGCCCCAGAGTCCGATAATGCCCTCCAGAAGCCCCCCAGAGCGGCTCAAGAGGCGCAAAATTGTCCCAAGAAGGCCCCAGAGGCGCCCAAGACGGCCCACACAGTCACTGGAGGGCCCCTGGAGGAACCCAAGATGGGGAACTCCGACGGCATTTCGAGCCCTCCGCCTCCACAAAAAGCCCCCGAGGCCGCCACCAGGCTCCCAAAGGGTTGCTCAGGAGCTCCACCAAGCCCCCAGAGCAGAAGGCCCACAAGAGGCCCCAAGAGGTTCCCTTAATGCTTCCAAGAGGCTCCCAGGAGGCCTCCCAATAGGCCCCCAGAAGCGAATGAGACGCCTGGCGGCTCCATCCTGCACGGCGTTCCTAGAGAAACCTCAAGAGGCCCCCAACTCACGGTCCATCTCAGGGCTTCGAGAGGCCCCTGAGAAGCACGCCGCGAGGCCCCGAGGGCACCAACGACGCCCCGAACTCACCTTCCAGGTCAGGGGTGTGCCGACATGGGCGGGGCGGCGGGATGCGAACATTGGCTCTGGGGCTGTCAGAGGAGCTCCCTGTGGGGTACGATCCGTGTGAGGAGACAGTCAACATACACAGGAGGACGTGATGTTATGCGACTCCTCTCCCTAGGGCCTTACGTGAAGCTACACCACTCTTGGGCACGATCCACGTGAAGGGTGTGCCGAGACGGGGGGGGAGGGTCGCCATGCGACTTTTGACCTTGGACCTGAACGTAGAGCTCACGGGGGGCACGATCTGTTTGAGGACCGTGCCGAACTTGGCGCGGGGACGCTATGTGAACCTTGCCTTCCGTTGGGCCCCCCGGCCCCCCCGGGACACAATGGCAAATGGGTCCACCTTTCTAGCCCGCCGTGCCCGGGGCCCGTTTTCGGCACCGAGAGCGCTCCAAGAGCACCCACGATGGCTTGCAGATGACCCGAGAGGCCTCCAAGAGGACCCGAGAGCGCCCCAAGATCGCTTCGAGACCGCTCAATATAGCTTCAAGACCGCCCAGAGCTCCCCAGAACGTGCAAGACTGCTCCAAGAGGCCCCTCAAGGAGGCCGCAAGGGGCCGAATTGGCCCATTCTTTGTGGAAAAACGTGCATCGTTAGCATTTTCGCTGTTTCGTTTTAGCCTCGTCCAAAACGGCGCGGAGGGCTCCCAAAATCGCCCCAAAAGGGCAAATGAGGCTTCCGCAGAGGACCCAAGATGGCCCAAGCGAGACCCAAGACGGCCCAACAGACAGCCGAAGAGAGCCTCAAAATGGCCCTCAGAGGGACCCGAGCGCAGGAGCTCGAATTGACACTTCGAGCCCTCAGCCCCCCCAGAAGGCCGCCGAGACCGCCACCAGACTTTCCAGAGGCCCCCAAGAAGCCCCAAGATGTCCCCACGAGTCGAGGCCGAAGTGCGGCCCCAAGAGGCCCCCGAACGCTCCCCAAGAGGGCCCCCGGAACACGCCCAATGAGGGCCCGACCAGGCAAAAGACTTCTGATGTGTTTTTGGCTGTGGTTCTGACATCTCCGATTTTCCAGTATCTGCGCGAGCCAACCAGGCTCCCGATATTGCCTTCCAAGATCGCCCACAACCTCTCAAGGTGCCCTCAAGAGGCCCCCTTGAGGCCCCCATGCCGTAGTCATTAGATGATTTGGACATGGCCCACAAGACGTCTAATCCGATGGCCCATATAGTGGAGACGATTGAAAACATGTCCCTGGACTTACTTTCAAAAAAATCAGGCCCAAGGACCTGCTCGAGGAAGAAAAAGAAGAGGAATACCCGACCAGAGGGGGAACACACGCCTTCGGCGTGCCCCTTCTGGGCGCCCGACGTTGCTCCTCATCGCTGTCCATGGGAAGCCTCTTGGGAGCCTGCTTGGGCATCTTCAAGGCCTGATGGCGGCCTCGGGGTTCATCTTGGGGCGGAGGATTCGAAATTTCGTTGTCATCGTGAGCTTCGTGGACCGTCTTGGGGCCCACTTGAGCGGTGTGGGAGCCGTCTGGGGCCGTCTTGACGCTCTCTTGGGGGTCTCCGGGGAGGCGTCTTGGTCTGTTTGCTTGAAATGTCCACTTGCGAGACCGACCTCATCACACCTCATCACATTGTCGATGCGACTGCGGAGTTCAACTTGCTGATGGGGGTGACGCTCGCGATGTGATGTCGACATGGTGACATGAACGTGCTTGGAGCGGCATTAGTGGCCGAGCGACCCTATTCCTGGCAGCTGGAATGGTGAGAAGCATATGGCCCTGCCATGCTTTCTGGACCCAGGACAGCTGGAATGGTGAGAACCAGATGCCCCTGCTACAATTTCTGAATTTGCGACGGCCGAAACCGAACCACAACGCCATAATGAGTTTCATTTCTGGATATGCGAGGGCTGATATGGGACCAGAACATTCGGTTCCCCCTGTGGAGATTATGGTGAGACAAATCTTGCAAGCAATATCGAACCAGACATCACAATGAGTCTCAGTTCTGGACCACATCGAGCCGGAACGCAATAGTGAGTTTTATTTCACGACCTGGGAGGGCCGAAGCCGAGCCAGAACACGACTGTGAGCTTCGCTTCTGGACAGAAATGAGCCAGAACACAAGAGCGAGTCTCATTTCTGGATCTGCGAAGTGTGAAATCGAGCCCGAACATCCGCCCCCCCCCCCTGTGGATTCTCTAGCGGAAAGAAACTTTCAATTTAAGTCAAGGCAGAACGCAATTTCGAGTCGAATTGCTGGACCAATCGAGCCAAAACGCGATAGTGATTGTCACTCCAGGATCTGGGAGGTTGGAAACCGAGCCAAAACACCACAGTGAGCTTCATTTATGGACCGCATCGAGCCATAACGCCAGAGTGAGTCTCAGTTCTGGATGTGCAAGAGCCAGAAATCAAGCCAGAACACCGTAATGATTCGATTCCGAACAGCCGCCGGGCCAGTGAGACGCCTCCCCCTGGCTTCCCCGGTAGAGATTCGGGCGACAGGAAATCGAGCCAGAACACCATAGTGAGTTTCATTGCTCGACCAAGTCGAGCCAGAACACCATAGTGAGCGCTGCCGGGCCGTTCTGCCAGGCCGCCGCCAGGCCTGGGAAACGTCTCCCTCGGGCCTTCTTTTTATGGAGATTTTGGATGCGAGGAAAAATTCGATCACGAGTAAACCAGCGAAGCGCTATCAGGGTATTCGGGACAGATCCATGTTTTTGGCCTTCTCAGGGCCTCATTGGGGCGCGCTGGGGGCTGGAGCGTCTTGGAGGCCTTTTGGGCCGTGTTGAGCCATCCTGAGGGCTCTTGGAGTGCTCTTGGATCGTTTCTGGATCCTCTTGGGCCTCTCTTCTGGGGGCTTTTCGGGGGTAGTTTTGGCTGTCTGGGAGGTTTCTGAAGGCCTCCTGGAGGCCACGACGTGGGGGTATGAGCCATGTTGGCTGATCATCTGGAGCTGGCGGGCCCCAGGCCCAGGGCCCGTCTGTTTAATGCATAGCTGACGTATACTCGTGCGTGAGGCTGTCTGTCTGTCTGACGGTCTGTCCCTCTGCCTGTCTGTCAGACGCCCGCCCCCCCAAGAGGCCTCCCAAACACGAAAATCTGTGATTTTCCAGTGTTTGTTGCACAATTTTGGGAATGCCCTGTTCTTCGGTCTTCTGAGAATCCGAGACCGCCTGGGAGGCTCGAACATTTCCCCGAAACCATCTGAAGTCCAAGGGAGCCCCAAGACGGCACAACAGGGTTCCAAGATGACCTAAGAGAGCCCCATGACGGCCTAAGATGGCCCCAAGACACCCTCCGAAGCATTCCAAATCGTGACCGGGAGACCGCGGTTGGAGGCAGGGTGGCTTGAGGAATTCCCCAGAGGCCCCCAGAAGACGCCCAGAAGGCTTTAAGAAAGCTTGAACAACTTCCATGAGGCCCCCAGAGGCTCTCCCAGGAGGAGCCTCCACAGAAAGAGCTAAGGAGGATGGGGAAGAAGTCGCAGGGTAGGGCGATAACGAAGAAAACTAATCATGGAGGAATAACGAATCACATTAGTACCTATACAACCGCCCTGCGGGCGATCAAATGCGCACCCTGACTGACCTCCAGCCTGTCACCTTGTCACCTCGCAGTCTGCCGCGATCGCACCCAGGCGCCGACAAAAATGGATTGATGGATTGGGTTGGGTGGATTGGATTGGATGGGATAATATGGATTGGATAAGATAATATGGGTTGGATTGAAAGAGATGTATTGGATAAGATGAGATGGATTGGATTGGCCCACTGCAGGCGCAGAAACAAATTATTGATGGATTGGGTTGGATGGATTGGATTAAGTGGGATAAGATAAGATGGGACAAGATGGGTTGGATAAGATAAAATGCATTGGATTGGACAAGATGGATTGGATACGATAAGCTGGATTGGATAAGAATGCCCGCCGCAGGCGCCGACAAAAATGAATTGATGGATTGGATTGGATGGGATAAGATGGATTGGATAAGATAAGATGCGTTGGATTGGAAGAAATGGTTTGGATAAGATAAGATGGGCTGGATTGGCCCGCTGCAGGCGCAGAAACGAATTTATTGACGGATTGGGTTGGGTGGATTGGATCGGGTGTGATAAGATAAGATGGGACAAGATGGGTTGGATAAGATGGATTGGATAGGACAAGATGGATTGGATAAGATAAGCTGGATTGGATAAGCCAGCCCGCCGCAGGCGCCGAAAACAATGAATTATGAAATTAGCGACATGCGTTAGCGCCGGGACACCTGGGACACCGCCCGGCCCAAGCGGGACGCTTCCCGGCCACCAGCGGACGGGAAACGGACTTTCGCTCTTACTGACACCCGGGACACCCGGGACACCGCCCGGCCCAATTGGGACACCTCCCAGCCACCGGCGGACGGAACGGACTTTCGCTCTTATTTCGGCTTAGCTACAGGAGGATCACGCGCAGCTTCACCTCGCCCGCACGCACGACACGAACACGAAACCGAAACCGATTTCCCGGAGGAGGGTCTCCGTTTCACTGCGATCTCCCCCCCCAACATTTGATAATGGCGATGCCCGAAAAGGCAACAATGAGTTTATCGCTAAATTGTTTGTTTGACCTTCCTGCCATTCCGCCTGCATGCCAAATTTCAAGGATCAAGGTGTATGTCGCGACGCGCCAATGCAGTCTTGTAAGTATATATATACACAATATGTGTGTAGTAATAATTCTACGTCTATGAATGAAACATGTGCGGATGTACATGTATACATAAACACATGTGTTCGTATGTCCGCTTCTGTGTATATAATTATATGTAAATGTATACGTATATGTGCTGATATACGTATCTGCATATGCATTTGTAATTGCGATGTGTGTATGAATATGTGTATGTATATGTATAGGTATGTGTAGCCGTAGATGTTTATGTATATGTAAATGTACATGTGTATGTATGTGTTTGTGCATATGTGTACATGTATATGTATGTCTGTATGCCTGTCTGTCTGTCTTCCTGTCTGCCTGCATGTATGTATGCATGTATATATATGTATATATATGTATGTATGTGTATATATGTATATAATGAGACTGGGTCCTGGACCAGGAGGGACCTAACTCGTCGAGAGGCTGTGGTCCAGGAGCCCCAGAGGCGCCAGGGTGCTCCCATGACTGCCCACAACGGCTCCACGACGCCCTCAGGGCGACCCAACAGGGGTCCGTCCAGGGCGCTCCAAGACGGCGTTCGATGGCATCAAGACGGCCCAAGAGGCCTCCAAGACTCCTGCGGAGGTCTTCCACTGAGATCCCAAGAGGTCACAGACCCGGCCAACGGGGGTCACAAAAAGGCGTTCCCACGAAGAAGCACTCGCGATGGTGACGTGCATCTCGGTTTCTGCGATGTGCATCGCGGGTTTGGGGGTGCTTAGGATGAGGGAGTAGGAGGCGGGTGACGAGGAGGGTGATGAGGAAGAGGAGCAGGAGGGGTTTTAGTGGTCATCGTAGTGAGCGCCGGGCGCGCGACCCGCGAGGCGGGTCGCTCAGTGTTCCCGGGTGCACGGCGCTCACAGGTGCTCGATGGGCCCTGCCGCCCCACCCACCCACGCTGCAGCGAGGTCGTACCAAGGTCAGCTCTGTGTCTGTCGTCGCAAACCCCGCATTTGGCTCGCTCTGTGCTATGGCGCCCAAGCCTCGTGAGCCCGGCAGTCCTGCGGCGGCGGCGCGGTTGGGCGGAGCCCCGCCCGCTGGGGTCGGCGCAATAACCTCGTTGCGAGGGGTAAAACAAGAGGTCGCTTCCTCGGCTTGGTTTCGCTTTGAAGCTGTTTGCGCGAGCGTGAAGCCGCTGCTCTGGACGCGACGCGTCGGCAGCGCAAGCGACGCAACGCCCGCCCTGCTAACGGACGAAACCCAATTCAAAAAGCAAGGAATTCGTGGGCACCTCTGTGGGGCGCATAGCCCTTTCTCGCGGTCGGGGTTTGCGAACAAAGGCTGCCGGGAAGCAGGTCTCCGTGTTCCTATGATTTCGCTCCCTCATTCCTCAGATTGCCTTTGTGCGTCCTCATCCCTCATGGTTCCCCATCATGAGCGAATCTTCAGTGACCATCGGTTTTCCTGCGCCTGCTTACAGTGCCCGTGGTTTGTCCGCAAATCCTGCGCTTGCGCGCAGCTGGAACCCGAGCGCGCGAAGCGCGCGTGGTTTTAGTTTACATGTGATTCTGCCTCATGGCTCATTTAGAATACGAGCTCCTACCATCCCTGCCCAGCCGTTCCCCCCCCCACATGCCTATCAAGCAATATCAATATTATGCGCGCGCCTCGTCCGTCACGCATGATAAGTGCCAAACAACCTTTTCCAAACCATGCAACAACATCGGCACGCGCGTCGTCGCGAACGCAATGAGCAATTCTTCAAGCATCGTGTGTGTTCGCACGGGTTCCAAGACCTGTCTGCCCGAAAACATATGAACACATCAGCGGTTTTCAACGCGCGTCTTCAAAACAAGTTTGCGCGCGCTCTCGCGAATTCCGATGGCAACCTCAGGTTTTTCAGAATTTTCATCACATGCGACCACGCGGTCCTCCCGCGCGCGCGTGCCCAAGTCATTCGAACGCCTTTGCGCGTTTGCGGGGCCGGGGGTGGGTGGGTCCAATCTCAATCAAATAATACAATGCGGGCGTTCCGCGCGCATCGGTCGCGCGCGCATGTCGAAATCCTTCAAACTTTCCATCGCCGACACGTGGACGTCACCGCCGTCATTGGCGTGGCCAGCGTCGGCGCCGTCATTGGTCTCGCCGTCGTCATCGTAATCATCGCCAGCATCATCGTTACTATCATCATCGTGTCTGCTTTTGTCGACGTCGCCATGATGTAGCGCGCGCCCGAGTCACCGCCTCGCACTGAAGTGCCCGCGCGTCAGCGCGGCCCGCGAGACGCGGTGGGGAGCCCCCAGCGGTCAGCGCTACCGCGGCAGCGTCGGTCGCGCCAGAGTACTTGGCCGCCCCGTGTGCAAGGCTGCGCGCGCTAGCGCGGCCTCGGCGATGCGCCAGCCAGCGCCAGGCAGGATCGCAATCGCCGCCGCAGTGGTCTTGCACATTAAATTGCGGGTGGGTGGGAGGGATGACTGCCCCCCTGGTTACTGCAGTTCACATCTGATTCTGCCCATTCGCAATTTTTTTCATGACGGTTCGCAAACTTCCAGCCTAGCCGGTATCGACGCGCCTCCTCCTCTCTGCCTCATCTTCGTCAAGTAATATTATTCGCGTACATTCGCATATAGAAAATCCGCCGTTTTCGAGAATCTTCTACATCAGAAAACCGAAACAAAACTCCCACGCGCGCTTCGCCGCGCGCGCAAATTGGAAATTGTCAAAAACCCGGGTTTTGTAAATATCTCAATGCCGATTTCCCCGAACACGTTTACCAACCAATGGTTTTGCAACATGTTTTGATCAAACAATTTGCGTGTTCTTTTATGTGAAGAAAAAGACGTGCCCGACCTCTTGTCCACGCGAAGTGGATTGCTGCTTGAATGCTCCATGCGAAAGAACTACGCCGCCAGATATGCACGATATTGCACGATCTGCGCCGACGCGCGTGCCTCCCGCGAGCGTGCGACAGCGGCGACAATGGCGCACGTCGCAACGTCCCGGGGAGCAGCGAGGTCTCGGGTGGACCCGCGTGGCCCCCGACCCCGCTGGACCTCCCAGGAGCGTGCGAAAGCGGCGACACGTGCGCAATTCGCCACACTCCAAGGAGCAGCGATGTCTCAAATGAGCGCGCGTGGCCCCCGGCCCCGTTGGACCTGCCACGTGCCCACGAACGCGGCAACAGTTTCACAGTTCGTACCCCCCCGGAGAGCAGCGAGGTCTCGAATGGGTGCGCGTGGTCCCCGATTCCGTTGGACCTCCCAGGAGCCAACGAAAGTGGTGTCAGTTGCGCAGTCCGCAACCGCTCAATCAGTTGCGAAGTTTCGGCTGGGTCCGTTTACCATCCGATTCCGCCGTGCCTCCCAGAGGCCCACGAAATCGGCGACAGTTTCACGGTTCGCAGCTTCCCAGGGAGTTGCGATGTCTCAGATGATCCGTTCACTCCCCGACCCCGCTGCGATTCCCAGGAGCCCGCCAAAGTGGCGACAGTTGCACAGCTCGCAGCCACCCAGGGAGCTGCAAGGTCTCAAATGATCATTTCATTTTCGACTCCACCGTGCCTCCCAGGGGCCCACGAACGTGGCGACCGTTTCACAGTTCGCAGCCACCCGGGGGGCTGCGAGGTCTCAAATGGTACGTTTACTCCCCGACCCCGCAGTGCTTCCCAGGAGCCCACGAAACAGGCCCAGTTGCACAGTTCGCAGCCCCGGAGGGGGCTGCGAGGTCTCAACTAGTACGTTTACCCCCCAACCCCGCCGTGCTTCCCAGGAGCCCACGAAAGCGGCGACAGCTGCGCAGTTCGCAGCCGCCTAGGGAGTTGTGAGATTTCAAATGGTCCGTCTACGTTGCCGTGCTTGCCGCGAGCTTGCGACAGCGGCGACAATTGCGAATTTCGTAGCTTCCCAGGAAGCAGCGGGGTTTCAAATGGCCAGTTTACTCCCCGACTCAGCCGTGTTTCACCAGAGCTTCTAGAGCCTTCTTGGAGCGTCGGAAGGCTGAACATGCGAGAAGACCGAAATCCTTCAAGCACCTTCTTCAAATTGACAATTTTTCTCGGAGGCCTCTTGGGGCTCTCTCGGGAGGCCTCTTGGAGCGCTCTTGGGGCCCTCTTGGGCCGTCTTGAAACCATCTTCGGGCGCCTCGGGGCACTCTTGGCCTCGGCAATGTGCTAAGGTTTATGGCTTCGGGGGACGCGAACATTGTGTAATTTACGGGGGGGCTGCCTCGGGAACGCAACAATTGTGTCATTCGCGATGGTTTATAGCTTCGGAAAGGCGAACATTGTGTAATCTATTAGGGATTATGGCTTCGGGGGCGCGAGTCTCATGTATTTTCACGTGTCCCACGCCCCCCCCGGGAATTCAGAGCACGCGAACCGATGGTGGTAAATTGCCGGTTTGGGGCTCCCCCTGGTCGCGCGGATTTCAGCAATTTACAATAGCAAGCAGAAAGCAGGATTGTAACATTAGAGACGTGACATTGCAACTGGTGCAGGGAGCAGCAGCCTCGTCCTACAGCCTGGTGGCCCCGCAAGGGGGCCAGCGGATTCAGAAATACGGCGGAACACAGCGACGGCAAATAAGGCGGAAATCGACGTCAAAGGAACTCGATCACTAGGGCAGAATTCCTACCCTACCCAAGAAATCGACCCAAAGTGCCGCGGAGTCAGGGTGAGATCCGACGTTGCGAAACAATGCATCATCGCAAAATATCACAGCCCTGCGCCCCATCTTTCTGCGACATTGTTTGAGCCGCGTCGACCTGATCTGGGAGGTTCCCGCGGCCCGAAACCAGGCGAAAGTTTCAGCGCAAAACAAGGCAGTACAAGGCTTGGACTTGAGGGTTCGTGGTCATTCTTTCGGTCAATGCACGGTGCATTCGGAATCCGAGTGCCGCAGGGTTCGAGACCGTTTTGCCCAGCAAGGGCTCAGGCCCAGGGTTCTCCTTGTCCGTCGGATCCTTCTGGCCCCAGACCGGATGGGGGCTGAGCAGGGTGAAGAGGAGTTTCGCTTGATATCCTCACAAAATGGAGATGTTGCAAGCGAAGCTGGGTTCTCCGAAATACGGCTTTCGCCAGCGACATCCTCAGACAATTAATGTGGTAAGATCGGGCTGCGGATATCCAACATGGTGTCGGCAGATGCGTCTCGCTTGACACATCCTCGCCACGTCCGGATGTTAGAGGAGTTGTTGGAGCAACGTTGGTTCTCAAGATAAGTTTCCCGCCTGAGGCATCCACAGAACAATGAGATGTTGGAGATCGTGCGTTGGATATCCAACATGGTGTGGGGGGCGTCTCGCCCGAGACATCCACACAAATGGGGATCTGGTATGCGCTGGTTCTCAGAATTGAAGCCTTCGCCTGGGACGCACTGAGAAAATTGAGATGTTGGAGATCGGGCGGCGGATATCGAACATGGTGTGGGGGGGCGTTTCGCCTGAGGCATGATGATACCATCGGGATGTTAGAGGAGTTGTTGGAGAGACGCTGGTTCTCAAGATGAGGCTTTCGCCTGAGACATCCCCGAACATCTAGACCATGAGTTGGATATCCAACATGGTGCGGGGGTGGGGCGTCTCGCCTGCCGACACGCGACGACGACGACGCAACCGCCTCTTTCCACAACGCAAACGCCCCCCACTTCCACATCCCGAATTCGGAGGCCCAAGGAACAGGTGGCCACGCGTGTCCTCAAACGCCCCTTCCCGCGGCGCAGCTGCCCCCCACCTCCGAGCCCCAAAGTCGGAGGCCCACGGAACAGGTGGCCACGCGTGCCCTCTCGGTGGCATTGCCGCCGGCAGGCAAGGCTGCGGGGGGGAAGCGCGTGCGACGCACGGCGCGGGGCGCGGCGTACGGCACGGCATTCGGCGCAAGGCGCGGCACGCGGCACGCGGCACACGGCACACGGCACGGCACGTGGCACGCGCCGCACCGCACGGCACACGGCACTCGGCACGATGTGAGGCCCGAAGAAGGAGGTAATCACAAGTTCTTACCAGGCGGCTTCGGGCATGCATTTGGAGTTCACTCTGGCGTGAGAATTGTTCTCACATGATTTGGCGCGACTGTCCCAGTAAGAGCTCGGACCCAGAGGTCCTTGTATTGTATGTGATCGGGCCTTCGGCTCTTGACCAAAGAGGTCTGACAGCGGATCCTTTGACTTTAGTTTTTTACCTGTTTTGTGAGTCCCTCAAGTTTTATCCCCTGGCGATAACTGGCGTGCAGGGGGGGAGGGGGCCAGTCACGTCTCGATTCGCTCCGGCGCCGCCTGGGAATGCCTAAGAATGGCCCAGTCCCAGTCAGACTCGGCACTGACATGAACTTTCGGAGCTCCGCGTGGATTTCTTGGATCGGCGCTGGGCCCCCCCTGGCGGCGCCTCCAGCGCCGCCCCTGGGGCGCTCTGTGCGCCAGCCATGGGGATTCAGCGCCGAGCCATGAAATCTGCTCGGAGCTTCAAAAGTTTATATGAATTTGCAGTTTTTTATGCAAAAGAAGTCTGGGGAATGACGCGTTCCAAGATTCAAACGATTCCCATGATTTCTTAGGCCCGCACGGGCTCCTGAAGCGAGGGCCAGCAGATATGTTTAGAATCCCCGGAATGCATCCTGAGCCAATCGCATCATGACATATTTCTCGTCCTGGTCAGGCGCAAGACCTGGCGGCACAGCATATCGGGGGCGGTAAAGAGGGGGGTGATGATTAGGGGGGGTGGGATATCATGGCGGGGGCCATGATATCTCCCCAGATTTCATGGCGCCTCTTCTTATTTCAATACATCCCCGCACCCCCCTGTGGCCGCGCACGTGCCGCCGGCCATGATTTACGCCCCCATTTCTTGGACGCCCCCCTCTTGGCCGCCCCCGATAGCGCAGAGGGCCGCAGGCGGCAGGACAGGGAAGGGCGTTGCGCAGCGGCGGAAGCGGAAGTTGCGCATGTGGCACGACAATTAAGTATGAGCAGTCATGCGCGATGCATGCGGCCTGTTCGTGCCTTGTCGACGCGGCGGCGACTCCAGCGCGGACGCTCACAGTTGAACGCCGCCAGTGGCCTGGAGTCGGCCGTTACCAAGCGATCGGCGCTGCCAGCACGCCGCGATCGCTCAAGGTTGAGCAGTCCGCCGGGCGTCAGGAACCAGCGGGCAAGTCGTCACGGCACGCACCTGCCGCAGGCTGGGCAAGATATGAATTGGAGTCGCTCGCGCGGGCCTGCCCTCTCTCGCAGGCGCGTCCGCGCGGGACGTTTTCCTCTCGCTCCTTGCACGTGTGTGGCGGTGCTGATTGGCGGCTTGCGTGGGGTGTTCTCCATCGCCGCGGTGCTTATGGGCGGCTCGTGTGGGGTGGACTCCATCGGCGTGCGCTAGGAACTGCCGGCCCTAGGAAAAAACATCGGCGCGGTTCTGGAGGCCGCCCTCTCCGGTTCGCCGCACTGCTCAGGGGTCACGCTGAGGGGGTGAAGTTGCGGGTTCGATGTACGAAGTTTTCTGTCGGAGGTTGATAGACCTACCCTGACGTCGATTAAGGAATTGGCCGTTTTCGGTTCGCGAGGGGGCATCGCGGCCGTCATTTTTGCGGGTCCAGGTCCGTCGGTTTCGGTCCCAGGCCGTTTCCTCTGAGGGGAGGTTTACGAAAGGGAGGTTTGTCCACCGCCGATTCAGACGTTCAGTTGGTTCTCGGCGGCCTCGGCATGGGCTCCAGCGACTGCGCCTCGCCGAGGGCGCTCCGGATGTTCCCGGATCGTCCCGAGCGGCCGCCCGCCGCGGGAGCAGCGTGAGGGGAGGATCGGCTCGCGGGGGAGCGCCTCGGCCGCCGATCGCACCCGATGGCCCGCCCCGCCTGGGAGTCTGCGGGTTCGCTGTCGGTTTTTCCCACTGCCGGCGATCGCAGACACGGATCAACAAAAGGGGGCGTGGAGTAGCGACGGGTTCCGTTTCCGTCGGAAATCGCAGGTTTCCGCCGCCGAACGAGGCGGCGCCGGCCGCACTTGGGGGAGGGCACCTCCCCCGATCCATGGATTAGGCGACCGCGCGCCAAATCCATGGATCGATAATCCATGTTTGCGCGCCCGCGACGATGGCTTGCCCCGCCCAGGAGTCTGCCAATTCGCTATCGGTTTCCAATCGCCGACCTATTGGCGATATACACGCCGGTCGTTGGAAGTGTGTAGGCATTTCTGGACTCCCAGATCCCAATCTGCTTTAGGCGCCTTCCTGCTTCAAGCATCGAGCGTTTTTGTTTCTCTTCCCTTCTCTTCAGGGGGCGGGCTGAAGCGCAATCTTTTCCCAGCGTCTTCCTACATCATGTTTCTACCCGCTTCTTCCGACCGATGGGCATCGCCGATTCCAGCTCGATGTTTCCCCCCCCCCGCCCACCCCGCCCCACCCACCCGAGCCGGTCCCCCACGAACGTTGCCCCTCAGTTGCTTGCCGCAGCACAGCCGAGAGAGCGCGCGGGGGAGTGCTCTCGGCGGGGCAATGCCCACTGCTCTTACGCTCTCTCCCTCATTCCATTATTCCACTCCCTCCTCCTCCTCCTCCTCCTCCTCCTCCTCCTCCTCCTCCTCCTCCTCCACCATCCTCCACCCTCCTCCACCCTCCTCCACCCTCCTCCACCCTCCTCCACCCTCCTCCACCCTCCTCCACCTCCTCCGCCCTTCTCCTCCTCTTCCTTCTCCTCCCCTACTCCCCCTCCTCTGCCTTCTCCATTCTCCTGATCCTTCTCCCATCTCGTCGTCCTCCGCCTCCTTCTCGCCCCGCTAATCACATGAGGCTCGAACTGATAAAGGAATACGTGGGGGGCACTTCTCCTCCTCCTCATCCTTCTCTTTCTCCTCGTCCCCCTTCATTTGCTCCTCCCCCCAGCGCGGCCGTAGAGATGCGCGAGTAAGCGCCGGTCAGTAACCGCAATCGCTTCAGACGGCTGTCTTCCAACGGGGCACTTCCCGCAGTGAAAATAGTTTGTTGAAGGGACTTGTGAAGGGGGAACTTGGAGGGAGGGTTCATTATAACATTGGTGGCTCGTGGGTTTGCACTGGTCCTCCCTCCTTCTCCTCCTCTTCCTCCTCCTCCTCCTCCTCCTCCTCCTCCTCCTCCTCCTCCTCCCTCCTCGTCCCTCGCCGCGAGAGGTCTGCTCCCAGTCCTTCAGCACCCTGGACCTCCTGTGGGCCCGCGCCCTGCTGCAGGTCGTCGTCCTCGCGATCGCGTTCGCGGTTGTGCGCGAGTCTCCTTGGGGGCCCTCTCGGGGGGGCGGGGAGGAAGGAAGCGAAGGCTAGATCACTTGCACAGACATAACCTTTGAGGTCCGCGCGGAGTTCTTGGATCGGCGCCAGAGCCTCCTGGCGGCAATTCTGGCGCTCCGCGCGCTCGGCAGGGGGTCCAGCGCCCATCCACGACAAGGCGCGGGGACCTCCAACGATTTATACTCATGCCATGATTTGCTCCCCGAGTAAAGCCGTGACCGACCAACCGTGGCGGGTCCAGCTGGGAGGACGGCCGCATATGGCGCGTGAGAGAGCGGGCAAGCCGGGGATGCCGTGTCCTTGCCAGGCAGGATGCGAGTCCCGGGCGGGGGAGGCGCCTCCTGGACACCCACCAACCACATCGATTCCCCTACATCGATGGGAGGCGGGGGTCAGGGTTCCGACTTCGTCACGAGCTCGACGAACTCCGAACCCCACCCCCGCCGCCCATCGAGCTGCCTGCATCGTTGATCGGCGAGGGTTGGGTTCGGATTTCCGCCGCCAAGATGAGGAGTACCGAGCGAGGCTCGCCCCAACTCAGCCACATTCCTGCTCATACCGGTCCTCCTCCTCCACAATTACACCATATGAATACTACTCTCTTCTCTCCCCTGTTGACGTCCAGAAGACGTTCGGCCCCACTCCGCGTATTTTTTTTGCACAGGATTCCCAGGAGTTGGATGATCGTTTTTTTCAATGCTGCTCCCGCCGAAGCGCTGGCCTCATTTTAAGGCTTTCGCTCGTTCCGAATCGTGCTCCCGCTGTAGCGCTGGCCTCATTTCCGCGCTTCCGCTCGTTCCGAATCGTGCTCCCGCTGCAGCGCTGGCCTTATTTCCGCGCTTCCCCTCGTTCCGAATCGTGCGCTCGCTGCAGCGCTGGCGTCATTATTTCCAGTGCCATGCCATGGCATGCAATGCATCGGGCGAAGAGGACTATGCACATGCACCGATCCTGACAACGTCCATCCTTGACCCAGGATCGGTGCATATGCCTTCCTGGCCAAGGTAGGAGGGCATATGCACCGATCCTGGGCTCAGGATGGGTCTGGCCAGAATCGGTGTATGTGCATAATTATTTGTCCTCTAATGCAATGCAATGCTATGTGGTGTTTCGCTGTGCGAGGCCATGCCTTCAGCTGCAATGCTAGGATATGCAGTGCCACGCCATGTTATATCATGCTACGCTTTGATCTTCAACGCCATGCTATGCCATGTTCTGTTCTGTGCCGCCGTGCGATGCCATTCTTTGCGTTGCAATGCTTTGTATTGCAATTCTTCACTACCCAACGCCACCCCATGTTATGACATACTACGCTCTGTCGTGCTCTTCTACGCCCTGCTATGCCGTGCTCTACGATGCATCGCGCATCCTCTCGAGATCATTGCCCTGCTCGACATCCGACTGTGCGAACAGAGAGGAGATCTACGCAATGGTAAGGGATTGGAGGGAGGGGTAGACGTCAGATATGGCGCGAGCGCACCCAGCTTGTCCTCCTCCCCCTCCTCCTCATCCTCATCATCATTTTCATCAGCCATTGATTCTCCTGAATCGATGTTTTGTTTCTCTAAGGTCGCCCCCTGGGGAGCGCCAAGGGGATCGCGCCTCGCGCCTCGCGGCTCGGGTCGGAGAAGGCAGGCACCCTCCTCCGAGGGCCGTGGGCGCGAGGGCGCGAGTGTGCCCGTGCGCAGCACATCGTCCGGGGCGCGAGGCGCGACACGAGACGACTTGGGAAGGTAGGGATCGAAGTCAAGTCGGGCCTGTCCCTCTACAGGAGGGATGTTCAAAAATAGTCAAAAAATAATCAGGGGACGACTTTTGACTATTGTTGAGTATTGTTGGGATTCTTTTTGAGTATTTTTCCATTTTCCGCCCACAATCCCCCTGTAGGGGGATAGACCCGACCTAAGGTCAAAGGAAGAGTGGGGGCCCATGCCAAGAAACACCCTGCTTGCCTCCAGGGTGCCCTGGGTTTCCTGTGTTTCGATGGTTTGTGATGGCAAGCGTGACGTTCTCACACCGAAAATCAATGGGCGCCCTGGGGTCTCAGGGATGCGTTTCTTGTGGAAGGTTTCTTGTGGACTGGCCTCCACTATACCCGTACCACTGCCCTCCGCTCGTGTGGACGGGCCTCCTGGGCGACCCTCGTCGCCACCGCTGGATTCGCCTCGAAGTTCTGGTCGGAACGCACCGCGGGAGAGGTCCGGGAGTAGCAGTATCGGTACCTGTTGGTTTCCCCGGGGGGGGGGACGAGCGTCCTGTGGTGTCGGGTCCTCGGCTTGAGTCGGCAGCGCACAGCGTGTCCCTCACTTCCTCCTCCCTCCTCCCGTCCCTGCCTCTGCCGTCAGCATGCTAACTTCTTCTCACACGCTTCGTGGCCACATGGGGAGCTCCATGTGAGGCCCAAGCGGGTGCGTCCACATGCGTCCCCCTGCCCATGTCGGCACACCCGTCACATACTTCGTGACCCCATGGGGAGCTCCACCTAAGGCCCGAGTGAATGGCTCAACATGCGACGCCGCACCAATTTCGGCACACCTCTCGCACGCTTCGTGGCCCCGTAGGAAGCCCCCCCTTCTTCGTCCCACCTGCCTTGCGCTGCACACGCTTGCACATGGCTGGGCCCTTCGCCCAGATCTGTTTACCCCTTCGTTCCCTGCCTCCGTGGGGCGTCGGGGAGCCACTGGGCATGGCAAGGGCCGAGGTTCGGGTTTGGGGTTTTGATGTGTTTCGCCTCCCGGATTCTGGTCGGAGCGCCCAGGACGAGCCAGGGGCCCACCTTTTCCCCCCGGACTGGGACCCCCATCGCGTCGTGCACGAGTCGCGCAAGGAGGGAGGGCAGGGCCCATGCCCAGCCGACTCGATGTCGCTCTCGGCCGGCCCGATCCGAGTCGATTCCGACCGAGAGTCGGGCGATCCGATGTGGCCCGATGTTTGCATTGCGCTGTTGCCGCCTTGGCGCTGCTGGTTCGATTCGATTCCGACGCCGTACCGATGTTGCTGCCGTGCGTTCCCGATCCGTTCCGGCTTCGCGATCCGATGCTGGCTGCTCCCGGTAGCCAGGGTGGGCCCAGACCCCCATCGCGTCGTGAAAAAGTCACGACGCCGATGACAAAAAACGCAGCCTGTGGAAACAAAACACGGACAGTGTGTTTTTTTTTTGTCCACAGCCAGTGTGTGCTTTTCCACAGACATTGTGTGTGTGTGTGTTTGTGTGTTTCTTTGTGTGTGTGTGTTCTCCACAGTCTGTGTATGTTTTTTGTTTTGTGTGTGTGTGTGTTCTCCACAGTCTGTTTTTTTTTTTGTGTGTGTGTGTGTGTATGTGCGTGTGTGTGTGTGTGTGTGTGTGTGTGTGTTTTTCCACAGTGTGTGTTTGTTTGTTCCACACCGTTTTTTCCACATATGTTTGGTCAGTCTCGGCCCCGGCGTGGCCCTTCGCCGAGCTCCTGGGCCGGCCACGCACGGCCCCGGGGTGCGGAGCTGGCCCCCGGAGGGGGTCGGGGCCTCCAGGGGCCCACGCTGCGAGCAAAACGCGGCGTCGAGGCTCTGGGGAAGAGGTGGGGGGAGGGGGGCGGGGGGGGGGGGAGGAGGACGGGAGGGCTCCAAACTGGGTTTTGGGGAGGGGGTTTTCCAGGAGGGGCCCCCCAGGGGCTTCGCACTTCCTGTTTTGACGAGGTTCCGAGGCCCCTGGGGGGCTCTCTGGTAAACCCCCTCCTCAAAAGCCCTTTGTGGAACCCTCCAGGATGAGGACTGGGGAAGGATGGGGAGGGATGGTCAGGCGATCGCAAACATGGATAAAGGGGGCGTGGAGCAGCGACGGGTCCCGCTGGAAAATCGTGGATTTCCGCCTCCGAACGAGGCGGCACCAGTCGCATTTTGGGGAGGGCACCTCCCCCGATCCATGGATTTGGTGGCCGCGCGCCAAATCCATGGATCGCCAATCCATGTTTGCGCGCCTCGGAGATGGGTAGGAGGGTTTGTTCTACCCTCTCATTGTCGGCGCGTATTCACTTTCAGCGGCAGCCCCGCGTGGGCTTCGGGGGCTCTCGGATCCCTCCTGAGCTTCCCCCGCTCCTTCACTTGCTCCCCTTCCTCCGTCCTCCCGAAGATCGAGGATGGGGGGTCGCCCGCCGCAGCATTCCTTTGGCGCGCGTGGCGGGAGGGCGTAGGAGTGCTGGTGGGGGCGGAGGGCAAGATTGGGGGGGAGGGGGGAGGGGGGAGGAGGTCGTCGTAGACGTGGTGCGGAATCCAGCAGAATCCCTGGCGGCGCACGGTTTTGCACTCCTCCCCCGCCCTCCTCCCCCTCTTTCTTCTCCTCCTCCTCCTCCTCCTCCTGCTCCTGCTCCTTCTCTCCCTCCTCCTCCGCCTCCTCCTTCTCTTCCTCCTCCTCCTCCTCCTCCTTCGCCTCCTCCTCTTCTTCATCCTCCTCTTCTTCATCCTCCTCTTCCTCCATCCCTCGTTCTCATGAACAACTCCCTGTCGCACCCCGAGACGGGTCGGTAGTGCGGGTCGGGCGATCTGTTTCGGACTTCTTCACCATCCAAGATCTTGAGGCTTGACACTTGCAGCGAGAGTTTCACCGATGGAGGGCGGGTGGTTTTCAACATGTGCCTCTCGCCTTACCGCCGCGCACATGTCTTAAAACGTTGCAAGAGCTTCACGGAAGGAGGGCGGACATGTGGCTGTCGCTTCAGCACCGCGCACACTCGCTGTAAAAAGTTGCAAGAGTTTCACGGATGGAGGGAGGATTGCTTTCAAAATGTGGTCTTCGCTTCAGCGCCGCGCACATTCGTTTTGAACAGTTCCGAGCTTCACGGGTGGAGGGTGTCCTTTTGCAACATGTGACTCTCGCCTTAGCGCCGCAAATATACGTCTTAAGAGTTTGCAGCAGTCTCGAGGAGTATTACAGTTGACGTTCCAGAACGGCTCTTCGGGCACGATGTACGATTGTCAGGGCGCGACGTTCACGTTGTTTTGCGGTGTTGGCGTCCCAGAAACGGTGCTGTGGCACGATTCAGGACCGTCAGGTGCAACATTGGCGTCGGTTCGCGGCGTTGTTGTCCCAGGAACAGTGCTCTGGCACGGTTGAAGATTTTCAAACGGTTGTCATCCGACGGGTTTTTCCCGCAGTGAAGACCAAACCCTTGTAGGAGCCCATGACAAAAGGAACTTGGAGGGAATGTTTATTGCAACAATGTTGATTGGTCTTGGGTTTGCAGTGGTCCTCCTCCTGCTCCTCCCGCCCATCCTCGTCCTCTTCAGCGTCGCACGATCTCCCCCCACACCTTTGTGGAGCAGCGCAGCCGCGCCGCACCCCTCCCCGCAGGCCCCCCGAGCTGCGGGGTTGGCTGTCGCTGCGCGGTCTCCTGGGCGTCGCCTCCGTCGTGGGCTACTTCGTCGGGACGCCTGAATGGCGCTGGCCGCATCGACGACGACGACGGCGACGACGACGACGACGACGACGACGACGACGACGACGACGACGGCGGCGGCGGCGGCGGCAGCGTCGGCATCGGCGGCGTTGGCCACGTCCTCGTCGACAGCGTCTCAGCCCCGCGCGGCCCCCGCAGCACTGGCGGAGCTGAGCCATCCCTCCCTCTCCTCCCCTCCCCTTCCAGGAGTAGACCATGGGTCCTCGATCCTTCTCGAGAGGAGGAGGAGGGGGGAGGAGGAGGAGGGAGGGAGAAGGAGGAGGAGGAGGAGGAGGAGGGAGAAGAACGCCACAACGCGCAACGTAAACAGAAGGATGAGGATGAGGATGAGGATGATGAGGGTGAGGATGATGATGATACTGCTGATGAGGTTGATGCTGCTGGTGATGCTGATGCTGCTGATGATGATGTTGATGCTGCTGCTGCTGATGACAGTGATGCTGATGAATGAGGTATGATGCCTGATGAATGATGGTGGTGGTGATGATCATGTCGATGCTGCTGATGATGACGATGCTGATGATGCTGCTGGTGGTGATGATTGTGATGATGACGATGCTGATGATGGTGATGGTGATGATGATGATGA
>CAUYUJ010018159.1:593121-789062 GCA_963575745.1 Prorocentrum cordatum | reverse complement strand
TCGTCCGCCTCCTCCTCCTCCTCCTCCTCCTCCTCCACCTCCCCCTGCATCCCTTTTCCTTATAAGCAATTTCTCCCTGTCGCACCCCAGGCCGGTCGGAAAGGCGGGCCATGCGTTTCGCCTGAGAGGTCCTTATCATTTATGATCCTGAAGTAGGGAAGGCGACAACAGTATCACCGATGGAGGGCGGATCGCTTCCCAATGCGGCCTTCGCCGTAGCACCGCCCACAATCCAGGATTGTCATGGCGCAGCGGTTGCGTCGATTCGCGGAGTTGAAGTCCCAGGAATCGTGTTCGGCACAGGCGGCAGTGGCACCTCCGGTCATGGGCACCCCGCGCCCTCAACTCGGTGCCGCGTGGCGGCATGCATGGCGAATCCCTCCGCCTCGTTCCTCTCCCTCCCCTCCCCCTTCCTTTCTGCTTCTCCTTGGCCCCCTCTTCCTCCTGATCTCCCCATACTTACCGCCCTCCCCCTCTTCCTCCCTCATCGCGCTCCTCCTCCACCTCCTCCCCTTCCTTGTCTCCTCTTCCTCGATTCCCTCCATCGTCTCTTTCCAGTCTCCCCTCTTCCCCCCTTGAACTCCTCATCGTCATCCTCGTCAGTTTCCCTCTTCTTTCTCGTCCTCCTGCTCCTGCTCCTGTTCCTGCTCCTGCTGCTGCTGCTGCTGCTGCTTCTGCTGCTCCTCCTCCTCCTCCTCCTCCTCCTCCTCCCATCCTCCTCCTCCCATCATCCCTCTACTCCCGTTCATCCTCTTCACTCTCCGTGTGTTTTGTTTTCATCGTGATAATTATTCATTGCGTGGAGCTCCCCATATGTGCATCTATTCGCGTGGACCTGTCCGCCGTGAGTGCCTAGGCGAAAGAGTTTTCGAATATAAGCGGGCTTGAGTTGTGACGGTCTGGTCATGAATCGAACTGCGAATGAATTGGAGTGTGAATGAGTCTCAGTAGTACGAGCGCGTCTCTGCGCATGAGCCTGGGGCCTCCTGAGACCTCCTGGGGCTTCCTGGGGCCTCCAGGAGCCTCTTGGCGCCTCGTGGGGCTTCGAGTGGGTTCCTGAGGCCTCCTGGAGCTTCGCGTGGCCTCCTGGGGCCTCCTGGAGCCTCCTGGACCTCCTAGGGAGGATTCGTGCCCAAGGAACGGCCCAATCTATAAGAACATGCGTACATAAAACATTGTGGATTGGAGCCGCAGGAGAAGGGCAATGTATAGGAACACACGTCAAGCACCAAGGATTCGTGCCCCAAGAGAGGCCCAATCTGTAGGAGCATACGTAAAACATTTAGGATTGTCATCAAGGATTCGTGCTCCAGGTGAGGCCCAATCTATGGGAACATACGTAAAACACATGGGATTGGAGCCACTCTTGTTGCCTTCTGAGGCCTCCTGCTCCTGGGGCATCTCGGGGCCTCCTGTTGCCTTCTAGGGCCTCCTGGCGCTTCCTGTGGCCTCCTGGGGCCTCCTGGGGCCTCCTGAGGCCTCCTGGAGCTTCTTAGGGCCTCCTGGAGCCTCTTGGGACATCCTGTGGCCTCTTGAGTCTTCTTGTGGCCTCCTGATGCCTCCTGGGACCTCATGTGACCTCCTCGGACCTCCTGGAGCCTGCTGGACTCTCCTGTGGCATCCTGGGGAGAATATGTGCCCACGAGTCTGGCCACCCAAACAGGCAAACCGAACGAGACATCCTCAACATCTGGCCCCCCTGGGGGGCGAACATGAGCGCCTCGCACCAGACATCCTCCAAATCTGCTCCGAAAGCGGAGGATGTTGGGGCCCAAGCAGGCAAACCGCCTGAGACATCCCCGCCATTTGGGCGCGAACGGAGGCCGTGAGATACCCCTGGCGGCCCCCCTTTAGGAGACGCCTCGCACGAGACATCCTCAACATCTGCTCCGAAAACGGAGGATGTTGGGGACCAAAACAGGCACACCGCCTGAGACATCCCCACCATTTGGGCGCGAACGGAGGCCGTGAGATACCCCTGGCGGCCCCACCTTAGGAGTGCTAAAACCAGCAAGCCGCTCGAGACATCCTCCTCATCTGCTCATCATCATCATCATCATCATCAGCAGCAGCAGCATCAGCAGCATCATCATCATCATCATCATCATCACCACCACCATCATACTCATCTATCGCTCAGCATCACCATCATACTCAATCATACTCTCACCATACCATGGTCATCATCATGACAATCATCATCATCATCATCATCATCATCATCATCATCATCATCATCATCATCATCATCATCATCATCATCATCATCATCATCATCATTGTCTAGTGCAGAGAGGGAGTGGTATGGGGGGTCCGGCGCGGTCGGATAATAACAATAACCCCATACTTTGGATTTGGGGAACAATACTACTAGTAATTAGCATTAGTATTATTATTGTTCGTGTTTGCCTTGTCTTATCCTCCTTCGTCTGCTTTTCCATCTCTTCAGTCGTTTCCTCCTGCTCTTCATGTTTCTTTCCTGACGTCTTCATTTTTATCTGCTTCTCATTCTTCGTGCGGCTCCTCCCCCTTCTCCTCCTTCATCCCCCCTCTTCCCTCCTTCACTCATAATCTCGCCCCAGTTTCATTGGTATTATTGCACCCGCTCCTCGTCCAAGACCGCTTCCCCAACGCATGGTTCCTGCTTCAGGCGCCGCGGCTCGTACTCCTTCTGCTCCTGCTCGTGCTGTGCATGTGCTCCGCGCTTCTGTTTAAATTTTAAATTGCCCCTTTCCCCCCCCCTCCCTCCCTCCCCTCTTTCCTGCGTCTCCTGGTGCTGTTCCTCCTCAACCTCCATCCTCCTCACTGCCTCTTGCCATCCAAGGGCTTGGGCTCCAGAGCTCTAAAGGTGTGCCGTCCGCCGGCCGGGCGCTGTGAACCACCGTTGGGAAACCGAAGCCGCGGGCGCGCGCGAGGAGCGAGATGTACCCGGCCTGCTATGGCCAGATGCTGCGCGGCACTCACGGGCTGTCGGTGCCGGCGAGGGATCCAGCGTGCCCCCTGACGCCGGACCCGTTTCCGAGCCCCGAGTTCATCGAGAGCGACGGTCTTGCGAGCGGACGCGTGACCCCGACCTGCGCGGTGGTCTCTGGCCGCGGCCAGTACCAGAGTTAAGTCGGGCTTGTCCCTCTGCAGGAGGAATATGCAAAATAGTTAAAACATCGTATTTGGGATATTTTTCGAGTATGTTTGAGCATTTTTTGTATGATTTGTTGACTACTTGCAATTTTCCCCAAAAATCCTCCTGTAGGGGGACATGCCCGACCTAATATCAGAGTCTGTCCGCCAGCATCAGCACCGAGCTGTGCCGCATGCTGGAGCAGCAGGGGAAGCAGGAAGGGCGCAGCCTCGGGGAACATACAGTGACGACGTGAGCACAAATGTTCTGAGGTCTGCGCGGATTTCTCGGATCGACGCTGGACCCCCCTCCGTGGCGCGCGGAGCACGCCAGGGGGCGGCGCCAGAGGCTCCGCTAGGGGGTTCCGGCGCCGATCCGAGACGTCTGTTCGGACTTGCGAAAGTTGAATGCTGATGTCGCTGGTTGTTCCCCCACAGCCGCACGGGGTACGGCTACGTGAGCCTGAGGCAGGCGATCTCCGCGGCAGTGCCACCATCGCCAGCCAGGCCGCAGGCCACGCCAGCAGGAGGAGAAAGTGGAGGAGGAGGGAGGAGGAGGGTGGAGGATGAAGAGGAGGAGGAGGAGGAGGAGGAGGAGGACGAGGACGAGGACGAGGACGAGGACGAGGACGACGAGGATGACGAGGAGGAGGGGGAGGAGGTGGAGGAGGAGGAGGACGAGGAGGAGGAGGAGGAGGAGGAGAAGGAGGAGGAGGAGGAGGAGGGGGAGGAGGAAGAATAACATCAGAAGAAGCATAACAATAATAATCATAATAGCACGAATAAGACTACTAACAACATTAGTAATAATACAAAGACAGAAGAAAAACATAAGAGGAATATTCATACTATTCATACTACTGAGTAGACTAAGCATAATAAGAAATCTAATATTAATAATAAGGGTGATAAGAGCAATACTACGAAAACTACAACTATTATTAAGAAGGATAGTAAGGACACGGATGCTAGAATAATAATATCAATAATGTGAATGATCCGAAAAATGCGAATACACGAATAATACGAAGAAGACGAATCATAATAATCGTAAGAATGACAATGATAATAAGAGGAGAAGGAGAAAAGAAGGAGGAGAAGGAGGAGGAAGAGGAGGAGGAGGAAGAGGAGAAAGAGGAGGAGGAGGAGGAGGAGGAGGAGGAGGGAGAGGGGGAAGGGGAGGAGGAGGAGGAGGAGGAGGAGAAGGAGGAGGAGGAGGAGAAGAGGAGGAGGAGGACGAGGAGGACGAGTGGACGAGGAGGACGAGGACGAGGAGGAGGAGGACGACGACGAGGAGGACGAGGAGGAGGACGAAGAGGAGGACGAGGAGGACGAGGAGGACGAGGAGGACGCGGAGACGAGGACGAGGAGGAGGAGGGGAGGAGGAGGAGGAGGAGGGGGAGGAGGAGGGGGAGGAGGGGGAGGAGGGGGAGGAGGGGGAGGAGGAGGAAGAGGAGGAGGAGGAGGAGGACGGGAAGGAGGAGGAGGAGGCCGAGGAGGATGAGAAGGAGGAGGAGGAGGAGGGGGGAGGAGGAGAGAGGAGGAGGAGGAGGAGGAGGAGGAGGAGGAGGAGGAGGAGGAGGAGGAGGAGGATGAGGAGGAGGGGGAGGAGGAGGAGGCAGAGGAGGAGGAGGAGGAGGAGAAGGAGGAGGAAAAGGAGGTGGTGGAGGAGGAGGAGGATTAAGAGAAGGAGGAAGTGGAGAAGGAGACAGAGGAATCGTCCTTGTGCCATCGCCTCCGCCAGCCAGTTGGCATCGCCGACGCAGGCCACGCCAGCAGCTGCGCCGGGCCTCAGGGAGCTGCCGCCACCGCCCTCCCACGGGGTTGTCTCCGTCGGGAGCCTGGGCCACCCCCACGCCTGCAAGGGTGCGTGCAAGCACTTCAAGCGCAAGGCGGGCTGCATTTCGGAAAACACGCAAACTGTTGATGAGCACATACCGGAGGTTGGGGTGCGAGATCGCAGTGGAACGGAGAGCCCCCCGCCTGGAAATCGGTTTCGGTTTCGTGATGTTTCGTGTTCGTGTCGTGCGTGCGGACGAGGCGAAACTGCGCGGGCGCGTGCGAGAAATGACCCCGCCGTCGCTAGGGCGATTCGGAGTGGACCGCCCCTCCGCTCCCAGTTGGCGCGCGGTGGCCCGGGCTGTCCCGCCGTGGTGTCCTGTGGTGGGGAAGTCAGGGGGCCTTCGTGGGCCCAGTACCGTCAGACCTCTCGGGCCGGATTATTTTTACTTGAGTACACGGCTGGCACGATGGTCAAGTCCCTTCTCTACGTTTTACAGTGACTGTTGCAATGTTGTAAAACATTCGTTTCTTTCGTTGCCTGCTCGTATCCCAGGCAAAAGACTGCACAGTGTAACCATCTTAGAGGCTGGCGCCCGTGAGGGTTCCTGTATGCTAGACGTAGTCAAGGCTGCTGCCCACAACGATTTAGATGAGCCTGGCATCTCCACGTTTGAGCGGTTTTGCAGAAAGTCTAAAAACGATGCGGACAGTGCTGCTCGGGACGCCATGAATATTCACCCGTCGGACGAAGAAGGGCCGAAGGCTGTAGATTTCAAGGTTTGGGTTGCCAGACTTGTTTGCAAGCTTGCGGCGAAAATTCTTCTTTGTTGTCCCAGGACCGACATTCTTGGAGCCAGCAAGTTGCCTTCTCCTGCTCCTCCTCCTCCTCCTCCTCCTCCTCCTCCTCCTCGCCTCTCCCACGACAAGCCATGCCATCAGAGGGTGGATTGGTCTGGCTTGTGGAAGTGTCGAGTTTGTTTCGGGGGAGGCAGAGCTCAGGACGAACCTTCCCCTTTGGGCTGCCCTGGCAGACATAAGCTAGACGAAGGTGCTCTAGTTTGTTTCCTAAGGCCACCGTGTCCTCGCGTTTTCGTGTTCGCACGGCAGTCACATCTTCCTTTGCATGAGGTGTCGTTGCCACAGTATGGGTGTTCGAGTTGATGGCCTGGGCAAGCCCTGCAGTGGTTTTCCTTCTAGGAGCGTGTTTCTTTGATGCGTGGGGCATGACGGGCGTCATGGCCCCCGCCTCCCCCCTTTATGACGTAACGCTTCCCCCCCCCAGTGCGCTCCGGGCACTGCCGTCGTGTGCATCGGGATCCGCAGATGCGTCCGCATAGGAATCCGCATAGGAGTCTGGTCCGCAGTCGTCGTCGTCGTCGTCGTCGTCGTCGTCGTCGTTGCCGCCGCCGCCGTCGTCGTCGTCGTCGTCGTCGCCGTCGTCGTTGCTCGCTCGTCGCTCGTAGATCGTCGTTCATCGTCGTTATGCGCGCGGACGCGGCTGGAACCTGTTTTTTCATTCCGGGCCGATGACGGCAATCATTTGGGGGGGGTGGAAGGGGCCGATGACATCACGTTTCGCGCCGGCGGCGTTTGGGAATGCCCAGGGATGACCGAGGACGGGTAGCAGCAGCATGTCGGAGGCGATCTGGACCACCACGCCTGTGTACACCACAGTGCCTGCGTGCACCACAGCGCCTGTGTACACCACACCGCCTATGTACATAGCAGCCGCGTTCAACACAGCGCCAGTGTGTGCCACAGTGCCTGCGGGCACCACAGCGCTTGTGTACACCACAGCGCCTGCGTACACCTCATCAGCCGTGTGGCAACACAACACCAGTGCACACCACAATGCCTGCGTGCACCACAACAACCGTGTGCAGCACAGTACCGTTGTTGTATGTAGAATGTTTGAAGCAATCATTATGAAAGAATGGATCGCTTGTGGAATCAGCGGGAAATCATTTTTGTATAGGATTTGGAAAGGACACCTTATGGAAAAAGGAGCGCCGCTGGAATCTTCGAGTCTTCCCGAGTCCGCCCGCATCATCCTAATTCCTCCTTTTTGCGTCCAGGAGTCTCCAGCTAAATTGGTTGTCCGAGAACCGAGTGGACTGATTCAATCAACGATTCTGCGGTGCACGCTGAGATGCGCACGTGCGCTGCAGCGTCGACCCGCACGACAGGGGGGAATGGTGAGGGAGGAGGAGGAGGAGGAGGAGGAGGACGAGGAAGAGGAGGAGGAGGAGGAAGAAAACGGGGAGGTGGAGGTGGAGGAGGGAGGGGGGAATTTCGTCGCATTCTATTATCAGCACTTCTCTGGCGTGTCGTTTAGCTGTCCGCAGCAGATCGTCACCTACATGCTTCATTTATTTGTCCTGTGCACGCAGGCACTGTGGTGTACACCAGCGCTGTGTTGCACGCGGGTGCTGTGGTGTAGACAGGCGTTGTGGTGTGCACAGGCGCTGCGGTGCACGCAAGCATTGTGGTGTAGACAGGCGCTGTGTTGCACATGGCTGCAGCGGTGTACACATTCGTTGTGGTGCACACCGCCGCCGTGGTGCACGTAAGCACTGTGGTGTACACAGGCGCTGCGCTGCACACGGCTATTGCGGTAAACGCAGGCGTTGTGGTGTACATAAGCTCTGTGGTGCACGCGAGCATTGTGACAAACACAGGCACGGTGGGTCAGATCGCCTCCTACATGTTGCTGCTGTTGCTCGCGTCGTCTTCGTCGTCGTCGTCGCTCGTCGCTCGTCGCTCGTCGCTCATCGTCGTCGTGCACGCGGGCACGGTTGTGGTGCCGGAGCCACTTGGCGGGAGGGGCCGTTACGTCAAACCCCCCCCCCGTCCCCTTCCCCCAACCATGACGCCCGTCATCGCCGGAAAAAAAGAAACGCGTTCTAGAAAGACTCACTACGCTTGGCGTGACCTTTATGTCAAGGGTTTGCATCCAGATCCTCGCGGGAAGCATGTTCTGTCAACGTCAGCTCGGTCATTGGCCTGTTCTGTTCCGCTCCGACCGGCACAGATGCGGATTTGACCGAAGAGGGCAGCAATCAGGCTGCCACAGCTTTCTTACAGGGCAAGAGTTCTGTTGTGGCAGCAGACCGTGCGTCATCCATCTCTCATGGGACGGCCACCGCGCTGCTGCCCAAGGTTGCTCCAGAAGGCCCTCCGCAGTCTCGCCAGTCGGAACCTTCTGCGGTTGCAGCTAAGGGTAGCGAGGATAGTGGCGTGGATTGGCTTGCTGCTGCCGAGCTCGGTCTCCCCTCGTCCTTGGTTCCTCCCCCCCTCCTCGCGTTCTGAACGCTTGGGGGAAGTGGATCCTCGAGGTGGACAGCAGGCCCCTGCCGCGGCCAGCCGTTCCCGCCCTCGCGTTTCGAGGCGGTGGCAGCGGTTGGACGCTGGCGAGGAAGCTGTGGACGCTTGTGCGGCAGGTTCCGCGACCAATAACGGTTTGTCCTGCGTTGGCGCGTTGGTTCTTGATTTTTCTTCTTTTGTTGGTTGCAGAGCGGCGTGCTTGCAGGAGGCATTGACGTGGCGGCCTCTCTCCGCCTTGAGGAGGAGTTGTCTGCTAAGGCGCGTGACACTGCTCAGGAATCGGGCAACTGTTTTCATACTCGGACAACTCGTATTCGTCTGTTTTGTCTTATCCCCCTTGCTTAGTTTTGGCAGGGGGGGTCCTGCTTCGGCTGGACGGCGATGCAGTCGCCCGCCTTCGTATTGTTGAGAGTCCGGCAGAGAGGGCGTCGAGTCCAAGAACATGGGCGGGCTCTTGGCTGGGGGTCTCCCGCTTTGGTATCGATAGTGAAATCGATAGGGAGGTCGAATATGAGATCGCTAGAATGTAATGGGTAGTGATATCAAAAGTGAGATCGACACTGAGGTTGATTGTGACAGTGGTTGTGGGACCGATAGTGAGATGACAGGGAGATCGAAAGCGAGATCTATAATGATAATACATATATATATATATGTATATTGTGATATCGATCGTGAAGTCCATCGTGAGATCTATCGAATGTGATCGATCCTGCGAGGTCGACAGTGGGATTGATCGAGTCAAGTCAAACGTGGGGCCGATAGTGACATTCAATCGCAGAGCAACACTGTCATCACACGTCGTCGATAGCTCGAAGACTCGTCACCAGCATCGTCATCATCACACCCATCGCATTTACCAGCAGTTACCCCTCAACCTCCTTGTCACCCGAAGGATGGTCGTACAGGTATGTGTTGAGGTTGGGGTGTGAGGTCGAAGTGAAACTGAGACTCCCCTTACCCGAAAACCAGTTTCGGTCTCATGTTCGTGTCGTGCGTGCGGGCGAGGCGACGCTGCGTGGGCGGACGAGAGGAATGAACCCTCCTCTGGCTAGGGCGCCGCTTGGCCAAAGGAGTGCCCCCCAGGGTTGTCCGGCGGTGGCCAGGGGTGTCCTGCCGTGGTGTTCCGATGGTGTTTTGATGATGCCCTGACGGTGTCCCGATGGTGTCCCGATGGTGTCCCGATGGTGTCTTGGTGATGTCCCGGTGGTGTCCCGATGGTGGCCCCATGGTGTCCCGATGGTGTCTCGATGGTGTCCCGAAGGTGTCCCGATGATGTCTTGTGGTGTCCTGATGGTGTCCCGTGAGGTCGATTGCAAGATCGATGGTGAGATGGAGAGTGCGCGAATCTCGGTTTAGCGTGAACAGCCTCGATGTCTTCGAAGGCGTGTCTGGTCAGCCTCTCACGAACACTAGCAACACTGGCGGGATGAAAAGTAATGCGATACCTATACAACCACCCTTCGGGTGGTAAGGAGCTTGTGGAGGGGGGGAGAGGGGGGAACCAACATCTGACTCAATCGATCTCACTATCGATCTCACTCAACGGGACACCACGGGACACTTGTCGATCTCATTATCGATCTCACTCAACGGGACACCACGGGACGTCACGGACCACCACGGGACACCACGGGACACCTCTCGATCTCACTATCGGTATCTTTATCGATCTCACTATCGATCTCATTCAACGGGACACCATAGGACACCACGGGACACCTCGGGACACCACATCGATCTCATTATCGATCTCACTCAACGGGACACCACGGGACACCACGGGACACCTGTCGATCTCACTGTCGATCTCACTATCGATCTCACTTTTTGAAACACCACGGGACACTTCGGGGCACCACATCGATCTCAGTACCGATCTCACTATCGATCTCACTGTCGATCTCACTCAACGAGACACCACGGGACTCCACGGGACACCACGGAACACCTCGAGCCACCGCCGGACGGGCGGGAGGGGGAGAATCATTTGTCTTGACTTCGCCCTAGCAGCGGCGGACACCACGGGACACCGCGGGACACCGCGGGCCACCGCCAGACGCGCTGGCGGGCGGGGGAGAATCATTTGTCTTGACTTCGCCCTAGCAACGGCGGGTTCATTCCTCTCGCGCGCCCACGCAGCTTCGCCTCGCCCGCACGCACGACTCGAACGAAACGAAACGATTTCCCGGTTGGGGGGTCTCCGTTCCATTGCGATCTCACCCCCCAACTTCCGATGTAGTATGGTGGTGCGTGTATATATATATATATATATATGTGTCTGTCTGTCTGTAATGTATGTATGTATGAATGAATGAATGTATGTATGTCTCTGTATGTCTCTGTCTGTCTATGTATGTATGTATGTATGCATGTATGTGTGTATGTATGTATGTATACATTATACGCCTATGTTTGTATATGCATGCATACGTACATATACGTACGTGCGTGCGTGCGTGCGTGCGTGCATACATACATACATACATACATACATACCTACCTACCTACCTACCTACCTACCTACCTACATACATACATACATACATACATACATACATACATGTGTATGTGTGATCTGGTGGTCTCGCGCGCGTCTCGCTCCCGCTCGACCTTCATTATTACTACGCCGCGCTGCTGCGCGCGTGACCGCGACGCCAAGAGAGTTGTTTCTGTGTCAAAAAAGCAGAACAAAATCGCAAGGCGGGCTGCATGATGGGCGCGGAGTGTGACCGCTGCCACCTGTGCCACTGGCAGCGCACGGGCAAGGATCGTGGGGCACCAACTGCATACCTACACCCATCCTGGCCAGGCCGATCGTGGGTCCAGGATCGGTATACGTGTGCTTGTGTGTGTGCGCCCTAGTGGCCAGGCCAGGAGGGCGTATATACCAATCTTGGACTCACGATGCACTTGGACAGGATCCATGTACGTGCGTAGTTGGCGCCCCCCTGAAGGAACCCCAGCGCCCGGCGACCGCCCAGCATGTTGTGGCCGCCGTTGCCACAGCGCAGGCGGCAGAGGTTGAGCACGACGATGACGACGACAACGACGATGACGATGACGGCGCAGGACGACGACGACGACGACGACGACGACGACGACGACGACGACGACGACGACGACGGCGCAGGCGGATGCTCACCAGCCCGCGGCCACGCCTCCGCCTGCTGGGGCGCTGCCCTCGCGCGCGGCCGCGCCTTCCTGGGACGAACCCGCGTACGTGCCCGTGCCGCCCAGCGCGGGATGCGCCGTGGCGGCAGGCCTGCCTCGCCCAGATCGTTTCCCTTCCCTCTCCTCCCTCTCCATCCTCCTCCTCCTCCTCCTCCTCCTCCTCCTCCCCCTCCTCCTCCCTCCTCCTCCTCCTCCTTCCTCCTCCTCCTCCTCCTCCTCCTCCTCCTCCTCCTCCTCCCCGTCACCAGCATCATCATCATCATCATCATCATCATCATCATCATCATCATCATCAGCATCAGCATCAGCATCAGCATCAGCATCAGCATCAGCATCAGCATCAGCATCAGCATCAGCATCAGCATCACCACCACCACCATCATCATCATCATCATCATCATCATCATCATCAGCATCAGCATCAGCATCAGCATCATCATCGTCATCGTCATCGTCATCATCATCGTCATCGTCGTCGTCGTTGTCGTCATGATTACGATTATGCTTATCAGTAGCATTACCGGTATCATAATCGGCCTTATCGTCATCAGCATTACCATCGTCAGCAGCCTTATCGTCATCATCACCAAAATTTGCATCACCTCCATCTTCATATCCATCTTCATCATCGTCGTCATCATGGGTCATTTTGGGACCCTCTTGGGGGGGGCGTCTTGGGGACATCGTGGAGGCTGCTTGGGCCGTCGTGAGCTGACGGAAGCCTGAAAAGGCGAGAATGCGAAAGTCATGTCAAAACAACAGGGGATTAGTGTTTTGGGCTTCTCCGGGCCCAGTGGGAGGTCCTTGTGTGGTTCTTTCGGGCCCTCTTGGAGGCATCTCGGGCCGTCTTGAGGCCATTCTGCCACGACGAGGCCATCTTGGGCCGTCTTCGAGGCATGTTTGGCCATCTTGGTGTCCCTGGTTGACTGCATGGGCCGTCTTGGAAGCTTGGGACGCGGATCAATCGGTTTTGACGAGGGATCGTGGACTCGGGAGCGCGGGCCCCTTGTTTTTTCTAGAGATCGTGTCCTCGGGAGGAGGGGGGGATGCACGCGACATTCTGGTACGAGGGGGTGTCCCTTCTCAGAATGCAGAAACCCTACAAGGCAGCACCTTGAATTCCGCAATGCAGAGACATGGGACACAACCTAAGTGTAACCGAGCACGGATTGACAAAAAGTGCTTCCGTGTGTCCTCCTTTTCCTCTTTTACCCTTCCCCCCTTGTTGACAGACAGGACCACCGCAGCCATTACGGCCATGGGGCGCCTGCGCGCCGAGGAGCGTCCCGCGCCCGAGTGTTCTTAAGGGTTGGTGATAACATCTTTCTCTTTTTTCATTGTTGTTCCGTCCCCCCGATGCCTGCTGACAATGGTAGCCGGAGCGTGGACGAGGCCGCGACGGGTGATGATAATGTAGAATCGCCAGCTCGTGAGGGCAACCAGGACGCGCGAGGCGCCCGGTGCAAGGGCGCTCATGACGACCCGTGGGAGACAGTTTCGACACCGAAGAAGGGCGAGGGCGATGCGACTGCAGACAGCCAGCGAAACCCTTGGGCCAGGTGGAAAGCTGATTGGTGGCAGTCTGACTCCCGGTATCCGCGGTGGCGCACAAGCGGAGATTGGGGGAAGTCGACGTGGGAAGAGACCAATCGCCATTTTTCGGCACCTCCTACGTTTCACGGGTTAGAGCACCGCGATTTGTACATCGCTAGTTTGACCTCTTTGAACGCTAGAACGGGTTTCAAGGCGACGACGAGGGCCGGCCAGATCATCGAGTGCTTCTCCATAGAGCTGCAGGCCAAGTTCAAAGCAATTCGACATCCGTGTGACGACGAGGACGGACTGCAGAGAGTGATTGATCATTTGAGGCTCCTCAATCGAGAGCGCCCCAGGGACAGGGGGCGCGAGGCGCACAATGAGGCGCTCTTCGACTACGCTATCAAGAAGGGCGAGACGCTGACCGATTACGCGGTGAGAAGGGGCCAGCTGATTGCGGCCGCGGAGCGTTTCGGGCTCACGCTGCCGGACGCGGTGAAGGCCATATACTACGAGGAAGGAGCTAACCTCACGTCTCAGATGGCCGTCAACCTTCGGACGCTGATGGGCGGCGAGAAGAGCGTCGATGCGGTGAGGTCCGCTCTGCTCGAGATGGACATAGCCGAGAAGCCGACGTTGCCTAAGCATCCGTCGGCCCGACAGTCGAGGACCTTCGCGACGACGATCACAGAGGGTGACGAGTGCGAGTGTCAGGCATGCGACGACGGAGAGTGTTTCGGCTTTTTCGAGATGGACTTTGATGAAGACGACTTGGCCACGATTTTGGTTTCGCTCGACTCGCAAGATATCTCTGAGGAACACATCGCTGACATATTCGCAGAAGTTACTCTACCTCGTAGGCGGAAGACATGGGCAGAGGCAAGGCATATGAAGACTGCCAAGAAAGTGGATCGGGACTTCTTCGACCGTCGGAAGCAGGGCCCCCGGGCACTAGAAAGGTCACGCGTGATGGTTTCAAAAGGAGATCGAGGTGTTCCAACTGCGGCGCGAAGGGGCAGTGGGGGGGGGCTGTCGGAAGCCGCGCAGGAGCAAGGCCGATCGCCTGAAAGCAGAAGCAGCTCGACCGACTCAAGATCAAAAGCCGAGACAGTCGTTCTATTTCACGTTGGGCCAGGATCCAAACGTTCATTCCGGCAGCCCCCGGGCGGTTTTGGTCGACGAGGGCGGCGAGGCGCGCCCTCTCGGAGCTGAGTCTCTCACGGCTCTCGGCTTCGACCCAGGCCCGGGCCAGGTGGGCCGGGATCAGGGTTCGCTGCTGGGCGCCGCCACCCTGCAGGACATTCGCGCTCGTGGGCGCTGCTGCCGGGCAGGCCCTGGCGGGCGCGCTGGACGTGGAGCGCATGGCGCAGGCGTTCGAGAATGTGGGCTTCGCGGTTCACATCATTCGCGACGGTGACAAGTTGCCGGCCGCCAACGGAGTCGGCGGAAAGGCGAAGCCAGTGGGGCGAGCCATCGTGCCTATGTCTCTGCACGGCTGCGGTGTGGAGTTTCTCATGCTGCCCCATCCTTGTCCACCTCTGCTTCCAGCTCGGTTCTTGGAGTTTCTGCGTTCCGTGATCGACCTGAGGGCCAACGAGGTGACGATGGGCTCTGAGGACTCACGGCGCACGGTCGATCTACTGAGACTTCCATCGGGGCACCGAGCAGTGTCCACGGTGGACTGCGAGCCCTCGGAGTTCGCGCTTGACAGCGAGATATCAGCCAAGTTCCCCTCTTTCGTCAAGGAGCCTACCGGAGCATGGGTAGAGTCAAGCCCGGCGCTCCAGGCCTGCTGGTCAGTCGCAGGTAGAGTTCTCCGACGAGTGCACGCACGTGAGGCCGCGTCGAGATGCCCTCTCGTTCGCCGAGGCCGAGGCACCTCCAGTCGGTGTGAATCAGACCGGTCAGGGCAACGTCTGCCAGTACCTGGGCGACGTGGGCGGCGGCTGCCAGGCCATGGGCTGCGACTGGGAGAGCGGCGCGCCTGTCGCGAATATCAAGTTCGAGGGGCGCTGGGTCGGGTGCATGGAGTTCCAGATCGTGAGTCCTCCTCGGGACTCGGGGGCTCGGGGGTGGTGCTTGCAGTGAGGGAAGGGGCGCTTTTGCTCAGCAGGTCTCACCCTCGTCTCCTCCTTCCCCCCCAGCCTGTCAGGGCAGCGGGAACCTCGGTTGGGGACTTCTCGGGGCTCTGGAACCAGCGGGGCCTCCGCGGGGCACCCCGGCTCAAGCTTCGGCGGCAGTCAACTACTCCCCCCAGCTTTCGGCCGATCTGACGGCCAACTCTCGACTACTATTCAGCTTCGGCCCGGGCACGGCGCTCGAGATGCCGGCGGGCCAGAGGGTCAGGGTGATCAAGAGCAGTAGCGCTCGTTCGCTGAGGGACATGAGTGCAGCTACGCTCAAGAGTCTTCGCGACGATCGCGACCCGGATCTCGACGCGATCCCGGAGTCGGAGGGCATGGGGGCGGACGACTCGGAGCTTGCTGGGACCAGACGCCGGATCCCTGGGTCGACTGGGAGCTCCAGCTGAGCAACGAGGAAGGGGAGATGACCGCGGTGGAGAAGGAGCTGTTCCTGTAAGGGGGCTTCATGCTCAACCCGCCAGCTCGGGTCTGGCGCAAGTGGGCGATCAAGCTGATGGTCTCCCCGCGCGCGCCGACGGCGACGCGTCTGCTCGCGGCGGTGGCGCCCAGACTGACCCCCGGCAAGAGGCCCGGCGTGCAGGGCGAGGGCGGCCAGGCGAGCTGCTCCCACCCCCTTTCGGCTCGCTGGAAAGGCGGGAACAAGCGCGGGCGCTACTCGAAGTGCCGCGCGCGCGACAAGAGGCTGTCGTTCGTTCGGAAGACGAAGGAGGAGATCGAGGAGATTCGCATCAAGGTCGCGGCTCAGACAGAGGAGTGCCGCAACAAATGCCGCATGAAGGACGAGCCCCCGGCGCGGTCGAGCCTCCTCAGGTGCCGAAGCATCCTCGCTTGAAGGCCCCGTCAGCCTACGCGATGCACACGGGCACGACAACGGCTCGGAAGTCCGCTCCAGCATCCGAGAGGGCGACCTCGATGGAGGAGAGCGGTTCCCGCGGCAGCGGGGGCGCGGGCAGCGGCGCGGACGAGATCAAGCAGAGCTTCGAGACCATGCAGTGGATGATGGTGGAGGACCGCAAGGAGCGTGCTCAGCAGATGAAGGCCCTGATCGAGGTGGTCAAGTGCCTTGGGGCGATCCACCCAGTGGCTGCGCCCGAGGCGCGATCGACCCTCGGCCTGGCGCGTCCGCCGAGGACGCCGCTCGACCGCATCAGGCGCTTACAGCTGCAAGCCTGCCGCCAGCAGCAGAGACCAGGGCATCTGCTCAGGCGCCCGCTCTCGCTCAGCCAGACCGTTGCGCGAGGTCGGATAGCGAGGCTAACGAGGAGAGAAAGGAGTCCCTCCCCTCATCTTCCCCCTCCACCAGCATTCGATATTCCTCCTTCTATTACCTTTCGCCCGAGAGCCTGGCCCAGGCCAAGATGCTTGCTCAGCTCCCCGAGGCCGGATCCTAAGGCCGCTGGATCGCCGAGAGTTTCAAAGCGGCCTTCAGGGACGCGGTGAGGCCGACCGGTGCTCGGGTCCCTTGTGTCCCCTCAGGTTTTTGGGGTGTGGAGACTGGCGAACGGGTCCGGCTCGAGCAGGTCTGTCAGGCCATGAGCTGGTCGTCTAGGGAACTCAGTACTCAGGAAAGGGCCACCTGGGCGGTCCAGTTGGCTCTTGGGTGCTCCGGGGATCTTGGGCCAGGCCGCGCGCTGTCAGGTTTTGCTAGGGTCAGGGCCGTGACCTCGGGTAAGGTTCTGGTCGACGACTTCTGTGCCTCGCTCTCGCTTTCGTCACTCGCGGAGGCGTTCGGTGGGATGTCGGCCGCTCTCCTGGATGTCGCGGTCTGGGAGCACCAGGCGGGGGACTCAGAAGCGCCCGATCTTAGAAAATACGACGAGTTGGACCAGGCCATTCGGATCGCCCAGGCCGAGGTCGACCAGGTCCGGGCCCCAGATGTTCTTTGCTCGTGGGTCTTCGTCGACCGCTTCTCGGACTCCGGGCAGGACGGCTGTGTCTCCTCTCCCACCGTGCTTCGAAAACTTCGCCAGCAGGCCCTCCAGGTTCTCGAGTTAAGCGACGAGCTCGAAGGGAACTTCGGCGAGCCCTACAGAAGCTAGGACACGCCCTCTGCATGGAGTTGTTCTCGGTCCCTCGGGTCGAGCCAGGGCTCACTCGCAAGGGGCGCCCCGCATCGCCTTCCCTCGACATCAGGGCTAATTTTGATTTCCGGGGCGCTTCCAATCGCCGCAGGCTTTGGGACATTTTGGAAAGGGACCGCCCTCTTATGGTGCGGATGTCACCTCCGTGCGCGGTTTTCAGCCAGGCCAGGGCGACTGCGGACCAGATGAATCCGGTAGAGCGGGCTCGCGCCGAACAGGAGGCCCTCCTGTGCGTGTCTATTTGCGTGCAAGTGGCAGAGTGCCAGATCCGCCACGGTCGGGGGTTTTGGTTTGAGCATCCGCTCACGGCTAGCAGCTTGCAGCTCGAGGGGCTTCAGAATCTTGCGTTCCTTCCAGGGGTGCGTCATGTGGAGATGGATCAGTGCGCCTTCGGTCTGTCGGTGCTTCCGGGGGCCCTCTTTGAGAAGCCGACCAGACTTCTGTCCAACAGTCCTGAGCTCTTGCATGAGTGTTCTCGCCGATGCACCAGGGATCATGAGCATTTTCAGCTGGTGGGAGGGGCCAGGACTCGAGCGGCGCAGGAGCGCCCGAGTGAGCTGGTCAGCGCCATCTGCCAGGGGGTCAAGCTAACCTCGAGCCAGCCGGCGAGGGCGCTTCCTTTCCGGCCGCCGAGGGCCCGGCCCAGGTGGACTTTGACTCGGACATCGAAGAGCCCTCTCAGCAGCCGCATTCCCCCCCTCCGACCTCCTCGATTCCCCCGGAAGAGCCCGAGGCCCTGGATGACCCCCCTCCCGCGGAGACGGCGCAGGGCCCTTCCCAGCCGCAGCTCGACGCTGAGAGTCAAAACGAGGTCCACCGTCTGCATGTGAATCTGGGGCATCCCCGACAGGAGGAGTTCGTTCGGGCCCTGAGAGTGGCCAAGGTCAAAGGCGAGGTGGTCAGGTGGGTTGCTAGGTGCTTTCAGTGTCCTCAGCGACACGGACAGTGTCGTCCGCGCACGCGACGCCACGCCCAGCTTCCTCGGACTTATCGTTTCAACAAGCTGATCGCTGTCGATCTCTTTTATGTGTAATCCAGAAGCCGCATTAAAGTGATCATTTCCCCCCTCTGTGACAGAGGGGGTGTTTTTCGGACCCCCTCTGTGACAGAGGGGGTGCGTTCGGAGGCCCTATGTGACAGAGGGGGTGCGTTCGGAGGCTCTCTGCGACAGAGTTGCTCGTCATCCCGTTCCTCCTCATCCTGCTTCTTGACTTCGGATATGTCATGCTACCACTGCGCTCATCATCTTTGCGTCTGTGATCCTCGTCGTGTTGTTCCTTGCGTCCTTTTCACAATTTCCACCACATTATCCTCCGTTGCCGTTCTGGCCCGCCATCTACCTCGTCACTCTCCTTCGTCTGCATGTCCTTATTCTTTTCCGCTCTTTTTTCGCCTCCCTCTGGTTCGATTTCCGCTCTTCGTCCACTTCGTTCATTCGTTTCCAACCCCCCTTCCTTTCAAGTTCTCCGCCGTCCAATCACGTCGCGTCGTCCGCCGCCGCTATGCTCAAACCACCCCGCGCCCGTGGGATCGCCCGCGAGCACCGGTGCAGCTGGGCCCGTCGCGGCCTAACGCGCGCCTGCGCCATCGTCTTGCAATGGGCGATGCAGGCGGATACACATGGGATGGCGCGGGAGGATGGTGGGATAGCCGCAGCAGCGGCTGGCGTGGCTGGGAGGACGGCCATGATTGGTCAGCGAGGGGTTGGAGAGACTGGCGACAAGACGGGCACACGCCAACGGAGGACGCCAAATGGCGCGATGGCCCTGCCGCCGCAGCAGCGGCGGCGGTCTCGTCTCAACGGCCGTCTCGCTTCGCCGCGCTTAGCGTTGTGAGCCCCCGCGCCCCTGGTCTCGGCAAGCCCGAATTCGATAATTTCGTGAGGGCTGCCCTCCGAAACGTACCAGAACTTGGGAACACAGTTTCAGGAGAGGGGTCGGGATCCCGAGCCGCGCCTGCGGCGCAGGAGCCCCGCGCCACCGCAGCGGCGGCGGCGCGCGGGCCCCAGGATTTTGAGAAGTTTGATGTTAATTATTTTTTGAGTTATGAAGAGAGGCTCGGCACTTCGTTTAAGCAACACAATCAAGCGTTGAAATGGTGGCGCCATCTGAATGAAGACCCAACTGCCCCGTTCGAGTCAGAAGCCAAGTGGTTTGACAATGCGAAGCCCACCATGGTCGCTGTTTGCGACCACGGTGCGAGGACGAGCTTTGGTTTCAAAAGCGACGAGGAAGTCCCTTGGCGGTGGCAAGAGATGGTGGCGACGCTCAGGGAGGAAGATATCAGGGAGGTCGTGGAGGGGCCCCGCAGCAGCGGGGCTCTGATCGGCTGTTCCCTCGAAGTCCGGCCAAACAGCTACGACCACATGCGTCAGAGTATTGTGCGCGCGCGACAGTTCGCGGGGCAGCGGGTGAAAGTGAAGCTGCCGATGTGGGATTTCGTGTTGCACCGCGACGACGGGACAGGCGTCCGTTTACACCCGCACTGGGGCGACAGGAAGGTCGAAGCTCTGCCCCTCGTCCCCCACGCGGACACGGTGAGGCCACCAACCGCGGGTTTGGGCGGGAGCGACGGGTCAGGAACTTTTCGCTGGCACAAGGACCTCGGTGTGGAGCGCAAGGTCAAGTTCGACGCCGCCAGAGAGAAGGGGAGGCCGACGCCCTCTCAGGGGCCCCGCAGCAGCGGGGCCGCGGCGTCCAGCACCAGGCCCTCGGCGTCCGCAGCAGCGGGTGGCAAACAGTAGTTTTGGGACCGAATAACTCCCCAGACGATTTGGTTTCGGAGTAGATGGCTCCGCAGCAGCAGCGGGGCTCGAATGAAGGGCGCGTTGCATTTCTGCAGGGGCGCGCGCGTCGGCCGCCGAGATCGGGAGCGCTCGTGCAGGCGCCGTGGCGCGATCTTCGTAAAGAAGTCTTCCCTCTCCTCCCTGTCCCCCCATCCCGCCGCCCTCAACGTCGGCTCCTCGCCGCCCGTTCCTCGTCGCTCCACGCCTGTTCGTTCTCCTCCAATTTCCTCTCCCGCTTCCTCGTTCTCTCCTTCCCATTTTTCCCTCCATCCCATTGCATCCCTGGCACCCCAGCGAAGTTCGCAGTTCGAAGTTTGAAGTTCGGAGTTCGAAGGTTGCAGTTTGAATTTCGAAGCTTCGCACTTCGAGGTTCGATCTTCGAACCTTCGTCATCTCGTCGTCGTAATCGTCGTCCTCGTTCGTCGTCGTCGTTCCTCGTCGGCGTCGATTGTCGTTGTCGTCGTCGCTCGTTGTCGTCGTCGCCGTCGTCGTCGTGGTCGGCGTCGTCGTCGTCGGTCGTTGTCGTCGCTAGTCGTCGTCGCTGGTCGCCGTCGTGGTCATCGTCCTCGTCGTCGTCGTCGTGGTCGTCGTCGCCCTCGTTGTCGCCGTCGTGGTCATCGTCGTCGTCGTTGTCGTGAAACGCCCCACGTAGGAGGAGCAGAGAAGGGAGTAAGGAGAAATGAGCACGGTGGAGGGAGGAGGGAGGATTGAACAGGAAGAGGAGGGTGCAGATGGAGGTAGAAGGGATGAGGTAGTTCAGAAGTGGGAGCAGCAGACTGGCGCAATGGGAAAAGCCATGTGAGTGCAGGGAGGGATGGAAATGCGATAAAGTGAAGCCGCAGCCGTTGCAGGTCTGCCTCCCGCCGCGCCCGCCCGCCTCCGCGACTGGAGCCGCGCAGGAGCCTCTGCCGAAGTCTCCGCAGCAGCGGGGACTGCCAGAGGAGGCTCCTTCGCGGTTTGCGCGCCGCTATGGCGAGCATCGCGGGCAAGTGCGACGTCGATGACTTCGAGCTCATCACGACGGAGGGCAGTGTTTGGCACTGGGCGACCATGGTGGTGCGGTTTCTCCAGTGGCGCAATCGTTGCCGCCACGCACGCGCCGTTGGAGTGAAGGGCCAGATGCTCGTCGACCAGGCGCGGCAGATGATGGAGGAGGCGCGCCGCACCGAGGAGATGGGCAAGATGATGCTTGAGATGTCGAAGAAGAAGGCGAAGGACATCCCAGGCAATATTCGGTACTTTTGCCGCCAGCCGCACCAGGAGAGCTGAGCGGCGATCGGAGCTGGGCCGATAGAGGAGGACGAGGAGGAAGAGGAGGGGGGATGAGGAGAGGAGGAGGAGGGGGATGAGGAGTTGGAGGCAGCACGCGCACCCGCACTAAGAGCCGCCAGCCGCGCCCGTCTCCGAGCATGAAACCCGAGCTTGGCTGGAAGGGGGGAGGGCGGTAGCAGAAACAGCGCAGGACAGGGATGGGAGAGGTCACGCATCCGCCGCATTAGCGGCGGTGGTACGACAGTTCTCATGGCGGCGCGGCGGTCGCTGAGAAATGGAGCACGTGCGTGGGCCTGCGTGCGCTTAATTATGAGTGGCTCTCGTCCCCTCCCCTCCTCTTCCTCCATGAGATCTCTCTCCTGGTGCATATCCCCTGCCAGTGCTCGTCCTGCTCCTCTATCCGCCCCCCCTCGTCCGTTCCTGCCACCAGCCACATGGGGCGTTCTCAATCAACGCCCCATTGAGTGTCCCCATGTGAAGGTTGCCCTTTGTCATGAAGAACTAATTAGTAGTTTGGGGTCCGAACAGCTCCCCAGACGATTTGGTTGTGGAGTAGGTGGCTCCGCAGCAGCGGGGCTCGAATTAAGGGCGCGTTGCATTTCTGCAGGGGCGCGCGCGTCGGCCGCCGAGATCGGGAGCGCGCGTGCAGGCGCCGCGGCGCGATTTTCGTTTTGAAGTCTCCCCTCTCCTCCCTGTCCCCCCATCCCGCCGCCCTCAACGTCGGCTCCTCGCCGCCCGTTCCTCGTCGCTCCACGCCTGTTCGTTCTCCTCCAACTTCCTCTCCCGCTTCCTCGCTTTTCCTTCCCATTTTCCCTCCATTCCCAGTCCATCCCTGGCACCCCAGCGACGTTCGCAGTTAGAAGATGGAAGTTCGGAGTTCGAAGGTCGAAGTTTGAATTTCGAAGCTTCGCACTTCGAGGTTCGATCTTCGATCCTTCGTCATCTCGTCGTCGTAATCGTCGTCCTCGTTCGTCGTCGTCGTTCCTCGTCGGCGTCGGTTGTCGTCGTCGTCGTCGCTCGTTGTCGTCCTCGCCGTCGTCGTCGTGGTCGGCGTCGTCGTCGTCGATCGTCGTCGTCGCTAGTCGTCGTCGCTGGTAGCCGTCGTGGTCATCGTCCTCGTCGTCGTCGTCGTGGTCGTCGTTGCCCTCGTTGTCGCCGTCGTGGTCATCGTTCTCGTCGGCGTCGTCGTCGTCGTTGTCGTGAAACGCCCCACGTAGGAGGAGCAGAGAAGGGAGCAAGGAGAAATGAGCGCGGTGGAGGGAGGAGGGAGGACTGAACAGGAAGAGGAGGGAGCAGGCAGAGGTAGAAGGGATGAGGTAGTTCAGAAGTGGGAGCAGCAGAGTGGCGCAAGGGGAAAAGTCATTTGAGCGCAGGGAGGGATGGCATTGCGATAAAGTGAATCCGCAGCCGTTGCAGGTCTGCCCCCCGCCGCGCCCGCCCGCCTCCGCGACGGGAGCGGCCCAGGGCATGGAGCAGCCTGGCGCGACTGGAGCCGCGCAGGAACCTCTGCCGAAGTCTCCGCAGCAGCGGGGGCTGCCAGAGGAGGCCCCTGATGCAGTTCCGCATGGAATGGCAGATCCAGCACCGGCCTCCGCAGCAGCGGGGGGGGAGGTTGCAACGAAACTGCGGTCATTGTTTTCGTCGATGTCTGGTGCCCAGGAAAGCGTTTCGCAGAGCCTGCTGGTTGCTCAGGAATTGATGCAGAATGGCCTGATCGAAGATGCGCGGAAGTTAACGGCCGCCGCCAACCGCCTTGTAGTCATAACGGCTGAGGAGGCGGCTTGCGCAGCAGCGGGGGCATCCGTGGAGCCAGGCGCCGCCACAGTGGTAATCGAGCCTGGACAGGGTGGCTCCGATGACCCGAGACCGAGATCTCCCTGCACGACTAATTGGCGACAACGGCAGGTTCTGATCGCAGCACGCAAACTGCGTGAAAGCTCCTCCGCAGCAGCGGGGGCCCGCGTGATCAAGACTCTCGCCTTGACCTCGAAGGCTCGGTCGCCAGCGCTTCCTGTCCAAGAGGGCTTCCCAGAGGAAGGCCGCCCGCACTTCCCATCGGAAGAGCGCGGCCCGAGCCATTCCAAGCCTCTTGTGCCCCTGCTGTACGACGACGAAGACCAGGTGCAGGAGGGGCAGACAGAGGCGCGCGTGAATCTGGCTTTTGCTTCCCTCGTCCTGCGCGCGGGCGCCTCCCTGTCGGATTGGGTCGCAGCTGTCAGGGACAGGCGCGAAGGGGTCGTCTTAGTCTCCTTCGAGCCTGGTGCACGCATCAATCGCGATCGGCGGAAGCAACATCTCGACGATCTCATCCGCCAAAGTGGCTTCCACGGGGAGGTCGCGCGCGAGTGCGTCGGGGCTCTCCTCTGGGTTCCCGAGCGCGTCGAGCAGTGCGAGGTGCTTCGCTGGCACTGCCACGGGAAGTTCCTGGTTCAGGCCTGGTCGGTGACCCTGGCAGCGGTGGCTCACAATCCGAAAGCAAAGGAAGGCAAACTCTCCATAGCAGTGGGGGGCGTGTTCTTCCGACACCAGACGAGCCTCGCGGGACACCCGTGGCCCGAGAACTTCCGCAACGGGCTGCGGAACCTGGTGTTGTGGAACCGAGTGCGTATTCTCGCTGGGATCTTTGACGCAGGCAGGGGGGATCTTTCGGAGCTGCTCAGAAGTTGCGGCGCGTCTGGTACAGGCGTACTCGGCTTGGCTTTGTGGTGTCCGACAAAAGGTTGTCACGTGACGCACCCGCACTACATCGTGATTCTTGGCCCCGCTCAGGTTCGCGAGTGCCCTGCGGGCGGGCAGCCTGATCTGCCGCACTGGTTGAATCAGGATCCCAGCCTCCGCAGCAGCGGAGGCTCCTCACCAGCCTGCAGTACCGCCAGTTGGATTGGGTGGCGCGTCCGACCTGGGTCAGGCTCACGGACGCGGAGCGCAAGGAGCAGGATACATATGACTGGCCGCACTTGCACAGGGTGATCCACAAGGCCCAGGATGCGAACCGCCTCACGGAACATTGCCACACATTGTTCGTTTTTATAGAAGCCAAGAACAGGAAGTCTGGCAAAGGCGCCGCGGCCAGGAAGAAGGATCGGAAGCGGGAAGCCAAGTGGGAAAAACAGCGGGGAGAGTGGGCGGAGACAGAACCCGAAGCAACAGCCTCAGCAGCAGCGGAGGCGCACGGAGACCAGGAGGAGGCGGAGACAGAATCTGAAGCAGCAGCCTCCGCAGCAGCGGGGGCGCACGGAGCCCAGGAGGAGCTTGAGGGCGACGAGGCCCCGCTCTGGATCGACTCCTGCAGCCCCACGCCGCCCCAGGACGAACAGAGCAACCCTGACAGAGGTGAGAGGGAGGAGAAGAAGGAGAGGGAGAAGATGAGGAAAAACAAGAAGAAGAAGAAGAACAAGACGAAAGATATCAGGAGCAGAACCCCAAAGAGGAAGAAGCCCTCGCAGCAGCGGGGGGGCAGCCGTTCCACGCGCAGAAAGCGGGAGCAGAGGAGCAAAGACCGAATGAGGAGAGTGCCCTCGCAGCAGCGGGGGCGCAGCCGCCCCAGACGCAGAGGGCAGGAGCAGAGGGGGCGCAGCCGCTCCAGACGCAGTGGGCAGGTGGAGGGCGGCGACCGCAGGGCGGCGTGGGCAGGGCGGTTCCTGCCCGCGCCGCCCGCGCACCCCCCCCACACAGGTCAGGTGATGCTGAGGCCGAGGGCATGGCGCCCGCTTCTCCCAGGCCAGATATGCCGTCCGCCAGGCATGCCGCCAATGATGCCACCACCACCGCCATACCCCCCGCGTGGAGGAGGACGCCGCGGGGCCCCCCCGCTGGAGGAGACACCGCACCCTACGCCACCGCGGCTCGTCCCGAGCCAGCCGCCGCACCCTCCGCCGAAGCGGCTCCTGCCAAGAGAGTCGCAGACGCCCCGCCCTCTGGCAGCGCCGCTCGTCCCGAGGCCGCCGCCGCAGCCTCCCCCGCCGCAGCTCCTCTCCAGGGAGTCGCCGCTTCCTGCGGACACGTTTGCGTTCAACAGTGACGCGTTCGAGGCATTGTCGCGGCGCCGCAGCCCTTCAAGCGACTCCAGCTGACGGCGCGCGGCTGCGGAGACCTCCGCAGCAGCGGGGGTGGTCTCCGCAGGGGTGGTCTCCGCAGCAGCGGGGGTTAGCATAAGAGATCTGAGGCCCGGGCTCGGCGCGCGCGCGCGCGCGAGGAGGCAGGCGCTCGCGTTGAGCGGCTGAAGAAATCGTGGTCGTTGTCGCCGCGCTCGTCGTCGTCGTTTGCTTTTTGCTGGGGGGAAAGGGGGACGAGCAAGAGGAGGAGGAGGAGGAGGGGTCCTGCAGGGGCCAGGACCGACACCGGGACCGGGGCCGGGACCAGGGGGAGAGCGGGACCGGGACCGGGAGCGGGACAGGGACGGGGAGCCCTGGACGAGCAGCAGAACCGACCACGGGACCGGGACCGGGACCGGGGCCGGGACCGGGACCGGGACCGGGAACGGGGGTGCTGGTCCCGGTCCCGGTCCCGTGGTCGGTCCTGCTGCCCGTCCTGGGCTCCCCGCCCCTGTCCCGCTCCATGTGTCACCTCTTTGTCCCGCTCCCAATCTCTGCCGTGCCGTTTGGGTTCGAGATCGCCAGCCATGAGGGTTAGGAAGCCCGACACAAGGATCGGGCGATGCCGCGTCGGCGAGAAGAGGAATAGGAAACCCGACACAAGGACGGGACGATGCCGCGTCGGCGAGAAGAGGGGTTTTCGGAAACCGGACCACAGACCTCATTCGAGCAAGCGCGCTGGGGCGGCGGCTCGACCCACGGCAGCGTCGGCGGAGGCGGCCGCGCGGCCGCTAGCTCGGCGCAAGGCGAGCTCCAAGAAACAAACCCTCGCAGTAGCGGGGGCTGCTGTAGCCCTCGCAGCAGCGGGGGCTGCTGTCTTGGAGCGTGGTGGGTTGTGGGATGAGAAGACTGCTCGGAGGACAGGCGTGGAAGATGACGATGGGTTCGATCAGGCACTTTGGTACCGCGACCATTGGGGCAACTGGTACAAACTAGGGTCCAAGATGCCGCCAGTCGGCAGCTCCTGGCAAGAAGGCGCCGACCCCCTTCGCATGTAATTACGGGGCGGATGAACACGACAGTGCCCCCACATGGTTGATTGTACGGTCCTCAGGATGACCACGACATCCCGAGCGCACAAGGGGAACGCCCCTCCGCAGCAGCGGAGGGATGTCGCGAGAATTTCGCCGAGGGGGGGTGACCTCGGCGGAGGGGCGCACTCGCGCGCGCGCGGGGGAGCGCGGTTTCGCGCGTCGCGTGCGGCATCGCATGCGGTGTGGGGGAAAACACGACATCTGTGCTGTCACCTGTGTCCTGCTCTCTCCTTTGCTTCGCTTCCCCTTGCACTCCCTCCTGCAACCTCCCGCCCGTCATTATGTCTTTGTAGTGATCATCGCTTCCATACACGCAACTCTCACAGCGCCCCTTTCTCTCGCAGATGGGTTCGGGGTGGGCAACCTTTCTCTCACACAGGGGGGGGCCGATGTATCAATGCTTCTCCTGTTCAGGCGGATGTGCGCGTATCGAAAAACTGAGAAGGCCGCGTCGACCCGCCGTTCGTCGCCTCTCTCTCTCTCTCTCTCTCTCTCTCTCTCTCTCTCTCTCTCTCTCTCTCTCTCTCTCTCTCTGTCTCTCTCCCTCTATCTGCCTTTCCTCTCCTTCTCCTTTTGCTCAAGTGCGGGCAGGCCGCGGATCCGTGAGGCCCCTCCTTCTGTCCGCGCGCGCGACAGGCACTCGTGCTTTAAGCGGGGCCCCGCAGCAGCGGGGGCAACCGTCGCGGAGCATCTGTTTGGGAAGCTGCCCCCGCAGCAGCGGGGGCGCCTGGATAGATGTCCGAGGACATCAAGTCAGGTCCCCTGAATGATGCCGCCACGTTGCGCAGCCGCTATGCCTTGAAGGACTCCGAGGGCCAGCGGCTGAAGGCCAAAATTTCCTTGGAGGATATCTGCGTCCACCCGCAGAACAGAGGTGGGACGCACCCCTCCGCTGCCAGAGTGGTTAATCTCCTGTGTGGCATTCTGAAAGACAGGTTCCTCTTGAACGAGGCGCAGCACGAAGCAGTGGTTGTTCAGGAACTCCCTGCGGGGAAGAAGGCCGATTACGAGCGCCTCCATGGCAGGCCGTACACGGCGCACGCGGACCACAACTTGCAGAAAACGAAGTCCGTGGAGGCTCTACGCTCGGCGTACACAAGCTTGTCAACGTTCAACTACGGGGCGCTGAGCCACTGCACCCTAACCCTTGGTCTGCTGAACCTCAAGCACGGCGCAGTGTGGGTCATTCCCGAAGACCACAAAGGATGTGGTTTGGAGGAGTTCCAGACAGGTACAGGTGGTTCCTGGGATATCCCAAAAATGCGTCGCGCACCGAAGTTCACAGAACTCATGGACGTGCTCGATAACGGTTTGCTTTGCGAGGTGCTCTCGTGGGAAATTCACTTCGATGCCGTCTTCGCGCAAGGCCCCGCGATCATTTCCGCGGCCCTGAACGACCCACAGGGAAAAGGTGTGACCTCTCACGAAATCGAGGTCCTGACGTCCGTCGCTGATTTCGTCGCCACCGCAGCAGCAGCGGGCAAGAAAGCATCGTGCGGATCTGAGACAGGACACCCCGTGAATATCTCGTACGAAACTGTTCTCAAGGCTTGCGCGCAACGACATCCCGAGTACGCCAAGGCCAAATGGTTCGAGGACATGTTTACTTTCGTCATCAACGTGGGGGCCGCATCAGGGCAGTTCATACCGCAAATTCTAGATTATGATCGACGTTGGGTGGATCACAAAATACGTTCCCTGGCACCAGCCACCTGGAGCGTTCTCAACCAACTCCCCATAGATTGTCCCCATGTGAAGGTAGCCCTTGTCATGAGGGCGTACTCGCAAGAGCCGAGGTGCGGACAATGCCCCGCGCCGGAAACGGCTTGGGGACACAGCGAGGGCAACAGTCGGATACAGGAGCTCAATTCTTTGTTGGGGTATGTCCGTCGCATATTGGCCCCCGCAGCAGCGGGGGCCCACGGGGAGGAGAAGAGCGCGACTTTGACCGCGGGGGCGGTTCTGACTGCGACGGACACCTTCTACCAGGTGTACGTAAGGGTGAAGGCTACCAAACCTCGTCGGGAGGCAGTTGTGGAGGCCGTGTGCGAGACAGTGCGTCCGCACTATGCTGAAGTACGCGAGGCCTGGCAGAAAATGGAAAAGAACGCACAGAAAGAGTTCCCGCCCCCTCCTGCGCCGTGGACCGACAAGTTGCCCGCGGCCCCCGAGAAACCCGCTGGCCCTCGCAGCAGCGGAGGTGGCGAGGGCTCTCGCCCGCAGCCAGTATTGATAGAGTTCAACGAAGAAGACAAGCCTCTGAACAGGCAGATGTCTGAAGTGTCCAAGCCCGTGAACAGCCTGATGGTGGTCCCAGTGAAATCGTGGCACGCTTCGGCTCCGTCTGGCAATCTCGACACAGACAGGTGGCACCAAGCAAGCATCGCGGAAGTCATGACTGGCTTCCATCGTCACGCGGACACTTGCGCCCAACCCGTCCAGATGCAATATGACGTTCAAGCCAAGAGTGTCCATGTGGTGGCTACTGGGGACATCGCCGAGGGGAAACTGATGCTCTTCCCTTGCTGCCCCACCGCGAAGATTTTCCCGAAAGTCTCGAGCAATCCGCGGGCAGTGGAGGTGCTAGTCGGTGAGAAACGTCCGACTCCTGTCGAGAAAATGGAAACATATTGGGCACAACCTGATTTCAAATTACCAGAGCTGGAGCTCAAGCCCGCGCCGCAGGAAGCGGCCTCCGCAGCAGCGGGGGCTGCGCAGGGCGAGGCGCCCGTGGGTCCGCAGCTCGACGAGGCGGCCCCCGCAGCAGCGGCGCCTGCACAGGGCGAGGCCGAACAGGAAGAGAATCCGTACCAGTTTAAGTTCGGAGGTACCGAGTCCTTGCACTTCTTTTGGGGAGTTGAGAGGATGACACCAGAAGAACTTGCCCGAGCCCAGCTAGTGCAGGGACAGGAGCACTGGAAGTTCAACGTTGCACTTCGACCACAAGAGTTCCAGACAATGACAAAGTGCCAGCCAGCCGCCCCCCTCCGCGTCTGCAGCGTGCTTGTCCCGTGCATGCACAACACGGTGCCGCTGGTGCGCGGAGATCGGCTGATGCTGCAGATCACAAAGGAGAAGAGGGCCACCGACACCCACAAGGAGAAGCAGGCATGGCAAAAGGAGCAGAAAGAGCAGGAGAAGAAACGGAAGAAGGACGCCGAGGAGGGACGGAAAACCCCCAAGAGCGGCAAGATGACAATCCCTGGCCAGGGGGCCCACTTCGTGTGATCCCGCCGCAGCAGCGGAGGGTGCGCGAAACGGAGCGGCAGATGACAGCGGCCGATGATCCACCCGTCGCAGCCCGCAGCCGTCAGCTGGAGGGGAGGAGGAAAAGGGCGGGGAGAGGAGGTCGAAGAGGGAGGGGGGAGGGGGGCAGCAGAAACAGCACAAGACAGGGATGGGAGAGGTCACGCATCAGCCGCAGTAGTGTCGGTGGTACGTCAATTCTCATGGCGGCGCGGCGGTCGCTGAGAAATGGAGCAAGTGCGAGGGCCTGCAAATGCGGAAAATGTGAGTGCCTCTCGTCCCCTCCCCTCCTCTTCCTCCATGAGATCTCTCTCCTGGTGCATATCCCCTGCCAGGTCTCGTCCTGCTCCTCTCCCTCTATGTTCGTCCTGCCCTCCCCTCGCGCCTCGCCTCCGTCTCCGTCCCCCCTCGTCCGTTCCCGCCTCCCTCCCGTGTCCTGTTGTCCTCTCTCCGTGCTCATCGCCCTGCTCGTCGTCCTGCCGTCCTGTTCGCGGGGCGCTCTGTGGGGCAGGGGGGCGGTCGAAGCACACAAGGCCGACCCCCTCTGTGACAGAGGGGGCCCCGCGCTTTTCCGCGGGACCCCCTCTGTCACAGAGGGGGTCGGGCGGAAAAGCGCGGGACCCCCTCTGTCACAGAGGGGGTGGGGTCGTGCGTTTCCGCGCGCCCTCCTCTGTGAAACAGGGGTGGTCGTTCGATCAGGGCGCCCCCCCCTGTGGGACAGAGGGTCGGTCAGAGCACACAAGGCCCCCCCTCAAGGGGCAGAGGGGCGGTCAAGGGACAGGGAAGGCAGCTGTGCTCGTTCGGAGAGAAGGAGGGGGATGGGTTGGATGAGATGGAAAGAATCTCGTGGAGGGAGCACGATGCGGATGAGGAGTAGGAGGATCTGTTCGAGACGAGGAGTCCGCCTTCCATAGCCGTTTTCAGGCGGTTCACTTTTGAGGGGGGCGACACCTAGGACGCGCGCGCCTTCGCAGCAGCGGGGGCTTGCGCACGGCGGCATGAAACGCAAGGCAGAGGACGCATGGCGGGAGGTCGCTGTCGGGAAAGCAGCGCGCCAAGATGGCGCGAGCATGGGGGTGCTCTGCGCGACGGGCGGGCTGTGCCGAAGTCACGAGGGAGCAGCGGGATTTGCTCTGGAATGCGAGGAGCGCTGTGTTGTCTTGGGCGGCGAGATGAGCAATGAAGCCTTCGTGCCCGTCGGAAAGCACCGCCTGTGGATGCTCAAAGTGGTCGGTGGCCACAGTGCCGTGAAGGGCGCCTTGGGCGAAACAAACTTGTTAGAACAATTGTATGAGAAGCTTCGCGCTGGAGAAGGATACAACGTGGATGAAGCGGCGACTCCTGTGAAAGAGGCCCCCGCAGCAGCGGGGGTTGCAGCAGGGTCTCCCGCAGCAGCGGGAGACAAAGGTCGGGATCCCATGGCGGATCTCCTTGGCACCGTCAAGGCCGCGTCGAAAGCGAAGAAAACCCTTGAGAAACAGAAGGGGTTTCCTCGAGGCACGCTCTGCAGAGTAACCATGCCGATGTCTCCTAAGCCAGATGAGGCCGACACGAAAGAGATTTGTGTGTATGAGAACAAATATGGGCAACTACTCGTTCATAGTCAGGACCTGCCTTGGCTTCTGCATTACCTGTGCGAGGAGAGCCAGGGCAAAAGCGTCCCCGAACCCAACGGCGACGACGAGGACGACGCTTTGGACGAGAAGCGCCCGTGGACCACCAGGTGGTGCCCGTCTGGGATGTGGACACTGGAGGTCAAAGGAGGGCCAATGGCAGGCCGAACATGGGCCTCCAGGATTCAGGATCTGAACGAGGAGAAATGGTCCACAGGCGTGGCGTTGACGGAAGTGACGACGCCCTTGAAACAGTCCACCCGTGCGCAGCAAAAGCAGGTTCTTCTAGCGTTCTTGGAGGACGTGGTCCAGAAAGCCATCAAACAGGACACAAAGCAGTGATGCCCTCGTTATCCGCTCGCTGGCGCGCGCCGCAGCAGCGGCGCGCTGACCGCTACAACGGCTTTTTTTGTGCAAACAGACTCGGTGCATGCACCGCACCAGCGGCGCGCTGACCGCTGAGGTGGATGCCTGCGGGTTCCTGTCGACTGGACAGGGGTTAGGGCGCGCGCGGGGGATCGCGAGCCTGCGGCTCTCCAGCGCTCGCGCGCTAGAGGACAAAAAGGAACTCGCGGAATCTGGCGAGGACGGGGCGGAGGGGTTGGGACCAGTAGGATGGGGGGGGGGGGGGAGGAGGAGGAGGAGGAGGAGGAGAAGGAGGAGCAACAGCAGCAGCAACATCACACTAGCAGCACCGACAGGAGGATCATTGCGAGGATGCGGCCGTTTGCTTGCCCTGCGGCGCTGGGCTCGAGACAAGAGGGCGGCCGCGTGCGCGCGCGCATGGCTTCCGCATCGTGGCCGCCGCAGCCGCTCCGCCCCCAGACCCAGGCGACGCTCGCCCTGCAAACGCGCCTCTGCGGGTCGGGCACGACCGCGAGGTCAACGAATGTGGAGTTTTTATAGCAACACGACAAAACTAAAGACCCCGACAGAGTGCTCATGAATCCACGGAAACTACAGAGACCAATATTCGGATTCGGGTAATTACGTTATGCGCCGCAGCAGCGGCGCGGCTTGCCATTATGAATATGGCAAACGCACATGGAAGAATATTCATTTATGCTCGCAGTGGCCGTGGAAAAGCGACCACAAGAAGTGGTTAGGTTTTGGAGTCCGATGAGAAGTAGGAGGATTTGTTCGAGACGAGGAGTCCGCTTTCCATAGCCGTTTTCAGGCGGATCACCAGTGAGGGGAGTTGACACCTAGAACGCGGGCGCCTTCGCAGCAGCGAGGGCTTGCGCGCGGCGGCATGAAACGCAAGGCATCGGAAACATGGCGGGATGTCGTTATCGGGAAAGCAGCGCGCCAAGATGACGCGAGCATGGGGGTGCTCTGCGCGACGGGCGGACTGTGCCGAAGTCACGAGGGAGCATCGGGATTTGCTCTGGAATTTGAGGAGCGCTATGTTCCCTTTGGCGGCGAGGAAAGCCTAGAAGCCTTCGTGCCCGTCGGAAAGCACCGCCTGTGCATGCTCAAGGTGGTCCGTGGTCTCAGTGCCGTGAAGGGCGCCTTGAACGAAACGACAATGTTAGAGCAAGTGCTTGGGAAGCTTCGCGTCGGAGAAGGAGACAACGTGGATGAAGCGTCGACTCCTGTGAAAAACGCTTCCGCAGCAGCGGGGGTTGCAGCAGGATCTCCCGCAGCAGCGGGAGAAAAAGGTCGGGATCCCATGGCGGATCTCCTCGGAACCGTGAAGGGCGCATCGAAAGCGAAGCAGGTGGCGGCGCGTCGCCAACCATAGAAAACCCCTGAGAAACAGAAAATATTGTCTCGAGGCACGCTCTGCCTCTCGCTCCGTGCGGTCGTCTTGGGCGGCGTCGGGCCTCCGCTGACTGATTACATGATGCATATATGTATATATTGTGTATGTATGGTGTGTCGACGTATATGTATGTACATACGTATATGTGTGTATTATATATATATGTATGTATATATAACACGGTCGCAGGGGCGTGGCCCGCGGCCCAGGGCGGGGCCCGAGACTCTGGGACAGGACATAGGGCCTCATCATCGTAGGATGCTCATCATTCTCATCATCGCCATGATGGGGGGGGAGGAGGGGACAGCTACCAGCTGCGCGCTGGCGCCACCGCCGCTCCCCCGCGCCCGCTGGCGCATCCGCAGTGCGGCTGCGGGAGGGGCTGCGCCTCAATTCCTGCAGAGGCGGCCTGCAGGGATGTTGCACTTTTGGCGTCTAGTACAAACGCCCGAGCGGCCCGCTTTTTTTTGGGGGGGGCTCTTGCTTCACGGTGGAAGAGGAGACTATCATCATCCCCCGTGCCGCGTTCGCCTTCCCTCGACGACGATGTCGACGACTTCCTACATTCTGGCCTTGTTTTCTGGGGAGTGTTCTCGGAGTCGTTCGGGGCGTTCGTTCGTGTGCGCATGCTTCTGAGTTTTCTGCGCGTCGTTCGGGCCGCTCGTCCTGGTGCGAGTCGTTCGGGCCCCTCCTCACCAGCCCATCTCACAGCAGCAACCCTCGCGAAGCATGCCGACGGTCGTGTTTTTTCAGGCGTGTGTCCGCTGGTCCCCGCATATCTCCCTTGTTCCTCGTTCCTCCCGCCCCCTTGTACATCCTCCTTGTGGGGGGATGCGGCCGTTTGCTTGCCCTGCAGCGCTGGGCTCGAGACCAGAGGGCGGCCGCGTGCGCGCGCATGGCTTCGGCATCATGGCAGCCGCAGCCGCTCCGCCCCCAGACCCAGGAGACGCTTGCCCTGCAAACGCGCCTCTGCGAGTCGGGCACGACCGCGAGGCCAACGAATTTGTGGAGTTTTGGTACCAAGAAGACAAAAAGAAAGACCCCGACTTCGTGCTCATGAACCCACGGAAACTAAAGGGGACAATATTCGGATTCGGGTACGTTATGCGCCGCAGCAGCGGCGCGGCTTGCCATTATGACTCTGGCAGACGCATGTGTAAGAAGATTCATTTCTGCTCGCAGTGGCCGTGTCCCAGCGACCATCGTCTGGCGGACGGTTCCGTGGACTACAATAAGTGGTCAGACTTGCAAGCGCCCTGGCATTTAGTGCAATGCGCGGGCGGGTGGCCCGCAGGAGCGGGAGCCCCCGCAGCAGCGGAGGCGCCGGCCGAGGCGTGCGAGGCCCCTGCTGAAGCGGCAGCGGAGCCGTCGGTGGGCCCTGCTGAAGGCCCCGCAGCAGCGGGGCCGTCAGCGGAGGCGTGCGTGGCCCCTGCTGAAGTGGCAGCGGAGCCGTATGTGGGCTCTTCTGACGGCCCCGCAGCAGCGGGTGCGTCAGCGGAAGCGTGCGCGCCTCCTCCTGAAGTGGCGGCGGCGCCGTGCGCGTGCCCTTCTGCAGAGCCCGCCACAGCGGAGGCGTCCGTAGGTCCTGCTGGCGCGCCTGGCGCCGACGCAATCGCCGAGGCCGCTTCCGCAGTGGAGTCTGTCTTGAAGGACTCCGCGGCAACGGCAGCTCTCTCAGCAAAGGAGACTGCCCCTGTCGCTTTCCCCCAACCCGCCCCGCTTGTTGTTCGCGACGTAGCGGAACCCGTGCTTCCAGGGGCGGAAGTTGCGGCAGTTACCGCCTGTGAACAGACAGCCGCGACAGCAGGCGCTGCGGTTGCCCCTGCAGGCGCCCCCGCAGCAGCGGGGGCGCCTGCAGGGGCACTTTCAGAACAAGGCCAGAGGTGCTTCGAGAAATTGATGAAGCTGTCGCGCAGTATTCGCGGAAGGCCGGGGGGAGGCCGAGAGTGGATAGGATATTCTGCTTTCGTAATCTTTGCGCTGTTGCGGAAGGTGCGCGTCTACGTGTGGGAAGGACGCAACAGAGTCGACCTTTGCAAAGCTGTCTTGCCGCCGTGGAAACTAGAGGAGTTAACCCGCGAGCCTGCGGTGGACGCGATCGCGTGTTGCGCCGTCCCCCGAGACTCGGGGCCACCGGACTGGGCCCCCGTGTCGGAGGAATATCCTTTGTTTCGATGCAATCATTTTGTCGCAGGCGTCTCCACCGACTTTGTGGATTTCACGGGAGATGCTTCGACGGTGGACGGTTTCTATTCGGCTCTCGGTGTGTTCGTCGTGTCCACAGTCGCAGACGGGGACTGCGGTTTGGATTGCATGTTGCAGATGACCCAGGAGGTTTCCACGCGAGAGTCTCGCAGGGAGCTCCGCCAGGACAGTTGCTCTCTCCGACCACCCTGATCCTTCGCTTCCATCTCTGCTGCCCCCACATGCTCTTCCCCTCCTTGTCTCCCCATTCTGCCTTCATGCCTCTCCCATCCCGCCCTTCTCTCCCCTCGTGCCCTCCCCACCGAGTCTCCTTGCCCCTCCTCCATGCCCGCCCGCCAGGACATCGCGGACTACATCGTGCAAAGGGTGCGGCTGGCGCGGTTCCTCGACGCGATGGTCCTGACACAAGAAGTCACGCAGGATGACGTCCAGGAGCTTCGTCGCCTGCAGAGCGCCTTAGACGACGAAGAACTTGTCCCGCAGCCTGGCCACGCCGCCCCTCCGAGAGCACAGGGCGTTGCCGCCGCAGCAGCGGCGGCGCCACCTGAGGACTTGGCCGTGGTGGAAGTCGACGCCGAGGCTGTCTGTCAGGAGCTCGTGCAAGCCATCCAATGGTGGACAGGACTGACAGACGCTGCGCGCGCCCTGGACGTAGCTCGGGAGTTGATGCCCGCAGAGCGGGAGGAGCAGCTCTTGAGGTACAGGAACCGCGGCTGCGAGCGCAAAGCCCCCGCCCAGAACAAGAAGCGCGTGGTGGTCCCGTCGCTCCTGTGCTCGAGGATGGAGATAGCGGGTGCTTTCGACGAGCACATGCGCTCTTTAGGCTGGACGCCTGGAGACCGCTTTCCGTATGGAGGGGCGCGTTCATTCATGGATGCGTGGGGCTGGGGTTCCATGTCCCGTCTCCCTCTCAGGAAGCGCACGCACGTTGTGCGGCGCTGGCACAAGGCTTTTCTGTCGTCGAAATACGCCTCCGCAGTAGCGGAGGCTGTTCGGCAGCCGCGGGGACACGAGAAGCAGCACGGGCAGGGGCGCCTCCTGAAGTGGAAAGGGCGGAAAAGGATACCACAACAGGGACAGGGCCCAGCTCGAAAATGCCCTTGGTTGCGGCAAGCTCTGTTTGAATGGTGGAGTTCCATTCGGCACAGTGTGGATTGGAAGATGATCAAAAGTGGACTGCGAAGTACCCAAAGAGAGCCAGCGAAGATAGCAAGGTTCACGCAAAGCATGCTCCAGACCAAAGCGTTGGAGCTCATGAGCGAGTACGTCACGCAGCAGCTGCGGATCGGGCAGCGACCCGCCGCCGTGGAGTTGAGGTCGCGCTGGTGGGCCTCCTGGCGCAAGGAATACGGCCTCAGCATGCGGTGCCCGAACAGGAAGTACAAGTGCCCGCTGCCCGTCTTGGAAGAGCGCCTCGAGCGAGGCTGGCTGAACGTGTTTAGGGTGCGCGCCGCGTGCGTGCTACTCAACGAGCAGGATCCCGAGATGGAGAACTTCGACCAGTCGCCTTTCCACCACAATGAAACAGGATCAGCTGGCGTGAGGACCCTCGCAGTAGCGGGGGTCGAAGTGCCACTGGTGGAGTGCCACGGCGCGGTGCGGGAGCGGTGGACGGCCAATTTCATGACAATGAGCGACAAGGATCGACTGCGGAGAGAAGGCCCCCCACCGATGGAGTGCATGTTCAAGGCGGAGGGGGGAGGAGAGAAGTTGAGGCCGCGCCTGCTCGAACACCTTCGGCGCCGAGGGTTCGGCAGATGGGTGTCGGCGACCACCAGCACCAAGGGGTCTTACCGGACACCGTGCGTGCTCGCGTACCTGGACCGCCACCTCCCTCATCTGCCAGAGCCTCCGCAGCAGCGGGAGTGGAGAATTATGATGGCGGATGATCATGGCCCTCACTTGTCCCCGCTTGTGAGTAAGCTATGTTGGTCTCGAGGGTACGCGTTCATCCCGCACGGGGGCGGCGTAACCCCAATCCTCCAAACTGTGGACACACATCTGAATCAACACGCCAAGCGCGAGTACATGAAGAGAGAAGGAGCCGCGCTGCTGAGAGCCATGAGGCTGGGCCAGTGCGTCCCACAGCTGGACAAGTTAGAATGCATTGACTTGATGGTGGAAGTGATGTCCCAAATGAGTCTTCACTTGGCTGCGGCAGACGGGTACTGGGAAACTGGTTTCAAGGCAAATCTGTGGGATGCGGACTTGGACGCGCGCATATGCAAGGAGGCAGGCCATTTCTGGAGAAAGTTGGGGATGCGTGAGAAGGTCGCCGCCGCAGTAGCGGAGGTCGAAGAAGAGGTACAGGCGGGGCGCTTGAGATGGACTTACAAAGACATCATGCGATTGGTCCTCCCGCACCCTCGACGCGGCCACTGCGACGACGTGTTCGCAAACCTTGGAGACGACACGGCTCTGGACGAGGGCGACGAGATTTGGCATGGCATGGAGGGGGCGGAAGACGCAGCCGAGGGTCTCCGCAGCAGCGGGGGCACTGAGGGTGGCAATTCCGTCGACGCCCTCGAAGGAGATGAAGATGATGGGAGCGAGGACGACGACGGGTGGAGCGCCGCTGGCGAGTTTGACTACGAATGGGCCAATCAAAGTCTCACCGCAGCAGCGGCGGGGGAGAGCGCGCTGGAGGCACCGCCTGGCCTGTCGACGTCTCGTATGGAAACTGCGGAGCAGACGTCTGAATTGATGAGAACGTATTCGTCGATCGCTGAGGAGTTGCGCAGCTGGGGCGACATCGCGGGGGCCACGTTCATGGAGACGCAATTACGGAAAGAACGGAGGCGAGTGCGTGAAGTGTCGAAGGAAGATCCCGGGGTTCAGCGAGCCCTCGCAGCATACGAGGACGCCCGCGAGGCGACGCTCAGAAACGAGAAACGACAGCGGGATGTCGAGGCGCGGCGCAGAGAAGAGCTAACCCGCCTGGGGGACGACGTAAAGAAAGCGCGCAAGCTGCTGAGGACACAGCAAGCCAAACTCTTAGACGCAGAGGCAGCCATAGATATCAAACACAGGATGAAGCATGTCGGGTTATCCGAGCTGGGCGCGGGCCTTCGCAGCTGCGGAGGCGCGGCGGGTCGAACGTCGAGGTGCGACGCGCTGAATCGCCTTGCGATTTTGGGTTCTGGGCTTTCTGCAGCTCAGCGGTCAGATTTTGATTGGTTTCGGCGGGAATGGGACGCCGCTGGCATGGAGGACTTCGGTGGAAAGTGGCCGGAGACGTTTGCCACATGGTTGCAGAACGTCATAGACGAGTACTTGGGGGCAACCCGAGAGCTTTCAGCATGTTTGTGCACAGTGAGACGCGACGCCGTCTGTCTGGCTCCCTGGCGCTTGCGCCCCCTGCAGCTGGGGGCCTCTGAGAGGCGCGGCCCGCCGCAGCAGCGGCGAGGCGCGGGGTGTGAGTTCGGGCAGCAGCCACTGCTCTTCCACCTGCCTGCGACTGAGGTGCCGCGTGCGCGCGCGGACGTAGCGCAGGCCCTGCGCAGAAGAAACAGGGAGGAGGGGGGACGGGGGAGGAGGTGAGAGGAGGGGGAGAGCAGGCAGGGGGAGAAAACCACGCGGGTGTCGATCACTCCGCCCCTCCTCCTGCTCTCCCCCCTCCTTCTCCCTGATCTCTCCTGGTCATTATATCATTCCTCTCTCTATCCCTCTCTCTCTCTCTCTCGTTATCGTCGTCCGTCTCTCTCTCTCTCTCTCTCTCTCTCTCTCTCTCTCTCTCTCTCTCTCTCTCTCTCTCTCTCTCTCCCTCTCTCACTATCTCCCTGTCTCTCTCTCTCTCTCTCTCCCTCTCTCTCTGCCCGCCCTTTCCTTCCCTATCCGCCCCGTCTTCCTCCTCTTCGCCCCGCCCCCCTCCTTCCACCGCCGTTTCGGCCCCAGGAGTTCGGCTCTGACGGCCGCCCCCCCTGCAACGCGGGGGCAGGGAGCGATGGCCGCGGCCACCAGCAGCAGCAGCAGCCCATTGGGCCCCGCAGCAGCGGGGCCTCGGGGCCGACTGACGGCAGTGTTCACAGCGAAATCTGGGAAGGTTTGGCGACCTGTAGGTGGTCAGGCAGAACCCTGGAAGGGTCCTTGGGCCCTTGTGCCAGAGGGCACCCCCGCAGCAGCGGGGGCTGCGCCGCCTGGCGTCTCAAGCTCAGCAGCGGCGGCGCGATCAGAAGTTTCTACGATACGCACCCGCCCAGGCGACTCCGTGGTGGATCCGAGCGATGACGAAGAGCCTCAGGAATTTAGGGGCTGCAGGCCGCCCAACGACGTCGAGCGGCGCGAATGCGTTCTTCGCGACACCGTCCCGCCAAAATTCTTCTGCGAACGAAGAGCGGCTGACGTGAACAGGCCACGGAACGACAACGTGGGCAACCTTTCCGTCCTGTTCGGGAACTGGGGCCCCATGCCGAGCGAGACCAACCACGCGGACCAGCGGCGGAGACTTGAGTTGCAGCTGCGGCATTGCCCTGCTCTCGTGGCGTGCTTTGCGGAATGCGAGGAGCAGATGGAGTCAATCCTACAGCGGCCAGGGAGACCACCGCCGCTGCAGGCGGACGCCCCCGCAGCAGCGGGTGCGTCAGCAGCGGAGGGCCAAAGCAGCAGCAGCGGTGGGCCTTTTGTCGCCCCCGCAGCAGCGATGGCGACAGCAAGAGGAAGTCGTGCTGCGAGTGTTGGCGATTGCCAACAGCTCCAGAATCGACCAGAGTACGAATACTTGACCCTGCGCGGGCGTGAGGACAAGTCCTTGTGCATCGCTGCGCGCGCAAATCTGTGTTACGAAATGCGGCTGCTCCACTGGGAAAGGAGTGTCGACGGCCACTACAGAACAGCAAGAGGGCGCAAGATGGAAGCGTTCTCGAGGATCATGGTGGTTGAGCTCTACTTCGATCAAACCTACGCCCACTTCGGCTCGAAAGTGCGGGCGCGCGCGGTGCACCTCCACCGCGACACGGCGAAAAATTCCAGAGGCTTTAACGAGGCTCACAAGACGTGGTGGCCGAGGTTGGCGACCATCTTGCAGGACAACAGCGTTGACATCCTTTGTGGGGATTTCAACATGGCGCTCACACAGACGCTGCCGAGTCTTCGGGGTCTAGGCATGCGATTGGAGACGGCAGCAGCGTACTTCTGGCGCGGATTGGACGGCACTCCGTGCTTGGACAGCTGCGGCATCTTCGTTCTCAACAGGCCTGGCGAGTACACCCTGTGCTGGCCGCTGAGCGCCGTGCACGACAGAGACGAGACGGGGTTGCTCTTCGCACGCAAGTCGGTGATCGGTGAGATCGGGTACCGTAACAGAAGCAAGGCAGAGGCCCCCGCAGCAGCGGGGGCCGCCACCAGCCCATCATCGCAGCCGACGTACTGGCACCACAGCCAGAACGGAGGCCCTGGGATGCCTTACTCTTGCTACTACCCGAAAAAAGACGCCCGCGAGCACCTCCAGGATTTACTGACTCAGTCAGAGGAATGCCAACGCAAGATCCAAGAGAAGGAGAGTGAGAAACTGAGGCGCGCCGAGGCTGAGGCTAGAGGGGACCACCGCTTCTCTAGTAATCGCGAGGTGACCCTCTTCCGCGCGTTGCAGAAGACGTTCCCGCCAGAGACCGTGGAGGTGGAGGGGCGCTGGCACGGCGGCGCCCACTACCCTCTCCTGTTCCAAATGCGCATGGCCAGCGTGCGTTCGCCGGGGAGGAAGCAGGAGAGAGCCAAAGAGAAGAAAGACAGGCGCGCCCAGAAACAGCTGGCAGCTGCGCTCAGGGCGCCGCTGCCGCCCGATCAGCACGGACCCGAGCGCCGGGCACCAGAGCAGCACAGCGAGAGGGACGAGCAAGACGAGCGCGCCCAACAGGCGTGGCGCCCACCAAGATGGGCAGACGAAAGCGCGGACGACGGCCGCGACATGCCCGCGGCTGGCGATGGAAGGTCGCGGCGGGGGGTTGAAAGGGGGAGGGGGGGAGAGGGGCGGTGGGGCACGGAGGGGGCAGGAGGGAGGAGAGGGAATAGGAATAGGCTGAGCAGGACGAGGGATGACATAAGGAAATGAGTGTCGGGAAGGGGCGGGAGTTGACAGGGAGGGGATATAGAAATAATTATTTATCACTCCCCAGGTGGCAGCCGACCCCGCAGTGCCCATCTCCAGGGCCTGCGCCGCTGGAGCAGCGAGGGCAGCGCGGCGCCGCCATCTACATCTCGGACGCGATCGCTGCCCTCGGCCACGAGCCGCCAGAGCCCCCGCAGCAGCGGAGGCCACAAACGCCACGGCAGCAACCAACAGACGAGGAGTGGCGCAGGGATGAGTGGTGGCGCACCAAGGAGGGCGAGGAGCGCGAGTGGCAACAGCCGAGCGGCGAGGCTTCCTCGCTGCAGGACCGCATGGTCGACTCCGCCTGGCGCGACATGCAAGTTGCATTCGGCAGCGACCAACGCCCCAGTGACTGGTGGAGCAGCCACAGTGGGTGGAGTAGCGGCCAGGGGCACTGGGAGGTCGCGACCACGACTTGGAGGTGGGTCGAACCCCCCCCCGAAACCAATCCCTGGGAAAAGCTTAGTTGAACCGTCGCACAGGAGCCGCCCCTCCGCAGCAGCGGAGGGAGGCCTCATCGGCCGGCATCGTGAGCGGCGGCGACTCGCGCGCGCCGTCGTGCTCGGCGACCGCTGCCCGAGCGGAGAAGGAAAAAGAAACGGTGCTTTCATCGGTGCTGTCGTTGCCTCCTCTCCTTCATCGTTTTCTTCTCCCTCCCCCTCCAATCCCCCATCCCGCTATCACATTTTATCGTCTCCAATCGTATCGGGAGCTCCCGTGGCAGAAGAGCACCCAGAACGAGGTCCTCCGTGACAGAGGGGGGGGCATCTCAGACCCCCTCTGTGACAGAGGGGGGGCATCTCAGACCCCCTCTGTGACAGAGGGGGGGCCAAAAAACAAATGATCACTTTAATGCGGCTTCTGGATTACGGTGAATCACCGCCGCCCCCTGCCTTTTGGGAAGCGCCTATGTGGCCGAACGTTGAGGCCAGACTTGCCAAGCTATCGGACCATGTGTTCCCCGAATCGGTTTGGAAAGCCTTCGGGGAACACGTGGGCATCTGGAAGGTCATTTTGGCCGCCTGGAGGCCATTTTGGCCATTTCGGGCCTTCTCGGAGGACGTCTTGGAGGGCTCTTGGGCCGTCTTGGAGGCCATCTTGAGCGTCTTGGAGGCCTCTTGTGCCGTCTTGGGGGCCGCTTGGGGCCGTCTTGGGCTCTTGGGCGATCTTTTGGGGGCACTTGGGCCGTCTCGGGCCGTCGGTAGCAGACAAAAAGCAACTGCCACAAACCGGCAAAAACCGATGGGAAATCAATGATATTGGCCTTTTCGGGCCTTCCTGGGGGCCCTCTTGGAGGCATCTTTGGCTGTATTGGGCCATCTTCGTTCCATCTTCGGCCGTCTGGGTGGGCCCCTGGCCCGTCCGACGCCGTCGGACGCCGTTTTCGGGGCCTCTCTGAGCCGACTTGGGGCACTCTTGGAATGCTCCAGGGCCGTCTTGGAGGCCATCGTGGGCGTCTTAAGTGCCTCTTGGGCCGTCTTGGGGTCCTCTTGGGGCCATCTTGGAGGCATCTTGGGCAATCTTTGAGAGCCTCTTGGGCCGTCTTGGGTCGTCGGAAGGCCGAAAAGGAACAGATGTCAAAATCCTTCAAACACCTAAAGGAGAAGACATGTTCTTGGCCTGTTCTGGCCTTCCTGGAGGCCTCTTGGGCCGTCTTGGGCCAGCTTCGAGCCAACTTCTGCCATCTTGGTGGGCTCCTGGCCCGTCTGACACCGTCGGAAGCCGTTTGGGTGGCCTCTCTGGGCCGACTGTGGGCCCTCTTGGGGTGCTCCAGGGCCGTCTTAGAGTCCATCTTGGGCGTCTTGGAGGCCTCTTGGGTCGTCTTTGTGCCCTCTTGGGGCCGTCTTGAGGGCCTCTTGGGCAGTCCTGATGCCATCTTGGAGGCCTCTTGGGCGCTGTGCGGGCGATCTCGGGGGCCTCTTGTGCCGTCTTGGGTCGTCGGGAAGCCGAGAAGAAGCGAATGCCAATATCCGTCAAACACCTAAGGGAAATCAATGATGTTGGCCTCTTCGGGCCCTCCCAGAGGACCTCTTGGAGGCCTCTTGGGCCGTCTTGGAGGCCTCTGGGGGGCCTTTTGGGCCGTCTTGGGCTGTCTTGGACTCTCTTGGGTCGTCTTGGAGGCAGTCTTGGACCATCTTGGGCGGACTTGGAGGCCATCTTAGAGGCCATCTTGGGCCAACGTGACCATCTTGGAGGCCATCTTGAAGCGTCTTGGAGGATTTGTTGTGGATGTTGAGCTCGTTTGCAGGCTTTCCGCAGGGCCGGCGGGACGGGCCGAAGCGCCAGGGGGAGTTTTTGGGGAAAAAGAGCCAAAACCAAAACCGAGAGAATTCAGCACGCCAGGCACCCCTGCGATGAATCGACAGGGGGCTGCGAATCGAAGACGCCTACGGTGAATCACCGCCGCCCCCTGCCTTTTGGGAAGCGCCTATGTGGCCGAACGTTGAGGCCAGACCTGCCAAGCTATCGGACCATGTGTTCCCCGAATCGGTTTGGAAAGCCTTCGGGGAACACGTGGGCATCTGGAAGGTCATTTTGGCCGCCTGGAGGCCATTTTGGCCCTTTCGGGCCTTCTCGGAGGACGTCTTGGAGGGCTCTTGGGCCGTCTTGGAGGCCATCTTGAGCGTCTTGGAGGCCTCTTGTGCCGTTCTTGGGGGCCGCTTGGGGCCGTCTTGGGCTCTTGGGCGATCTTTTGGGGGCACTTGGGCCGTCTCGGGCCGTCGGTAGCAGACAAAAAGCAAATGCCACAAACCAGCAAAAACTCACGGAAACTCAATATTGTGCGCCTTTTCGGGCCTTCCTGGAGGCCCTCTTGGAGGCCTCTTGGGCCGTCTTGGGCCATCTTAGGGCCATCTACGGCCGTCTTCGGTGCAGCTTGGGCCGTCTTAGAGGCATCTTGGAGCCATCTTAGCCGTCTTGGAGACCTACTTGGCCGTGTTCGATACATCTTGGAGGACATCTTGGGTCATCTTGGCCGTCGTCGAGGCCATCGAGGGCGTCTTGGAGGCTTCTTGGGCCGTTTTGGGGCCCTCTGGGTGCGGGCGTTTGGGCTCTCATGGGGCCATCTTGGAGGCCTCTTGGGCGATCTTGGGGCAACCACGGGGGCTTCTTGGGCCGTCCTGGGCTGTCGGAAGGCCGAACATGTGCAAATGCCTAAATCCATCAAAAACCTCAGGTTTGGTCTCTTCGGCCCTTCCTAGAGAACCTCTTGGAGGCCTCTTTGGTCCGTCTTGGAGGCCTCATGGGGGCCTCTTGGGCTCATCTAAGGCCGTCTTGGGCGCATCTTGGGCCGTCTTGGAGGCATTGTGGGGCCATCTTAGCTGTCTTGGAGGCCATTTTGGCCGTCTTGGAGGCATCTTGGAGGCCATATTGGGCCATCTTGGACGTCTTGGAGGCCATCTTGGACGTCTTGGAGCCCTCGTGGACCGTCTTGGAGCCCTTTTGGGCCCTCTTGGGGGCCTCTTGGGCCGTTCATGGGGCCATCTTGGAGGCCTCTTGGGCGATCTTGGGGGCCTCTTGGGCCGTCTGGGGCCGTCGGAAAGCCGGAAAGGCGGAAATGCAAAAATCTATAAAATCTTAAAGATTTGGGCCTCTTCGGGCCCTCCCAGAGGACCTCTTGGAGGGCTCTTGGGCCGTCTTGGAGGCCTCTGGGGGGCCTCTTGGGCCGTCTCGGGCCAGCTCGAGGCCATTTTAGGCCGTCTTGGGCATCTTGGGTCGTCTTGGAGGCATCCTGGGGCCAATTCGCCCGTCTTGGAGGCCATCTTGGCCGTCTTGGAAGCATTTTGGAAGCCATCTTGGAGCCGTCCGGGACAGGAAAACCCACGGCAACCACCTCCGGAAGAGCCTCCCGGGACCCCGGCGGGACGCGCCGAAGGCCCAGGGGGTAATTCGTTTCCTATGTTGTTCGTCTCTGGTTCGCCGTGCACTTCCCATCTCTGTAGCTCTTTTTCTGGTTCAGGCTGGGCCCAGAGTGGATGGCCTGGCTGACCAGCGTGCTTCAGAGCGCCCCTTCCGTCACCAGCTCGGTCGTGGCGGGCGCCATTGGCGGGCTGGCCGCGGGCGGGCGCTGCGACTGCCACTGCGAGTGGTCAGCGGCCCCTGACCAGGGCCTCCTCCAGCTGCTGCAGCGGCAGCTGGATCGCTGCGGCCCCGAGCAGCTCCACGGGCAGGTCTGCCCTGCTCTGCCGCCACCGCTGGTGGCCACCCTGGCGCTCGTCGGAGTGGGCCTCTTCACGGGCGTGCTCTTCGGCGCGTGCCTGGTGATCGGCTCACGGCATGCAGGATGGCTGGCGCCAAGGCGAGCCGCGGCCGGAGTGGTTCCCACAGCTCCAGCGGGGGTCTCGAGTCCTGGCGCGGTACGAGGGGTACCCACTATGGCACGAACGGCTGCTGGTCGCCCGCTTGGCGCCATCACGGTGGGTGGTGGCGACGCCTAGCGGCGACATCTACGATGAGGACCTCATGGAGAGCGACGGGGTGCATCGAGTTGGGCCGCGGGGGGGCCTCGGCGCCGGCATGGCGAACGCTGAGGTGCTCAGGTTCGTCAACCTCACGGCGCCGGAGAAGCGAGAGCTGCTGGAGGGCGGCGAGGACTACGTCCGGGACAACGAGGGCGACCCCGACATCGACGCCGAGTCGCGCCAGGTCCTTGTGGCGCAGCACGTGCTTCCTCCTCGCGGCGGTGCTGGCCCTGGTGCTGCCCCCGCCCCCGGAGATGCGGGCGTGCCCGCAGCGGCCCTCCCAGGGGCCGCCGCCGGCGTGGCCTGGGTGGCCGCCGAGTCCCGCCGCGGCTTCACCCTCGGCGATGCGGTCGACCTCTCCGCAGGCCGGCTGCTCGCCCCCGGCGACGGCGGTGTGTTCGCGGTGCCCAGTGCTGGGCCCCTCTGCGTGGCCCTGGCCGGGTCGCTCGAGCTCCCCAGGTGTTGGCGAGCGGGACCTGCGCAGCCTCCCCGTGCGCTTCGACAGGAACAACCGCCGCTTCAGGGAGTATTGCGACGCGGCGGTCTGCCTCTTGGAGACGGCGCGGGCTGGCTGGTCAGTGGCCTGGCCTCGCACTTGCAAGTGGCTCCTCCGGGCGATCCGCGACGCGGGCTGGACGCCCGCGCAGCGCCACTTCTGGTGGCGCAACCTGCCGCAGGTCTCGCCGAGCGACGCCGGGGCGGAGGAGCGCGCCTACATCTCCGAGGTGCTGGAGAGGGCCTGCGTCTTCGACCAGCTCAACTGCTCCGAGCTGGAGACATTCGAGGTCCTCTGGAGGCGCTACCAGCTCTGGGAGGAGCTGCGCGCACCCGAGCTCCACCGGGCGGCCGAAGCGGGCGAGGAGGGCGACGGTTCCTGGCTCCGCGAGCGCCGCGTCTTCCTGGGGAGCTCGCAGAGCAAGGGCGCGGCGCTGGTCTGCCCGGCGCTCGAGGAGCACGCGGCGGGCAAGCTCGCCCAGGAGAGCGCCATCCTCAATGGGGAGAAACGGCTCGCGAAGGGGGCCGCGGCAGGCAGCCGAGCCCAGCGGCAGCCGGGCGAGGCCCGCGGCGGCGGCGCGCGCGCGAAGACGCGCGGCCGCGGCCGGCGAGGCCGCTCCTGAAGTTCACCTTGCCGGCGCGCCTCTCAGGGGGCGCCGGCGCTTTTGCGCCCGCAGCTAGAGGTGGTCGGCTACGGCATGGCGCGTGGCCCTCAGCGCCCTGACGACCGCCCTCGCGATCTGCTGCCCTTCCCGGGCGGGCAGGCCATCGACGAGCTGCTCCTCGGCGCGACGGGCGGCGGGCTCTCCGCCGCGGGCAAGCGGAAAGCCAGGCGGCGCCGGGGCGAGGGGGCGTGGCTCTGTGCAGGCCTGGACGCGGTGAGCGAACTGGGAGGCAGCGGCAGGGCGTCCAGCGATGCCCAGGTGACCGCCGCCCAGGCTTCTGGAGCTCGACGGCGGGCGCGGACTTCTACCGGCTGACGTTGACCCCCTGGGGGCATGGAAGGTGCTCCAAGGTGTCGGCGGCGGCTGCGTCGACTCGAGTGCGGCCGACAGTTTTGACGCAACCTACCATCCTGGCAGGACCTCCTTGCCGCAGTCGCGTGCTGGGGCTGCGCCGCTGCGCGACGTGGCCCCGGGCGACATGCAGTGAGCGGCGGCGAAGGGCAGCGGCCTTCTCTGCGACCCCGCGGAGGCGCAGGCGGCGCTGCACGCGCTCGGGCCCGCCATGGCCTTGGGCCCCGTGCTGAGGCTGAGGGGCTTCACGTGCGGGCGCTTCCTGGCGGAGCTCCTGGACATGGGCATCCTGGAGAAGGCCACCGTCGTCAAGGAGACCGCGGGGGCCTTCCTCGTCAAGCGCAAGGATGGCTTGCTGAGGCTGATCTTCGACGCTTGACGGAGCAACTGCCACTTTGCTCCTCCTCCGTGCACTTCGCTAGCCAGCGGTGACTCTTGGTGGCCTCTGCCGATATCGAGGTCTGCTTCTACCAGTGCGAGCTGCCCGCCAGCCTGCGGCCGCTGTTCGTGGCCCCGCCGATTTTGGCGCGCTGCCAGCCTGCCAGGCGGCGCAAGAGGCTGGAGCTCGCGGACGTCGAGCGCGCCTTCCAGGCGCGCGTCGTGCCGATGGGCTGGGGGGCGCTCTCCAAGACAGGCCTCGGGGGCTCCTCCGCGGCCGTGGGCCTTCCCGAGCACCAGTGGGTCGGCCGCGCTCTCCTCGAGCTGAAGGAGCGCTGAGCCCCGCTGCAACGCCTGTTCCCGATCTCGCACGGCGAACTATCGGCGGAGATGAAGAGGGCCGCGGTGGCCGCGGGGCTGCGAGGCACTGCGTCCAACGCCCCGCGGGCCTTGTCACGGTGGAGCCAGTCGCGACAAGGCGCCAGGACGGAGGTCTCTGGGCGACATCCAGCTGCGGGGCAAGTGGAGGTCGCCTCTCAGCGTCAATCGCTGCGAGAAGCATGCCAGGATCAGCGAGCAGCCCGAGAGGCTCGACCCGCCCGTGCTGCTCGACCTCAAGTCCCGCGAGGCGCGCTTGCCAAGTGCCTGCGGAGCGAGCTCCGGGCGGCCCAGAGAAAGGCCCGCCCTCGAGAGGGCAAGGTCTTCCTGGAGGCGTTCGCCGGCGCGGGGCGCTTCGGCCAGGCCCTCCGCGGGCGCGGCGCCGCAGTCATGAGCATCGATGTGCGGCGCGGGCCGCATCGCGACCTCCGGGCCCCAGGGTGTAGGAGGTCTTCAACGTCATCAAGGGCTGGATCCTCTCCGGCCTCGCGCGGGGGCTCTGGCTGGGGGCTCCCTGCAGCGCCAGGCGGGCGCCAGCGGGCTCGCGGATGCCGGCGGCCCTGCGGTCGCCCCAGCAGCCCCGCGGCCTCGCGGGGCCCCCGCCGCGGGACTCCGCCAAGCTCGCCGAGGGCGACGCTCTGGCCGACCGCGCGGGGCAGCTGGCCTGCCCGGCGCTGGAGCGCGAGATCTCCGGCGGCGAGGAGGGCCCCGCCCAGTCCCACCTCTGGGCGCTGCGCTCGAGGGCGCGCTTCCTCCTCCAGCCCAACGTGTTCGACGTGGTGGTCGACTACTGCGCCTTCGGTAGAACTTCCGCGACTCTGGCACACCCGTGGCCCTCGACGGTTCTCGGGGCCAAATGCACCGGTCGTGGCGCGTGCAGCGTTTCCCCGCCAGCCCCGCATCCAGCTCGCGGGCAAAGCCCAGGGCGACCCCGCCTTCAGAACTTTGAAAAATGAGTACCCACCGCAGTTGCGTCGTATCCTGGCCGGCATGTACTGCAACTCTCGGAAGACGCGTTGGGCCATCTATCTTTGGTCAAGAATGATACAACCGAAGACAAGTTGCATCGCAACGAAGTGTGGCCCTGGCGGGCCCGTAGCATCTCTTCTGGTTGCAACTTTTTGGAGAAAGTTTTAAAACTGATCGACGGCGCCATAGGGCACCAGCTCAGTGCTGAATGCGGGAAGTATAGTCTTCACCTCGGTTATTTCAGCTGTGCACGGGTTGAGCTTGGCAGCGCGCTTGCTCGGCGACAGAAGCATCGCGTCGCGCATCGGCTTCGGCAAAATCCTGGCGAAAAAAGATTGGCGATACTTCATTTCCTACGTTATTCGTTTCTGTTTCGCCGTGCATCTCCCATCTCTGTAACTTTTTTGGGGCGCCACCCGCACCGCCCTACAAAGGTCTGAGGTGAAGTGCAGGGGTCGAGCTTGGCAGCGCGCCTGCTCGGCGAGAGAAGCGTCGCGTCGCGCATCGGCTTTAGCAAAGTCCCGGCGACCAAAGACTGACGAAGTTCTTTTGGAAAAAGAGCCACAACCAAAACCGAGAGGGTCTAGCGCGCCAGGCACCCCTGCGATGAATCAACAGGGGGCGGCGGATCTCGTGGCCTTCGGCCCATGCCGCCACCGTGCCTGGGCTGTGGGTATGAAGCCGACTGGATGTTCGTTGGGATCTCGTGGGGGGTTTCCCAAAGGCCTCGTGGAGGCATTTCTGATGATCCAGAGTGTTCTTGAGTGTAGTAGACTTACTCCGGCCGCGCGCAGAGGGGGGTGGGGGACGGGGAGGGTGGGAAGCTTCTCAGAAGCACTCTGCATCTAAGAGGCGTTCCCCCCGCCCCCTGACCCCTTGTGCGCGCCGCCGAGTATTGAAACACTTCGTGTTCGTTGTTGGGAGGAAAGGGGGTAAGAGGGAGAGTCGGAAGGGCGGATTCGGGGCGTTGTGTTTTCAAAACGAGGACCCGACACCACAGGATGGTTGGGATTAAAATGCACCTTTGGGCCGCCAGGCCCCAGGCGTTGCGACCCCTTTCCACGGGGGTGGCCTCTCAGCCGGAGTGGTGTGTGTGTGCGTGTGTTGTGTATGTCCGCCGCGCGGCCGTCCTGCCGCGCTGTGCAGGCTGGCGGCCGGGCTGCGCGCCGCTGGCCGCGATTGCCGCCGCCTGCCGCCTGTCCCCGCTTCCTTGTCGCTCCCCTCGTCGTCGTCGTCGGTCGTTTCGCCGCTGGGCCCTTTGGATGGTTGAGAAGTGCGTTGACGGTCCTTGGGGGCCAAAGAGCGGCCTCCAGGGACCGAGGATCGCGGAACGCACTTGGCGCACCGGAGGAGGGGCGGGAGGGGAAGAGGGACGCCTTCGCTCGATGCTGGTACAGCAGTGCAGGCGGCCAAGTCTCATTCCTTTTCCCTCGTCCCTTTCTGTCCCTCTGGCCACCTCCTCCTCCTCCTCCTCCTCCTCCTCCCCCTCCTCATCCTCCTTCCCCTCCTCCCCCTCTTCCTCCTCCTCGTCCCCCCTTGTCCCGCCTCGTACTCGACCTCCCGCTCCTCCTTGTGATGTTCCAACCTATTCGAACCTTGACCACCAGAGAGAAGTTCGAGCGCCACGAAAATACATGAACTGACGGTTTTGCACGTGCCGGTCCTTGAGAGGCGATGCTCGTTCCACATGTCGTTTTCTTTCTAAGATGCGGTTTTGATGCGCGATGGGAACAACATAGCACTTCTCGTCCCCTCCCCCCTCCATCCCTCTCTTCCGCTTCCCCCGTCCCCCCCCCCCCCCCCTCAACCCCGCCGCACCCTGCCAGGCGTTCCCTTCGACAGCGCCGCCGAGATGGCGCCCGCGATTGCGTCCGCGGCCCTGCTTTCGCTGGCGGGCATTGGGGGGGAGCAAAGAGCGAAGAGGAGGGAGGGCTGGGGGAGGGGGAGGGGGAAAAGGAGGAGGAGGAGGAGGAGGAGGAGGAAAACGAGGAGGAAGAGGAGGAAAAGGAGGGTCGGCAACCATTTTGGCTCAACGCGTTTTGTCCGAGGCCGCCCGGAGGGAAGGAACGCTCCCCCCGACACGGCCAAGCAGCGCCCAGCGCGGCGCCATACGCCCGCGGAGAAAATATACTTTGCCCACTATTTTTAATTGTATACCCGCCGCACAGCATCTACGACCGTCGGATGTCCACATGTTCCCTGTACTTGCTCATCCATACCGATTTTTCAAATCTCCCCCAGGACTTGTTCATTGACTTCGACTACGGGGCCACCACGTCCTCACTCCAGAGGACTTCGCACGCAACGCCCACGAGGGGCCGACCCCGACGCCCACGGTCGCCTGCCTGGCACCGTTGCCTACGCCGCGAGCGTGCCGACGCTCGAAAGCTCCTCCGCCTTGCCCGAGCACGCCAACTTCTCGCTGACCGCCACAGCGCTCAGCAACCACCTCGACCACCCGACACCACCATGGCGCCCAACATGGCCCAGACCACAGTCGGCAGGTACCGCGGCAAACAGTGGCACCAGCAGCAATGCCAGCACCGACGCCAGCAACACCAAGGGGGCACGACAGGAGCCCCTCGGAACAAACGGCGCGCCCGCAGCCGTGACGACACCCGCGGCGCGGGCAGCAGCAGTTCCATCGGACAACAGCACCAGCAGCAGGCACGAAAGCAACAACCACACTGAATCAACGTGCGTCGCAGACAGGAATAGAGAAGAGAAATTGCTGCCAACATCACTCCCATGACCCTTGCTGGTCCAGGAGGCAGCAGCACTGGAACGAGCCGCCGCCAACGCACCGCTCCCACCGGGCCAAAGAGTACCGCAATAACTGCAAGGCAGACGTTGACTACCTCATCACCGCCACCCAGAGGCACACCAACGACAAGTGCGACTTCAACGGCATCGTCGCCAAGATCCGACACCAGAAGTCCATGTTGTTACCCAACCGACGCGAAGGATCGAAGGCGAGAGGTTGATATCATGATCGATGACACTTTTTTCCCCAGATGGACGACGCGCAGCATCAGCTGGAAGAGTTTCAGCTAAAAGCCGTGCTACTGGGATATCGACGTCGCCAGCTTCGAAGGCTCCACGACAGCATCAGGGGGACCGGCTTGAACGACGACGCCGACGCCGAATTGTCGACGACGCCCAGGAGGCGCACAAAGCAACGACGCTCCGACGCCCAAGCGCCCGACATCGGGAGACGGCACAAAGGGTGCAGGGGAGAAATGTCGCCATCATCGCCACTGACGAAAAGTACATGCGGAGGCTTCCGCCGTCAACAAGCTGCGACAAGAACCCTAAGAAACATGGCAGAACACTGACGTACATCGAAGTCATGTCGCACAGCAAAAAGCCATCATCTACCAGCTCGAGGGAGCGAACGAGTCCCACGACCAGCACGATAAGGAACGACGCGGCAAGCTCCAGCCCTCCGAGCACTACCAGATGGATGAGCACAAAAAGGAGCCCCGCAGCATCAGGAGGGCAAACCGAGAAGATCGCAGAGCACATCGCGCGCAGGACCGAGACAGACAACATCATCACATATAATCTTACGAACGAGCTCCAGGAGGCGAACAATTCCATGCGGCAGTCCGCCGACCGCAAAAGAAAACACCCCAATAACCACAGCAATGCTACGAGACCAACTGAGGAGAGAGCTGCCACCAGCGAGCACCCACAACAAACAAAAGCCTTGGGAGCAGCGCGACCTCCGACGCATTCGCCACGGCAGCCGCGGGTCGCGGATGCGACCATCACGCGCAACAACCTCGAGACGAGCCTGAAAGAGAAAGGTGAAACCATCGAGGATCAGGCTCGCAAGCACATCCAGCGCAACTGCAACCTCTCAGGCCAACGAATCGGCCACCTCGAGAACGCGATCTACGGAGAAAAGCAGATCATGCACGCCGAGGAGCACCAGTGCCACGGCAAGGCCGAAGTCACCACGGCACTGGAAGGGCGGACCGAGGACACGCAGCTCCACGAGCAGAGGCCTGCGCAGCGACAGCGGAGCTACAAGCTGAACGCGTGCTCTACGGCCGCCACCAGCCCAACGCAGGGACGAAAACCTACGTTGAGTCACAGGGGCGCCTTCTCCAGCAGTTTCGCAATAAGCAGCGTGCCGCAGAGGCGCGGAGATCCACGCAATTCAGATGGAAAGAGAAGCAGACTTCGTCCACGACCTTGCCAACCTGTTCAGGCACCGCGGCCCTGACCCCACGGTTGCCTCCCCGCGGGCGCCTCAGATAATATCGCTGCGAGAAGATGGCTCGAGAGCCCGGATCATCGCCGTGGCATCCCTGACTCCGAGATCTCCGACGTCGAGCACCGCGCCGCCCAGACTCAATGGGGCGAATTCCACCGCGAGAAGGACCAGGACAACCTAGCTGGGTCGACGCCAGAAGACGCCCGCCTGGCCACCTCGCCCGACGCCGACAGGCCTGCCCAAAATGCGCGACTGAGCCGCGCAACGAGAAGATTCCACCTCAAGACGAGCCATGGGAACCAGCCTCAACGCAGCCGAGGAACGACGACTACCACTTCAGTTGGTCTGGGAAGTCCCATGTCCAACGCAGCGGCTTCGAGGGGGGCGCGGCGCCGACGCCGATTGCAGACGAAGAGGAGCGAATAGCTCAGCCAACAGCGGCAGCAGGAACGACGCCATGCTCGCCCCCAACGGGGGCAACCACATCACCGACGGGGTGCACGACGCATCGACTTCCGACCAGCCGGTCATTCGCACTCGCACCCCGCCGAGCAGAGCAGCATCATTGCCGCCGAAGTCTCCCGCCCAGCCATCCGAAGTAGTTCGCCTGCGCCGCGGGCGCATAAACGAAGCCGACCGCAGCCAGCACCGCGCCGCTCCGCGCGTTTCGCAGCGGGCAACGGCCAGGGCGGAGTGGATCCAGCAGACGAAAGGAACATCGCCTCCATGGGACGCCACGACGACGCGGGCAGCAGCGGCATTGACGGGCGCGCCCTCGACCATGCCAAAAAAATTGACGAGGCACGGCGGCGTGGGGGGCGCCGCCGTCGCCGAGGCCAATAGGGCCAACGCTGCTACGCTCGCTAGACACACTGACACCTCGCTAGAAGGGTCCACCTCGTTAGATCACATGCTCCACTGCAGCTGACAGCTCCAGAACCAGACGGGCCCGGCTCAGTGCACGGTCCAGCTACCAACGCCGAAATGGAATTCAACGAGCGGGAATGCTCCCATTTTGCCAGCGTCGCACAGGCAATCGGCGACGCTTTTCCTCGGATGACCCTTGCAGCAGAGTTTCGAATGCATGCGCCAGCAGGGGGGCCGAAGCACCACCAGCAGTGGCTAACCTGGAAGGAGACAGAGGAAGCTCGGCAAGCCTGGCCGTTGAAAGGGGTGGCAGGGCAGCCATCGACTTCTCAGTGCCCATTCAACGAGATGCAACCGACCCACCGCGCGACGACCGCTCGGGCCCCGCGCGAGGCGGCCCGGTCATCGCGCGGAGGATGCTGCATCTGCGGGCCGACGTGCGCACGAGGGGCCCCGCCCCTCAAGGTGCACAGGGAGAAGGTGCATTGTGAAATTCCCCTTCCTTCCGACGGAGCCGACGGCGGCCGTCTTGAGACGCGCGTTGCCGCCCGCTCTCCAGCGCCAGCATGCTCGCGCGAACGCCCCCGACCTCCACCCGGCCGCCGCCGCGGCGCTCGAGCTGCGCCCGCCTCGCAACAGGTCAGAAGATGGCACCGGTGCGCAGATGGCGCGCATCAGCGCGGCCCCACCCAGGAATCATTGGTCCAGGTGATCACCGCCGAGGGCGATGAAGGCTATATCTACCAGGGGGGCACTAGCGCACGCAACAGCAATCCTACCACCTCAGAAATAGCGGCCCTGATTTGGGCCCACGCGCGGATGCGCGCGCACTTCCGCGTCGCCACTCGCACGCCGACGTCGCCACCCATGCCGACTCCACGTTTGCAATGTCCAACCCAAGGAACCTGACCTGCTGACCGACTTAGTGCGACGACTACGCGACCTCACCGCTGCGGCGGTAAACCTGAACGCAGACCCCGTGCGAGCGCGCGCAGGGCACCCGTAGAGCAAACTAGCAGACAGCCTCGCCAAGATGTATCCCGCAACGCCCAGCAAAAAGCAGCAATGTCCACGATGAGAGCGGGCGCAAGCCTTCAACGCCGACGTAGAACGACAATGGGAGTGGTCACAATAAGCAGAGAGCGGAACAAAGGACGCTTACCCTAACATGCGCCAATGCGGACTTGCGGCACCTCCAGCGAAGATACAAGCTCGACCGATTCATCGCTCACCGCAATGCGCCGAGACCTCTGGCGACAATCAGATCAACATCCGCATCTGCCTACGACGCACGTTCCTTCGAGGTCCCAGAGGAGCAGGGACGCGACACAAAAGAGAAATATAGTCAGATGCGTTGCTATCCGACAACAGCTCGCCGACATTGCGCGCCTCATTGGGATGCAGGAGCCAAGACTACCACGAGGGGCCCATGCCGCCGACCAGCGCACCATCTTCGCAAGCGGACGCGACAGACACAATGTGGGATGCTCACGACTTGTCAATGCGCACCTTTCCTACCACGACGACAACGGCAAACAGCTATACGGCAAATCCAACCAGTGGAGAATAATGACCCAGACCCCTCGACTACTTACAATCAATTTCGCCGCGCTTGGGTTCGAGCGAACCGCAGTGGTCGCACGCGCACCGCGCTCGCATGCCGACGACCGCGCTTGCAACCAATTCTGGGGCAACAGCAGCGCTGAGACGGGTCAAGTGCAACGGTGACGCCATCCCCGCCGATGCCAATGGTACTATGGCAGCAATGCCTCCCCCATATCTGAGATGAAGGCCGACCAGTGGAAGAAAACAGAGGAGGTACTTCCAACCTGCAGCAGCACAACTTCTTCGCCGCCAACGCCGCCACCGAGACGCATGGGCCCAGTCATGCACGCGCGGGGGGGGGGGGGGGGGGGGGCGACTGTCGAGCACGTGGAGGTCTTTGGCGACTTCGATACCCACCAGGGCGACAAGGGCCTCGTCTCAACCATCGCCGACCTGGCCTACATCGATAAGGCCAACATCCAAACGATGCGGCATTCCCGTGGGCCGTGCGAAGCTGAGGGGCCCGAGCGCTCAACCGACGCTCAACAGACATTCCACTACATCCCTTCCAAGAGAAGATGAACGGCCGCGCTAGCTACCTCTCACACTCACAGCAAGCACATGGGCCACGGGGCCAAGGCTGTCAAAACCGCCGAGGTTCACCCCAGGAAGCCGCACCTACAACCCACAACGTACGTTCGCCCTCATCCGCGCACGCAGAGCATGCCAACGGCCGCTGCGACGCCCGCGACCAGACGGCGACAACCGCAGGACGCGGGAAGGCCCCCCCCCCCCAGAACCTCGTCTACCAGACCTACGAAGCCCGCATCCCCACCATCTGTGCACGCGAGGCCATGACGCACCCAGAAGCCCGAATTGAATTTCAACGGGCAGCCGAAGACATTATGCACAACTGCGCTCAGTTGGAGGAGCTCGGCGTTCTTATGCGGATCATCACCGCAGCTTGCCAGTGCCATCGAGATCGACCGCTCAAATTGCCTCGAGAGCATCGCCACCAGCGTAAAGAACGCCCATTTCATCAACGGCTCCAGGAGAGCATGGGCGGACAACAGGAGGCTCCAGAGGTATGGGGGCAGACCGGTGCGCATTGCAGCTGAACGCCCGCGCGCCATCGGCCCTGGCGGTCATTTTCTTCATTGCCAGCAGCAGCAGGCGGAAGCAGAATTGGATCACTTCGCCATCGCAGAGCACCCGGGGATCATGAGCCCGCAGGACATTACCGACAAACACAACCACCACGCCAGTTACACAGCCACTATCAGAACGCCGTACGACACACCGTCCCACAACGCCATCACTGAAGAAGAGACTAAGCGCCAGTTCACACAGGCCAAGCCAGGAAGGAAAGGGGGTCCGACGACCTCGTCGATGACTACTGCAAGATCGCGCCGAACGAGATGACCATAATTTACCACCCACTCTTGGTAAAGGCGCAGCTGGCGACGGCGGAACCCGTCTCCCACAAAGGAGCGTGGCAAACGTCACACTCTGAGCCAAGCGCTAAGACACCATGCCTACAAACGAGACGAATTCTACTACTCAGCAACATCATAGCTAAGTGCCACCAGCGAGAGAGAGAGAGAGGGAGAGAGAGAGAGAGAGAGAGAGAGAGAGACGAACCAGCTAGAATCATTTTCTTGGTTCCAGGGCACCTTCTACAGAGTCGCGCTGCATTGTGTCTTCCAGCTCCCACGTGCACCAGAGGGGCCCAACGACATGCTACACGACATCAACATACCTGGACCATTCTTTCCTTCGCCACAGATGGCTATGGAAGGAGCGCCTATATTCCACCGCGACGTGGGCGATGAGCACCATTGCGAACTGCTGCAAGACTCGCGCGCAGACATGTAGGCCACCGCGGAAGGATCAACCAGGATGGCACTGCCACGCACTGGCGCCCGGCCTGGAGCACCGGCGCCAGACTTTACCTTCGACGGCTCCTATGCTGAAGGTTACGCGACATATCGCGGAGGACATGATCGACAGTAGAATTAGCATCGCCGTCGACACAGCGCGCTGGGAATCCATGGGCAGCACGCATGCAAGAGACGGCGAGGACGGATAGGCACAGCTCACCGACGCCTCCTTCGTAAACGACATGAACGCCTACGCCCGCATGCGGCGCGGCGCTGCATCTGAGATCGCCAGCACGGCCAAGGCGCTTTCCAACATCATAGTCAAATGGGCCACAGCCCATGGCGTACGACTGCGCGCCCAAAAGACCAAGAGCTCGTTGCTCCTGCGCGGGCACCATATCAGAACAGTCATGGGCCAGCTTGCCAGAAAACAACATCGCACGCATCGAGAAGGGGCACCTCAGCGAGCCAATCGAGTTCGTCAATCACCAGATCTCGCTAGTTACCGCCATGCGCGTCCGAGGACAATGACCAGAAATGCAGCGGAGAGTCTCAGGGGCCACAACGAGCAGAGCCCCGCTGCGCAAGGGGTCTACAAGCGAAAACAGCCGAGCATCGACAACTGGACCTCCTCAACGACGCGCTCACCGACTCGGCCTTCTTCGACAACTCACACATTGGGAACCCTCGCAACCAGGGGCAGCTCCACAGCGCATCGGGAATGAATGCCTGCAGGGATACAGGATGGCAGTTGGAGGCAAGACCCACAATCACGACCGCCAGAAGATCACAAACGGCAAAGTACTTACTGAAGTGAAACGACCAGATTCGCTCCTTGCCGTGCGCATCTTCAGTCCACGCTATCCACCGAGGCTCTTACAACGCGCCCCGACCCCAGCCGAAATTCGTCATGGGGACAGATGTTCTACGATATCGATATACAATGGATGTGGACGTACCTTGACGACGATGGATGTGGACGTACCACGACCCCGTCCTCAGCTCTATCTGCAGTGCGCCTCAGATCTTCACGTCACAGGCCAAGAGGGTGACGCAACGCCACGTGCGACACTACCGAGACCAAGAGCACCTACGACAATGGAACCACCGTTTGCGACCTTACCACAACAACAACCTCGCCCCACAACCCATGACCGGCAACGGCCACATCGACAAGACGATCATGAGCTACGAGCGTGGCGTCACTTTAACCGAGACCAACGCCATCTATGCCCACTTGGGACAACACCGCCCAGCAGATGAGCAGCCAACTAGATTGGCTCACGGAACTGGATGCCAGACATGTTCCAACGAATACCACACATTTGGACGACTTGTCAAACACTTACCCGCGCGCACCCCATGCGCAGAGCCTTGGAGACGAGACGCAGACAGGCATGACGAGGCAACCACATGAGCGAACATAGACGCCATGCGTGACGAGCAACCAGGCAACAACAAGGCGGGACTACCTCCGCTACGCGCCCACATCGCCAGGGAAGACTGGGCTGCGAGACATTCATACCTGCTACGGCACCATTGGAACCAAGGCCGGACCCTACATCCACACCAAGATCAACAGGAACCTCGACACAGGTCATCTTGCACATCTACAGCGGACGCAGATGCAGTGGTGACGTAGAACAATGGGTCGTGTACCTTAACTCCAACGACAGCAGCATCATAACCCATTCTATCCACACCACCCACGGCGAGATCAAGGTATACCTTCCAATGAGGCACTATGCAGTCCTGGAGAGACCAGTTCCCGCGCGGCTGCGTCGCTGCGGTCATAGCTGGACCATCCTGCGCGACATGGAGCAGGCACCAACCACGACCCTGAGGAGCCGACAACAACCTTGCGGACTACAGCATCTGTCACTACGGCAGCCGGAATAACGTTACTGCACAGCGACAACCAGCTGCTGCGTGCCGCCATTCTTTTCGCATACAGGTGCATCGACACGAAGGCCCCTATGATCATGGGGCACCCCGCCATAGTCGACGGCGGTGGGGGCACGGCAAGCTGCTGGTTACTGCCAGGATTATCGCACCTGGGTGGCACTGACGGGTTGGACGCCATCACCTTCGACCAATGTATGACTGGACAGACAGCCGTGATACCTACTGCACTCCTCGCAATGCAGGTACCAGCAATGAGACGGACGATAGCGCTACTACCCAACCACGGAAGATGCAACTATGGCAACGGCGGCCCGCGGGAGAGCTTCACCGCCGAGACAAACATCGCCGACAGGTGCAGGAAACCAGCTCACTCCATCATGGGCGCAATCCACCGCATATGCATACAACCACGAGGCCGCGCGAACTGGGCAGCGGAAGGCGACATTGCTGTGTTCTACACCCCGCTGGGCCCGCATTGCGACGTCTAAGCGAGGAGGCGGCTGCATCCTCATCTACCCCAGGCGGCAATGAAGCGCACCAGGGCGACCCCGACGGGCGGTGGCCACCCCGCAACGCGGGCCACGGCGACCCACTGCTTAGGACACATATTGTTTCCCCCGTATTGGTTCTGGCAGGCGTCACCGTGATGCCCGATCGCTTACCTCGTTTAAAATGATCCCCCCCCCTCGTTACATCGCCTGATGACAACAGCTGGCGCATTTCCAGCCGTAGCCCAGCTTCGGCTCAAGATCCATGCCCGAGCTGACCAGCGCGTCCGCGGCGCACCTCATTGTCAGGCGCAGTGCACCGTGACGCCCCCGCTGGATCTCCATCCTCAGCGGCGCACTCTGCCCCGAGAGGATCACAGCGAAAACGCATGGGTAGCCGCAGAAGTCTTGACAAGCAACCGCAGTACATCGTTTTCAACGAGGTCAAGTCCCACTGCGCCAACGGTGTTAAGGACCTAGGCCACGCCTACTAACGACGAGTCGCCGCTATTCATGGAGTTCCACTGGAGATGCGGAGCGAGGCCCCGTCAGAGTACCAACGAGAAGGAATGCCTAGCCTTGTGAGGCTATGGCAACAAGAAGGCGCTCATCTACACCCCAGATGCCCCCTGAGCACAGTCACAAGGATCTTCTGCTTGCTCAGGCTTTGTAAGGCCATCACTATGTGCCAACGCATCCGACGCCATCACACGCAACTACACGTACGTCTACCTCGACGTGGGCTACATGTACGCCCCCGCGGCAGTGGATGGCGGATTCGTGCGAACCAGTTACCGCCATCTCATCGCCATCGCTTGCCCCGCCGCAGCGAGGGAATGCTTGAAGGACAAGGTCAAGGAGAGCCGGGGCACTCCTTACGACTTTAGGGTTCACTCCAGCCACGAGATGTGGACCGACACAAACCATGTAATGGACAGACCTGACAACTGCCCGCACTGCCGCTCCGCCACAAAGTACCGCGCACCAAAAGACGCTGCGAACGACCGCGACTCCAACAAGATGCCCGCCCACAACTTGGAACGGCAAGACATCTCATCGCTCGGAAGCACCGGCCCGACACAGCTACAAGCACCACCGTGGAAGAAGAACGACGAGGGGCCGTTCGCGAATCCACAGTCCCTAGACATCTCCAAAATGAAGGGCATGGACAAGCGCCACAATTTCGTGGAGATAGAACGCAAGGCCATCCGCAGCGACACCGGGCGATACAGCCAGAAGATCTTCATCGTGGCGATCACTGACATCTACGGCACTTTTGCATCTGGCCTCCGAGATTGGCATACTACGCGCATACGCAGGAGACGTCATTGAAACCCGCGGAGGAGGAGTTCTACACCCAAATACTGCCAACTATACCCTACCCATGGATCGCCACCACACCACGCCACACACAATCGGTTGACTCCATCACGACGAGACGGACCTTTGGGGACAGCGAGTTTCAGTATACCTACGTCACCAACGGGACACCACGCTGTCATCGGCATGGACGGGCACATACCTCACGCTACCACTACCTACGATTGAGATCGATCACGTGAGGATCTTAAGGCTGAGCGAGCCCATCAGTGACCTTCCCATGTGGCCCGCCATCATCCACAACGCCCTCACCGAGTACCCAGCGCAGGTGCTGCAGGATACCACTACTACTTCGGAGACATGCGCAACAATAATCGACGGAACCACCAACGTCCAAACTGCGCCCACGAAGCGGGATATCATCGTCCACCACGTAGAGTTCACCCCCGACGTAGATGCACCCATTCATATAAGATAGCGACGTGACTACGAAGGGCAATCGTACAAGCAACCTACCAATATCAGTACTGGCGGCGCCATGCAGATAAAGATTACCGACATCGCGTCACCTGCTTCATTACTGCCACAAACTACGCAACGCTGGCTTTCAGCTCATCAACTGGACGCACAACAACTCCCCTGAGCGGCATGCTGCTTTCCCAGAGGTTCGACCACAACAAGTGCAACGGCCAGTGCGCACTACTACTACACGCGCCGACCTACAGCTCATTCAGCGAAGATCCACCCCACAAGTCCACCACATCATGCAAATACCTGCGCCGATTGCCTTCCAGCTCATATACCAGCAGACCAAATGCCGACCCCTAACCAGCCGCCGCCGCCTGGGCCACCCTCAGGCAGAAACCCCATACAAATCGCAACAACGACGCCAGGGGCCAGCCCATACCTCCGCAGCCCGTGCGATCCACCCCCGTACAAGCACGGCGAAAGTCTCCTACCTGACCCATCTCACCACGGGAGGTTGCCATCATGTTGGGCCGCGCGCGCTGACGTAACGAGGAACCTCGCCTACTACCACAACAAGGGCACAGGCGCCACGCAGTTCAAGTTCCCAGGCAGCTCCAACTACGAACCGCGCTGTACTCGGCAGCTCACCGGCCAGAACATCGAGGCCTTCAGCATCAACAGGGGCGGCTGCTTCTACCACAGCCTGAAGCCGATATGCCCTCCGTCCCTCACTGACTACCCCCCCCCCCCCCCGGTGCCAGAGCGCGCAGCCATGCGCGAGCAGTCGACAAAGCCATGGCACTTAACATTCTCGACGTACCTGGCAAGATGTGGACCAACTACCAACGGGGCCAGACGACCGCGAATGGGTCGACCGAGCACATCGTTGGCACAGCGAGCGCGCAGTTGACACCAAGCACCTCCCCATCCTCGGCAACAACTTGCTCGCGGTCGCACCCGTGCGTGGGCTAGGCCCAGGCCCTCCACGCGCATGCCGCATTCCCCATCGCATCAAGCAGACACGCAGCCCCAAACCCATACTGGCACCATGCGACGACGACGACCGCGGCACCTCCGAACGCGAGGCGCACATCGAGATATTTCCGTCGCGGGGGGCCGGCCCCACATGTAGAAAGCACTCTGAACGAGCATTCTACACTGATGTCCACAACCGACAGCGCAGCTCACATGACTTGCGCTGCCATGCCTACCAGCAGCGGCAGTACAAACGCCAGCACAATGCCAGCAACCACACCCTCGCGGGCGACATGCAACCCAGCTCACCAAGCCCCCCTTCGAAGCTTGCCAAACCCAGAGCCCAAGCCAGCGATGTCTAAAGCCCCGCCCCCCCCCCCCTGCCGACCTTCAAAGAAAATGCTGCGGCACAACCAAAAGACCATGCCGATTGCGACGATGCGATCACACGGCTGGAAGCACCCGCAGCAGGAGAACAACGCATGCACGCTACTGCATCCAGCGCCAGCGACCCGACGCCAAGCATCAACACTCCCATCGCGAACGGCAACAGACCCCCCCCCCGTGCAATTGGAGCCCCAGAAGCCCACGTGGATGGTTCCCCGTTGCGACGGTTACTCAAGAGAAGGTAAGACCCGACACAATCACCATCCCTATGGGAGACCATGCGCTACCCGTACCACACCAAGCTTGAGGACCCCCTCGCCCACGGCGCCATCACTGTCAACGAGGGCGATGAGGTCACAATGCCCAGCATGTCCTTCAACAGCAAGACCGAAGTCTGGGCTCGCGGTGCCATCATTCAACCCAGCAACGTGAGAAACCGCAAGCAAGCACTGATCGCAGACATCATCGTCGAGTACCGCCCCCACCTACCACGACATCCTGGAAAACTCGATACCCTTACGACGATGGTAGGGGAGCCACAGGCCAGCTACAACACGGTCGTCGACATCCAGAGGGCCGGCGCCGACAACAGGTATCTCTACCCAGTCCACCAGCCATCAAAGGCTACGCATCTCCGACCCCGAGCATTCCACATACGCAATCGTCATCCACCTCCTTGGGTCACGAGCATTACTTTATTCTCCGGCTTCTCCGATCTCATCTACCTCGATTTGAGTTTTTTCCAGTTCAAGTATCTCTTCAACTTCTGCATCTGAGGGCTACAGGTTAGGAGTTAGGCGGGGGGACGAGGTTAGACACAGGTAGGGAGGATGGTCTTTGGGGGTGGAGCGCGGCGCGGGAGTGGCCCGCCATCGTCCCGCAGGTCTCTCTCTCTTTGTTTCCTCCCCCCCTTCGTTCGGACCGCCGTTCGCGCCCCCATTCGGCAACTTCTTTCGGGCCCCCGTCCGCTTCTCCCCCCCCGTGCCCCGCCGTTCCCTTCAACGGTGATCGGCTCATTTTCGGAATGGCCCCCACCTGCAATGCCAGGCGGAACTTGCAGGAGGGGGCCAATGGCAGCACCCGTGAGGACATCATGCCATCAGGATTAGCTAGGAGGATGAGGAAGAGGAGGAGGAGGAGGAGAAGGAGGATGAGGAGGAGGAGGAGGAGGGAGGAGGCAGGAGGAGGGAGGAGGGAGGAGTGAGGAGGGAAGGGGAAGAGGGAGGAGGCGGGGATGATGATGATGATGATGATGATGATGATGATCTGATGATGAGGATGAGGAGGAGGAGGAGGAGGAGGAGGAGGAGGAGGAGGAGGAGGGGAGGAGGAGGAGGAGGGAGGAGGAGGAGGAGGAGGAGGAGGAGGAGGAGGAGGAGGGGGGGAGAAAGGAGGAGGAGGAGGAGGAGGAGGAGGAGGAGGAGGAGGAGGAGGGGGAGGGGGAGGGGGAGGAAAGGATGAGGAGGAGGAGGAGGAGGAGGAGGAGGGGAGGGGGGGGAAAGGAGGAGGGGAACGCAGGACGAGGGAGACTCCTCCCCTGTTTCCCCCCATCCCGTCCCCCTTCCTCCCAGGCGGAGCCTTCCGACGCTGCCGCTGGAGGGGAGGCCGCCCCCGCCGCCGCGCGCCCTGCTGCTTCTGCTCGTCTCTCTTCTGCGCCACTCCTGCTGCCAAATCGCCCTCTCATGTTTCAGGCGATCGCAAACGTGGGCTAAGGGGGCGTGGATTAGCGACGGGTCTCGTTTCCATCGGAAATCGCTGATTTCCGCTGCCGAACGAGGCGGCGCCGGCCACATTTTTGGGAGGGCTCCTCTCCCGATGCATGGATTACGTATTCGACCGCGCGCCGAAAACATGGATCGTCAATACATGTTTGCGCGCCCCCGACTGCCGTCCCCTCTGCTGCTGTTCCGTGGTGCTGGAGTCGCTGTCTGCGCGTTGTGGCGGTTGGGTTGGGTCCTTTGCCAGGCTCGGTCGCTGACGTGGGAGCGTCATTCTCTGGCTCTGCGTTATGTTTGCCCTCTGTGTTCTGCGTCTTTGCGCCGACTTGCTCTCTTGGTCTCTCTACATCGCCCCCCCGTGGCGCCGCCGTGCGTGCATCGTCGGCGCGTCCCCCGCAAGTTTCTCTCGATGCCTTTTCTTCACGTCGGGGCAGGTCGGCCGATTTCCGCGGTCGTTCTTCGGCAATTCGGCACCTCCGGTTTGCTTGGCACAGGCGTTGGCGACGAGGCACTTCTCGGGCTTAGCTGAGCCACCGCTTGTTTTTGTTCCCCCCTGGTCGCCGCAGATGTTCGATGAAGCACTCGGAGTGCCGCCCCGCCCCCTTCCCTTCCTCGGCTGCAGGGGCCGTGAGGGCCCCCCATCGGCAGCGCCGCTGGCTCAGCTGCTTGTCGTTCCCCATTCGTCCGCCCGTCTCTGCCTGTGCAGTAATTCGCACACTGGATATGGACTTTGATGGTGAGTGCGGATTCGCGGTCTTTGGTTTGCATGCCGATAACTATTATGTTGAAGGGTTTGCGTTGTTAACGTCGTCATTTCATTGTTGCCACCCTGGCCCTTTGAGAGAAAGTCATCATCGCCATCGCCGTCGTCATCACCAGCATCATCCGACCATCACCACGTGCGTCGGCATCAGCATCAGCACCGAGATCGTGTCTATCACCGCCGTCATCATTGTCACCATCAGCATCATCGTCATCACTCATCATCATCATCATCATCATCATCATCATCATCATCATCATCATCATCATCATCATTATCACCACCGTCATCATCATCACCATCATCACCACCATCATCATCATTATCATCATCATTCTCAGTATCATCAACATCACCATTCTCATCATCATCATTATCATCATCATCATCATTATCATCATCATCATCATCATCATCATCATCGTCATCGTCATCGTCATCGTCATCGTAATCGTAATCGTAATCGTCGTCGTTTCATCTTCGTTTTCGCCATTTGTATCATCACCCGAATCGGCCACGCGTGAGAGCGACCCTCCGATCGAAACCTCTTGTGCGATCCCACAGAGGCACCCCCAGCAATGGCCGGGGCGCTTGGACCTGCCCCCCTCGTGGCCCCCCGAAGTCGTTGCGCGTGGCCTCCCTCGTGCCCCCCTTGCATTCGCTCCCCTTGTGGCCCCCCTTGGATTCGCCCCCCTTGTGGCCCCCTCGCCCATCCGCAGTCGCGCCTGCCCCGGGGCCGCGTGGGCGCGCCGTCGAGGCGACGGAGCGAGGGCGACGGAGCGAGGGGCGCCGGGCGCGCCGAGAGCTCGGCGCCCGCTCTCGGGGCCCGTGCTGCCCCGAGCGGCGGGCCCCGGACGGGGGGCGGGAATGGCGGGCGCTCTGCGCGCGGAGCTGCCACACACAGGTCGGGTCGGGCGAAAGGGGGGGATTGGGAAAGGGGGGGTTACGAAATCTGCTGCATGCAGCTGGTTTCGGCCCCGCCGGGGGGCCCATTCCTCGATACATAGCCGCCTCCGGCGCCGGGAAAACCAGCCACGTGAGCTGATTCTCAAACCCCCCCTTTGCTATCCCCCCTTTTCGCCCGACCCGAACAGGGCTGGCCCTACACGGTGTTTGGGCGATGTCGTGGGCCGTTTTCGTTTCGACTTCGTTCTGCGGTAAAGGCAGGATTGAAGACACAACGAGGGCAAACGAAAACACGACGACGAACACGAAACACACCGCTAGGTTCAGCCCTGTTCCGCACGCAGGAAGGGAGGGTGAGGAGGGACACGCCGACGCAGACGCAGTCCTCGAGCAAGGGGGCAGGATCAGAGGTGGAAGCGTGGACACGAGCACAGTTCACCGAGCGTCGGCCGATGGGGGGAGTGGTGGCGAGGACGGGCATCCAGGAACTGCGACGGGGAAGCCTGGGATTTGTATCCTTTTGCTTTGCTTGTGTGTCCTTGGGCCCTTTTTAGAAACGGGGGGGGAGGATCCAGGACATCGGGGCGATCGTTCGACACTGCGCGCCCCTTCCGCAGCGCCCTTCTCCATCCCCGCTGCTCCTCCCCCTCCCTCTCGCTGCTCCTCGCCCTCCCTCCCTCTCGCTGCTCCTCCCCCCTCCCTCCCTCTCGCTGCTCCTCCCCCCCTCCTCCTCGCTGCTCCTCGCACGGCCCCTCCCTCTCGCTGCCTCCCCCCCCCCTCCCCCGCCGCCTCCGATCGAGCCTCGTGCCCCCCCCCCCCCCCGCCCGCCGCCCCCGACGCGCGGGGCGCGCCGCGCGGCGGGAGGGCGCCACCGCCGCCGCGCGGCGGGGGGGCGGAGGGCGAGGGGGAGGGGCCATGGCCGCGCCGGAGAGGCCGCCGCGCCGCGCCGCGGCCGCCCCCCCCCGGGCTGGGGGGGGGGGCCTCTCGGGGGCAACGATAGGGGGTGGCCGTGTCCAGGGCTCGTTTCGATTCCTCCGATTCGATTCGATTCGATTTCGATGGTTTCCGATTCCGATTCGATTCGACTTCGGATTCCGATTTGGGCTCCGATTTCTTACTGGAGGCACACTAGCCCCGATTTCCGCCGATTCGACTTCTCCCGACTCGGCTGCCGATTTCCGCCGATCCGACTCATTTCGATCGCCGATCCGACTTGTCGATTCGACTTTGGGGGCGCCTGCGTGTCTCGGGGTGGCATCTCGAGGCACCCGGCGCAGATGTGACGCCTGGGGCGGGTGCGTGCCGCCGTTCATGTTGCGAGGTCCGGCTGCGTGTGAATTCATGCAGGCACCTCGGGCACCTCCCTGCGGGTTGTGTCGCCAAGGGTTTCTGCCCGGGCACAGAAAAAGGGATAGGCATAGGGGGGGCGCATCGACCCCCAATCGCCCACTGATCGCCGATAGGGGCCCTGTGGCCCCCACCTGCGCAGGAAGTTTGGGATTCATCATCGGGGGCCTATCGCCGATCTATCGGCGATGTATCGCCGATTCCAGGTCGATGCATCTCCCCCATCTGCCAGTCCCCCGCTTCGTTGCCCTTTAGCCTCGGGGCCCAGATCCCCTCGACTCGGGACACATATCGCGGTGGAGGTGAGGCGAGACCTGTGTCCAGAACCACTGCAGCTAAGAGTTTCGGGCTCTGTGCCCCAGAAACACGAGGCGAGCTGGATATGGATAGCCATCTGGCCCCCACGCCTGGTTCGATCTGTGTGTCCATAGCCAGCGCGCATTAGCCTTGCGGCGCCCCTTCCAAGAAGAACGTCCAAGACACATTGGCTATGGACACGAATGCTGCCTGACTGATTTTTCCCAACCATTATGTGGTGTTGGGTCCTCGTTTTGAAGAGACGTTGCCCCGCGTTCCTCCTCCTCCTTCCTCCTCCTCCCGTTCCTCCCCCTTCCTCCCCCTCCCACACCCATTCTGGCACACCCCTCACACGTTTCGTGGCCCCATAGGGAACTCCACCGAAAGCCCCAGTGGCTGCGCCCGCATGCGGTTCCACCCCCCATTCTGGCACACCCCTCACACGTTTCGTGGCCCCATAAAAAACAGAAGGCCCCAGTGGCTGCGCCCGCATGCGGTTCCACCACCCATTCTGGCACACCCCTCACACGTTTCGTGGCCCCATAGGGAGCTCCACCGAAGGCCCCGGTGGCTGCGCCCGCATGCGGTTCCACCCCCCATTCTGGCACACCCCTCACACGTTTCGTGGCCCCATAGGGAGCTCCACCGAAGGCCCCAGTGGCTGCGCCCGCATGCGGTTCCACCCCCCATTCTGGCACACCCCTCACACGTTTCGTGGCCCCATAGGGAGCTCCACCGAAGGCCCCAGTGGCTGCGCCCGCATGCGGTTCCACCCCCCATTCTGGCACACCCCTCACACGTTTCGTGGCCCCATAGGGAGCTCCACCGAAGGCCCCAGTGGCTGCGCCCGCATGCGGTTCCACCCCCCATTCTGGCACACCCCTCACACGTTTCGTGGCCCCATAGGGAGCTCCACCGAAGGCCCCAGTGGCTGCGCCCGCATGCGGTTCCACCCCCCATTCTGGCACACCCCTCACACGTTTCGTGGCCCCATAGGGAGCTCCACCGAAGGCCCCAGTGGCTGCGCCCGCATGCGGTTCCACCCCCCATTCTGGCACACCCCTCACACGTTTCGTGGCCCCATAGGGAGCTCCACCGAAGGCCCCAGTGGCTGCGCCCGCATGCGGTTCCACCCCCCATTCTGGCACACCCCTCACACGTTTCGTGGCCCCATAGGGAGCTCCACCGAAGGCCCCAGTGGCTGCGCCCGCATGCGGTTCCACCCCCCATTCTGGCACACCCCTCACACGTTTCGTGGCCCCATAGGGAGCTCCACCGAAGGCCCCAGTGGCTGCGCCCGCATGCGGCATGCGGTTCCAGGCCCCCGCCCGCATTCTGGCACACCCCTCACACGTTTCGTGGCCCCATAGGGAGCTCCACCGAAGGCCCCAGTGGCTGCGCCCGCATGCGGTTCCCCCCCATTCTGGCACACCCCTCACACGTTTCGTGGCCCCATAGGGAGCTCCACCGAAGGCCCCAGTGGCTGCGCCCGCATGCGGTTCCACCCCCCATTCTGGCACACCCCTCACACGTTTCGTGGCCCCATAGGGAGCTCCACCGAAGGCCCCAGTGGCTGCGCCCGCATGCGGTTCCACCCCCCATTTCGGCACACCCCTCACACGCTTCGTGGGTGGCTCCATGGGGAGCTCCACCGAACGCCCCAGTGGCTGCGCTCGCATGTGGTTCCCCCCCCATGCCGGCACACCCCTCACACGGTTCGTGGCCCCATAGAGAGCTCCACCGAAGGCCCCAGTGGCTGCGCTCGCATGCTGTTCCACCCCCTTTTTTTCGGCACGCCCTTCACACGTCTCGTGGCCCCATAGGGAGCTCCACCGAACGCCGCAGTGGCTGCGCCCGCATGCGGTTCCACCCCTCATTTCGGCACACCCCTCACACGTTTCGTGGCTCCATAGTTAGCTCCACCGCAGGCCCCAGTGGCTGCGCTGGCATGGGGTTCCACACCTCATTCTGGCACACCCCTCGCACGTTTCGTGGCCCCATAGGGGGCTCCACCAAAGATCCCAGTGGCACTGCCCGCTTGCGTCCGCCACCACCCAGCACAGCCCTTGTTCCCTGCGCTTCACCCACCCAGAACAGCGCTTCGTAGCCCTATAGGGAGCTCCACCAAAGGTCCCAGCGGCACCGCCCGCATGCGTCCGCCACCACCCTGCACAGCCCTTGCTCCCTGCCTGCGTTTCACCCACCCAGTACAGCGTTTCGTGGCCCCATAGGGAGCTCCACCGAAGGTCCCAGTGGCACCGCTCGCATGCGTCCGCCACCACGCAGCACAGCCCTTGCTGACCGCGTCTCACCCACCCAGTACAGCGTTTCGTGGCCCCATAGGGAGCTCCACCGAAGGTCCCAGTGGCACCGCCCGCATGCGTCCGCCACCACCCAGCACAATTGCGGCATTCACAACTACATATGGTTGGGTCCTTCGCCAGGCTAATTGTTTGTTGGTACGCTCGGGGCCCGCTTCCCTTCGAGCCGTGCAGAGATCACGACGGGAGTTTTTGTTAGTGTCGTCGGCCCCGGAGGCTTTCCTTATTGGCCCTTTGGCCGTGAAGGGAATCATGGCGGAAGGTCTTTTGGCATTTTTGGCCGCCGGGAACTTTCCCACTCAACGCGCCTAGTAAGGATGAACAAGTTTTTCCGCTTGGAGCCGTCGGCCAAGAGAACCGAGGTCCTTGGCAAGAATCACTTCGGATTTTCAGTGCTGGGTTTTTCGCGGAGGTCTCTTGTCGCCGCGCCCCCACTGCACGTCTGGCGCCTCTGCCTCGATGAGGCCCCTAATCGTGCTGCGTCACCGTGAGCTCGCGCAGGGTCTTACAGTCAACCCGCATAATTAGTCAGGATGAGCAACCTTCCAAGGTTGCCCTTGCTTCCTTGCCCCTTCGGCCCATCCCTGGCCGCTTTCGCTGGCCGCGCCCCGCTCGCAGTGTGTCGACATGGCCTTCCAAGGCCCTGGCATCCTTACCGCGCGCCCTTCCTATACGGGTTGACTGGATCTCCGTGGCCAGCCGCGCCTGCGTGCGCCCGACCTGGGCCACTTTCGTGCCCCCGGCCATGTAGTGCGAACCCTGTATCTTTGACGCCCCCCTCTTGGACGCCCCCGAGTTCTGCTCTCGGGTGTCAAAGGCGTCAGGCCAGCTCAAGTGTGAGGCCCCCGATGAGGCGTTCGATCGGAGCGCGTGCGCCAGTCCCCTGAGGCAGATGTCGGGGGCCTACTGCGAGGTGGGAACGAGGAAGGGTTCGAAGGAAGGGGAGGGCGAGCGAGAGGCATCAGTCGTGCGCCTTCCCAGCTAGACACCCGTGGCTGCTCTTCTGACTGGAGGCGGGCAAGATGAAAACCCTCCGATCTTTGAAGGGGCAAGGCGCTCAGCGCTCATAGTAGACCGGGATCTGGGAGCCAGGACACATGAAGCGGAGGGGAGGGGGGAAGGGGGGAGCACGAGAAGCAGCCCAGACTCTTTGATCATGGCCGTGCGCAATTACAGAGGAGGCAGAGAGGAGAAGGGTGGAAAGGCACGTGTGGACTCTGATCGCGGAGTAGGAGGCGAGGCGGAGGAGGAGGCGGAGGGACAAGAGGCAGGACAGTCTGCCCAACGCAGAAACACTTCCAGCTGGCCCGGACGGTTCCCCCAGGGCCCAGAGCGTACATAATGTTCGGCAGCATGTAAAGCAATTCGACATCATGTTCCGTTCATCCCGCTCCTCCTCCAAGCGTGGCCGCGGTCTCGGTTGGGTCGGCTACTTCGCAGCCGGATGAGTTGAATTCTGCCATTTCGGTCGGTCGTTGCTCCGCTGCGTCCTTCTGGGCTGCTCGCGGTTGTGCCTCGGGCTCGGTCGGTCTTGGCTACGCTATCGGCTAGGTCGGCTTTCAGCTGTGGGGAGCCGCCGACGGCTGTGGCCCCGCCGAACAGCGCGACGAGGCGTGCGTGGCTCGCGGCGGCGGCCACCTACACGAGGCCGCCGCCGCATCGTCTGCGCAATCGCCACCTGAGCACTGCCGGCCGACGCCAGTCCTCGATCACCCGCCCAGTGGCCGCAGCCGCTGTGCGGTCGCGCCCGCTACCTGGGCACAGCCGGCTGGCCCTCGGCCCCCAGACTCTTTCGATCGCAAGACATGGGAGCCCTTTTGCGTCCTCGCCATTCCCTCTTTCGACTGCATCGGGGTGCGCGCAAGCGTCTGGCAATCGCCGAGGAAGCGTCGACTAGCGTCGATGAGCGTCGACGAGCGTCGGGCCAACAAGGAGGTATGGTAGTCAAGGGAGGAAAAAACACCCAGACCAGACAATTGGCGTTTACTAAACGGCCCTGGGCATTTACTAAACAGCCCTGCCCTGTTTGAGTCCTTATTTGGGTGCGTTTACTAAACGGCTTCGCGTGTCGGGGTGGTTATTGTCGGGGGTGTTTTTTTACCCTCTAGGTAGGCCCCCATGAGCTGCCCCCGAAGCGTTCTTCGCCCCGCCCAGAGGCTGGAGCTGCTGCCGAAGCGCGACGAGGCCCACGCGGCGTGCGGCGGCCCCCGGCACAGGGCCGCCACGGGGCCGCGGGCGCGCCGCGAGGGCGGCGCCAGGCTCGCTTGCGGGGCGGCAGCGCGAGGCGGCGCCCTCGGCGGTCCCTCGGGCGGTCCCTCCTCCTCCCTCCTCCTCCTCCTCCTCCTCCTCCTCCTCCTCCTCCTCCTCCTCCTCCTCCCTCCTCCCCCTCCTCCTCCCCCTCCCCCTCCTCCTCCTCCTCCTCCTCCTCCTCCTCCTCCTCATCCTCCTCCTCCTCCTCCTGAAAGAGCCCTTATCCAGAACAACACAATGCAGACGAAGGCCTCACTGGGGTCCCCGTCGTTGCGTCAGGGATGATCGAAGCAGGTGGTTCTGCTGGATACACCTGCCGAAAGGAGCCCCTGCGTAACCTTTCCGTTTGTGTGTGAGGGGTCTCCTAATTTAGGTCCGCTTCCAAAGGGTTAGGTGTCCTTGAATTGCTAGTCATCGGCGGCCCCCCCCTGCCATCACATCCCTTGCAGCTGTTGCTGCCGCGTCTGATACCATTCTCTCTCTGGCCGCCCTGCGCGGATCGTGCGCGCGCCCTGCGCAGTCGCCACGCTTGGGGCTAGCCCCTCTGCGGCACCCCTGAGTTTTGGCCTCCCAGATGGGGTCGGAGCAGATGGAGTCGGAGGATCGCGCCTCATCGCCGATGCATCGCAGCTGCGGCTCGATGTGCTGCCCAGTTTGCTTCTCGTCGACGTCGCCGATGCATCGCCGACGTTGACGATGCATCGCCGATGCATCGCCGATGCATCGCCGATGTATCGGCGATGCGGGGCGATCCTCCGACCCCATCTACCCCGACCTCATCTAGGAGGCCTCTACTATCGGGCCGGGCGAAAGGGGGGGATTGGGAAAGGGGGGGGTACGAAATTTGCTGCATGCAGCTGGTTTCGGCCTCACCGAGGGGCCCATTCCTCGATACATGGCCGCCTCCGGCGCCAGGAGGCGCCAAGAAAATCAGCTACGTGAGCTGATTCTCAAACCCCCCCTTTGCTATCCCCCCCTTTCGCCCGACCCGATACTAGACCTCCTCGCGGAAGGACTTTTGCGTTTTTAGGGCTTCTCGGGGCCCTTGCCTGGCTTCGGGGCTCAGGGTGGCCCGTTCCTGCCCTGCAGATTGCGGCATCATCCTGTATTCCGACCTGGGTTCGCCGTGGGTTCGACGCGAGCTCGTCTTGGATTCGACACGGGTTCGATGCGTTCGACATGGGTCCGACATGAACGCGACACGGATGGTTGGTTCCATTGCGCAGGCGATGTCCCCGAAATCCGCAACATAATGTCCCCGTGAAGGGGTCCAGACTTTAGGCGGACGGGCGACCCCCTTCGGCGGTCTTCGGGCGGCCCTCGTCCGGGGGGGGGTCTCGTCGGCCGCGCCAGGAGATTCGGAAGGTTTCTCGATTCGTTGTTTGAGCAGGAGGGGGTCCGACGTGTTATTCCAAGGTCTTGAGCACGTTCCCCTCAACAGCTTGGCTGCACGGATTGTATACGGCTCTGTTGACAAAAGAGCAGGCGGCCCGCTGAATCCAGAATCGGCGGGATGGCGTTGGCTTTTACTGGCCCCTAACGTGGCCCCCCATCAAGCCCCCCACTATCAGGCCGATGATTCAGAAATTAGCGGTGGTCGTATGCACACGGCGGCGCCGAGGATGATTAGGAAATCAACCCGTCCAGTCGGAATATGTTTGTTTATTGCTCCCTGCAGCCCTCCTTGGGCGCGCGCCTGGACAGTCGACGGGTCAAATTGCGCCGAAGCGAAGCGGACGCCGAATGTTCGGGCCAACGTCAGGGCATGGGTCTGTGACGTTCCAGCCTGTTTTAGCCTTGATCACCAGAGAGAATGTCGAGCACCAGAGCAGCACCCAGAAACTCTAGGGTTTTCATATCTCGGGCCCTGGGAGACCCTCGTTCGACACTCTTCCGACACTCTTCCGACACTTTTCCGGGTGCTCGAAATTATTTCTGGGATGCAGTCCTTAAGTACGCTGGGAGCAACATAAGCATGGGTTCTGGATGGCTGTCGCTGTTTCCAGGCTCCCGGGGGGCCTCTTGAGCCGTATTGGCCGTCGGACATCGTTCCGGGGTGAAGCGGGACTCGGGCTCGGGGAAGGCCCCAGGGTCCAGAACCCGCGTGGCCCCAGCCTTGAGATCCAAGGTCGCGACAGAAGCTGCAACGTCGTGAGGGATCGCGGTGGGAGCCCTACGTGCCTCAATTTCTTGCCGCACAGCTCGAGCCGGACCGATCTGTGAGTGCCCGGATCCGGGCGAAATCGCCAGCTGTGCGAGTAAATTCCGACGCCCGCGGGATCTCAGGAAGTGGCGTGGCGTCGCGGCTTGCATATAGGCTATAGGCCAACCAAGGAATGTTCTAAACATGTTTTTGGTGTGCACGAAATGTTCTCAGAACAACTCTGGCTAAGATCGCCTTTGTTTTATTAGAACATGGCTCGTCTGTCCTTTACATGATCTTCCCCAACCAGTGCTTGCACTCGGGGTTCTTTGTTTTTTGTCCTACGGACCGGACGTGCCCGTCGGTCTGGCGGCTATGTTGTCGCCGCCATCGCCCCGTCGCCGCATCAGCCCGTCGTTCGGGCCTGATTGTCGGTCTGGCGGCTATGTTGTCGCCGTCGCCTCCCCGTCGTCTCCTCGCCGCTGCCCGTCTTCTAGGCCAGCCCGTTGGTCTGGCTGGCCGCAATGTGGCCGCCGCCTTGTCGCCGCCCGCTGCGCATTGCTTCGCACTGCATTGTTTTGCATTGCCGGGCGTTGATTCGCATTGCATTGCTTGTTAGTGCGAAGGATGCCGGCAGACGGGCACGGGATTGAGGGGCCCAACGAGAGCTACTTCTCTATTCTTGAATATCTCATTATATTATTGCTCAAGTCTTGAAAGGTTCGCTCGCATGGGCCTCGCGCGAGGCCCCCTTTCGACACTCGCGGCAGCGGCCATCCACGGGCTGGTGGCGCTCGGTGCCTGGCGAGCTGCGCCCCCGCTGGTCTGCCCGCGGCCGGTGTGCCCGGCGGCCCATTGCCCTCCTGCGTCGGGTGCGGGGCCGCCAGGCGGGGATCCGCCCGCGGGGCCTGCGGCTCTCTTCGCCGAGTTGCCGGAGGAGTTGGCGGAGGTTCGCGCCGCGGCGGCGCGGCTGGACGAGCACGTCGCCTTGCTGCAGGCGACGGCTGACGCGGTGATCAGCTTCTGGCCGTTGATCTGGGTGCTGGTCGGTGGGCTGCTGAAGGACAGCTTCGAGCGGGTCAGGGCCATTCTCTCCCATCGCCGAGATGCTGTCCGCGAGGAGACACCAGCTCTTCAGCTCGGACGGGAGCGTCGTGGCGGAGCCGGCCTTTATGACTGAGGTGCGGCCGGGCCGCCGCCTGGCTTTGTGGTATTCGGACGACACGTACTGGCACGAACGGCTGGCCCTGGCGTATGTGCGACCAGGGGTATGGATCATCGTGACCCCTGATGGCGACAGGTACCCCGAGAACCTGAGGTGCCGTCGAGGTACCAGCGGAGCGGTTCAGGCGGTGTTGGTGGACCCCGGAAAGCCCACCCTCGACCGCATGCGAGGGCGCTTTTACCGCTTCAGGGAGCCGCTGGAGCCCTCGGAGCTGGTGGAGCAGGTCAAGATGGCTGAGGCAGAGAGCTACGCCATCACCCGCAGGGCCCCAGAGGCCCCTGCCGCCGTCATGCTGTGGGACGGCACGGACGTGAGGTATGAGCCGTTGATGGGCTCGGGGGGCTCCGAGCTGGTCCCACTGGCGGACGCCGATCGGCCTGCACATGATGACTCAGCCGCACCTGCCGCGCTGCCCCCGCCTGAGCTGCCGCCGGATACTGGCTGATTGTGGATCCGCATCACCCCGACTTCGGCAGGGAGCGGTATCCTGGCCCGGATGCGCCCCGAGCGGGAGAGTATGCGATGGCTCTGGACACACGTAAGAAGCCCGTGTTTGTGAAGCAGGTGGCGCTGGTGGACGTCGACACGTTCTTGGCTTCAGCTCGGACGGGGATCGCGAAGATCCTTGAGGGGGAGGCCCCTCCGGTCGCAGGGCGTCTGGAGGATCGGCTTCACGAGGCGCTGGACGGCGGCGCCAATGACCCCTCCCGCGGTGGAGGATGCTAGGACGCTGACGGTCGACTACGACGAGCACGGAGAACGATACAAGGAGTGGAGGTCCGTATGCGCAGAGATCTCCTACAGCCATTTTGGCGATTGGGACAAGCATCATGAAGGACCTGCCACCACACTCTCATTGTTCAAGAACATCCAGAGACAGGGCGTTGATCCGAGATCGTGGTGCGCGAGCTGGTGCCGCGAGGCGGGAGTCAGCTCGCAGGAGAGGACAGGGATTGAGATGAAGCTTCTGACGGACATCCTGTACCTCAGTGGCTGCTACGACCAGTTGAACGGCCCATCTCTCGCATGCATCGAGTCGGTGTCGCGGCGCGCGTGCCAGATCATCGAGGCCTACTCGACGGGCGTGCCTGGCCGCGCGAACTGGGAGGGCGTGAAGCACTTCACTCCCGTGGCTTCGGCATCGTCTGTGGCCCCTGCCGAGCTGCGCTCCCACGCGCGCCGCCGCGCAAAGGAGGAGATGGAGATCGAGGGCATGCGTGTGCGCGCGCGAGGGCTGCAGCCGCCGGGAGGACCTGCTGCGGCGCCGCCGCCTGGCGGGCCCGTGAACCCAAAGGGTGCGCCAAAGGGTGGCAAGACAGGAGGCCGTGGCCAGCCTTCTCAGGGAACTGGCCAGGAGGGCGGCGGGAAGTTACCCCTGGCGCCGCAGGGGCGATGCGTCCGGCCGGCGGCGAGGCTGGTCGGCTCGACGTTGGAGGCCTGGACCAGGCGGCGTCGGACGAGCGAGTGAAGCGCGTTAGCATGCTGTCTCTTTTTCCTATTTCCCTCTCTCCTTTGCCTCCCAGGCCGAGTGGGCGTGGCCGGCAAGCCTGGCTTGCGGGGTCACTTGCGGCGTCTGAATGCGGACGTCAGTGCAATTTTGAAGGCTTTGGATTGGATGGCGGGTGACCGACATAAGGCTTTCTATGGGCCTCCACTCACCCCCGACCAGGCCAGTGTGCATGCGCGCGTTCGGGATCGGATTTCATCCCTTTTGGATTCCAACGTCGCGATCCTTGGCCAGCGAGCGGCTTTTCTCGAGCTGCTGCTCGGCCGGGCTGTGTACGATACAGAGCCTGGCGGACACAACCTTGCCAGCTTCTCCAATGTAGCCTCTGTGAGCCTTCCTGACAGCCTCGAGGGCGCCCCGATGGTGCAAGATGTTGTTGGCCCAGTGGCGAGCCAGTATTTGGAGCAGAACTACGAGCGCATGCTGCGCCCTCTCTCGGATTTTTTGGAGCGACAGGAGTCGCTGCTCCCCATGAGGCCCTACTGGGACCCAGTACTGGCTCGTAGTCGTCGCAAGTTTCTGCGGCTCATGCGAGCCCTTCTCAAGGTTGGTTTGGTGATGCTGCTGCCTGCTGGATCAGCCCAGGAGCATGCTGGCATGTTCATATATATATATATATAAATAAAAAGAAGGCAGGAAAACAGCAAAAGTCGTTTGATGATCGATGCACGCCGTGCGAATCGTCGATTTGCCGAGCCCCCTGGAGTCCACCTTTGTTCTCGTGAGAGCCTCGCGAGGATTGAGGTCAGCTTGCCGCCAGGTTGTTCCAGTCTCTCCCCCGATCAGCTCAATGGCGCCCGGATGTCTCTGGGGCTGGCGGATGTTAAAGACGCGTTCATCGATTTCGTATTCCCAGTGGTCTCGCCAGTTTTTTTGGATTGGGGTCTGCCACAGCGGGGGAGCTGAGCGTCGTCGGACAGGATCTTGGTGGGGTCCTCTTGGGCATAGATGACCAGGTCGATATTTGCTGGGCCTCTCTGCCAATGGGCTTTTCGTGGTCTTTGTATTTCTGCCAGCAGGCGGGGGAGCAACGCATGAAGGACGTCCCGGGTCTCGCAGCCTCGACCCTCCTCCAGGACCGGGGGGCGCCAGGGATCTTTCGGTTCTCGGAGCGCCTTGGCCTTCGGGGATCTCGGTCTTGGAGGGCTCTGGGATTTGTCACTACATCTACGCGGACAACTTGGGGGTGATCAGTTGTGATCCAGCCAGTGCGTCGTCGACGTTGTCGGATGCCTCGGATCGGTTCGAGAAGGCGGGGCTGACGACCCACGAGCGCGAGGTGAGCTCGGACCAGTCGAAGGCTCTGGGGACCCCCTTGGACCTCGAGGGGCTCAGCGTGCCCCTCTCGCCTGCCCGTCTCTGGAAGGTTCGACAGGGGGTGATGTGCGCCTTAAGGTGTCGGAAGCTCCCAGGTCGAGTATGGGAGGCGTTGCTTGGTCACCTCACGTTCTGCGCTTTCATCAACGGGAGCACGATGAGCGTGTTTAGGAGCACCTACGCGTTCATTAACAAACATTATTCTGCACCTGCGCCTTTGTGGGGCACCGCCCGACAGGAGATGACGGCCGTTGCGTCCCTGCTGTTCGTGATGGATGCCTCCTGGACCCTTCCCTGGGCCTCCAGCGTGGTTGCGACCGATGCGTCGGAGGAAGGGTTTGGGGCAACCGTTTCCTATTGGGCCCCTGACAAGGTGGCGCAGGTGGGAAGGATCATGGAGAGGGGGCGCTTCAAACGACTTCCTGGGACGTCGGCTCGCGACAGATTTTCTGGAAGCTTGGAGGATCTTGGGTCGGAGGGGGAGGAGCTCGATGAGAACCAGCCCTACGCGATTGACTCCAGCTTCCCCGTGGTTCCCCACAAGCAGCTCTCTGACGCCAGCTGGGTCACCCCCCTTGCAGGTCCTTGGAAGTACTTGGACGAGGGCATCTATACCCTCGAGTCGCGCGCTCTCTTGTTAGGTTCCCAGGCGGTGGTTAGCACCCACCACGTTCGAGGAGCAAGGCTACTATTCTTGGTCGATAACATGGGAGTTTGTCTGTCTTTCGCTCGAGGTCGCACCACAGATTTCCGCTCTCTTATGTGTATGCGGAGGACGGGGGCTTGGTGTCTGAGTCTGGGCCTTCGGGTACATTTCCGCTGGATACCCTCCGAGTGGACTTCGGCAGACAAGCCCTCGCGAGCACTCTCAGTGGAACATGGTGGCTCTTCTGACTCTCCTGGTGTTGGTCATCGCGTTCCCATCGATCCAGAGCCAGACAAATGCAGCGTGACTGATGCTTCTGGGGGCGGTCCCCACGGCCAAGCTCCGCCCGAGGGGCGAGCTGGCCAGCCAGCCATCGGGGTCGGCCTCGACTCCAGTCCGTCCGACTTCCTCGAGGACGTTAATCCCTACGGCAACCCCGCCAACAGTGGGCAGCACCCGGCAGTCCCGGCCGCCAGGACTGCTGCCGCTGGAGTCCAACGCGGTGAAGGCCCCCAACGGAGATTCAGTGCCACTCCTCGGTGAACCTCTGGGCATCCAACGCCCGCGACCTCGGCGAGCCGCTAGGCGAGGCTGCCGAGGTGGACGCGTCGGTTGCGCGGCAGCTGCAAGGCTTCTTCGATCAGGGCGAGAACGTCAGCGAAGGGAAGAAGCTCGTGGCAGGCCTGGATCACTTCCTGCCAGAGTTCGGCAGGCGCGGCGCGCTGCACCTCTCCCGGAGCTACCGCGCCCTCCAAGGCTGGCGGCGCCGCTGCCCGCCCCGGTCGCGCCGCCCCCTGGCCTTCTGCCTCTGGGCTGCGATCATCTGGGAGTTCTGCAGGAACATCTGCTGGAACATGGCGATCTACACCCTGTTCATGCTGGTGACGTACATGCGGCCATCGGAGCCGCTCAAGCTGTTACAGGAGGATTTGCTGGCTCCCGCCCACGGCCTCTCTGCCTCGTGGATTTGCTTCGCTTTTCGCCAGGAGAGGGACCAGTCGTCGAAGACGTACGCCACGGACGAGAGCATCAAGCTCAGCTGCCAGTGGGTGTCGTATCTCACGACTGTGGCGGCGGCCCTCAATCAGGGCCATCCGGAGAAAAAAAGTTCAGTTTCCTCTTCAGTTCCTACACGCGCCAGTTCAGGCACATATGCAAACGACTCGGGCTGACCGCAGTGCCATATCAGGCAAGGCACTCAAACGCCTCCATCGACGCCGCCACGGAGTACAGAACACGGGCCGAGATAAAAAGCCCGATGGCGGCGGAAGGCGGACGAGTCAGTTCTCAGGTACGACAGCAAGGCCAAGATAGTAGAGAGCGTCGACAAGCTGCCAGACTCGGTGCGGTCTCACGTCAGGGCGTGCGAGCTCCGACTCGGGGACCTTTTGCATGAAGGGATCGGCTCGGTTCGGTCCGGTCCGGTTCTGCAGCCGGGTCGGTTTTGCTTGGCCGGTTCGGTTTGGCATCGGTCCGGTTTCGGCCGGTTCGGCTTGGGCCTGCCGCCGGTTCGGTTCGGTTCCGGTTTTCGCGCGGTTGGGTCCGACCGGTTCGGTTCGGTTCGAGTGGCCGCTCCGGTTCGGTTCGGCCCGACTGGTCAGGTGCGACGTTGGGCGCCCCGTCTGCGTAAGCGACGACCCAGTTTGAAAAAAAAAGGAGGAGGAGGAGGAGGAGGAGGAGGAGGAGGAGGAGGAGGAGGCGGAGGCGGAGGAGGGAGGAGGAGGACGACGAGGAGGAGAAGAGGAGGAGGAGGAGAAACGTGGAGGCGTGGAGGCGCGAGGCCCTCCAGCGACGTGCCCCGACGGGGGTCGCAGCCCCGAGGGGGGTCGCAGCCCCGAGGGGGGTCGCAGCCCCGAGGGGGGTCGCGCCCGCGAGGGGGGTCGCAACCCGCCAGGGGGGCTGCGCCCGCCAGGGGGGTCGCAGCCCGCCAGGGGGGTTGCACCCGCCCAGCGCACCCGCCAGGGGGGTCGCAGCCCGCCAGGGGGGTTGCACCCGCCAGGGGGGTCGCAGCCCGCCAGGGGGGTGCACCCGCCAGGGGGGTTGCCCCAGGGGGGTCAGGGGGGTTGCACCCGCCAGGGGGGTTGCACCCGCCAGGGGGGTTGCACCCGCCAGGGGGGGTGCAGCCCGCCAGGGGGGTCGCAGCCCGCCAGGGAGGGTCGCAGCCCGCCAGGGAGGTCGCAGCCCGCCGGGGGGGTGCAGCCCGCCAGGGGGGTCGCACCCGCCAGGGGGGTCGCAGCCCGCCAGGGAGGGTTGCACCCGCCAGGGGGGTCGCGCCCGCCAGGGGGGTCGCAGCCCGCCAGGGGGGTCGCGCCCGCCAGGGGGGTCGCGCCCGCCAGGGGGGTCGCGCCCGCCAGGGGGGTCGCGCCCGCCAGGGGGGTCGCGCCCGCCAGGGGGGTTGCACCCGCCAGGGGGTTCGCACCCGCCAGGGGGGTTGCACCCGCCAGCAGGGGGTTGCGCCCGCACGCGCCAGGGGGGTTGCACCCGGGGGTTGCACCCGCCAGGGGGGGTCGCGCCCGCCAGGGGGGTCGCGCCCGCCTGGGGGGTCGCAGCCCGCCAGGGGGGTTGCACCCGCCAGGGGGGTCGCAGCCCGCCAGGGAGGTCGCAGCCCGCCAGGGGGGTTGCACCCGCCAGGGGGGTCGCAGCCCGCCAGGGGGTCGCGCCCGCCAGGGAGGTCGCGCCCGCCAGACGGTTGCGCCCGCCAGAGAGGTCGCGCCCGCCAGGGGGGTCGCGCCCGCCAAGGGGGGTCGATCCCGCCAGGGGGGTCGCGCCCGCCAGGGGGGTTGCGCCCGCCAGGGGGGTTGCACCCGCCAGGGGGGTTGCACCCGCCAGGGGGGTCGCGCCCGCCAGGGGGGTTGCGCCCGCCAGAGGGGGTTGCACCCGCCAGGGGGGTCGCGCCCGCCATGGGGGTCGCGCTTGCCAGGGGGGTCGCAGCCCGCCAGGGGGGTTGCACCCGCCAGGGGGGTTCGCCACCCGGGGAGGTTGCACCCGCCAGGGGGGTTGCGCCCGCCAGGGGGGTTGCGCCGGCCAGTGGGGGTTGCACCCGCCAGGGGGGTTGCGCCCGCCAGGGGGGTTGCACCCGCCAGGGGGGTTGCACCCGCCAGGGGGGTTGCGCCCGCCCGCCCACCCGCCAGGGGGGTTGCGCCCGCCAGGGGGGTTGCGCCCGCCAGGGGGGTTGCGCCCGCCAGGGGGGTCGCGCCCGCCAGGGGGGTTGCGCCCGCCAGGGGGGTTGCACCCGCCAAAGGGGTTGCACCCGCCAGGGGGGTTGCGCCCGCCAGGGGGGTTGCACCCGCCAGGGGGGTTGCACCCGCCAGACTGGTCTATGCATAGCGCAATTTTTCAATTTTTCACCCCGCGGAATGCCATGGGCGCCCCAGACACGCGCGCACACGCACGCTATGCGCGCACATGCATACGTACATACAGACATACAGACAGACAAACAGACAGACATACCGACAAACAGACATACATACTATGTATGTATATAAATACACTTATACATGTATATATATATATATATTCTTATAAACACACATTATATGCGCCCAAACACGCGCGCACACGCACGTTTTGCGCGAACATGCATACGTGCATACATACATACAGACAGACAAACCGACAAGCATACTGAGAAACATACATACACACATACATACAGACATACAAACATACATTTGTTTCTATATATATATATACATGTATACACATACATACAACAATGAGAGCACTGACGCGAGACACGATAAATAAAGCAAACAACTCACTGATCTCCAAAAAAAGGGCGTTCTGCCGCGATGTGGTTTTCGATTCGGCGCCCGCCCCCTCTGCCAAACTGCCCAACGACGCATATATGCATATGTATATATATATATATGTATACATATATACATATATATATACCAATGTAGATGTGCGCGTGTGTATATATATAGTTAATGTGTATGTGTACAAAAGAACGTACGTTGAATAGCGCAGTACTACAATGCGCTACCATTGTCCTACGAATGTAGCATGACATGCTGGATATTCGAGTAATTCACCGTGGAGGGCTCGTTTGATGTTCCAAGCCAACATCATGGCGACTGTTCGCATGTGGACACGACCAAACTCCACGCGCGCGCGAATGACGCGCGTCACTTGCGCGCGCCGCTCGCCATGTGACTAGTGACAACTTTTGCTTATGAGGCGAAAACCATCTTAATTATTAGACCAAATATGTGACCATAGTTTCCAGGCCACCATGGCGAAAAACGTCGAAAAACGCATGTTAACTTCAAAATCCAATCTGTCACCATTAAGGGTTCACTTTAGTTTCCAGACCAACATGGTGGCTTTTCCATTTCGGATAATCCAAACTTCGCCACGCGCGCGTCCGCGCGCGCGCGCGCGATCGGGTGACCCACGCGCGGGCGGGTCACCCGAAATCCCGTCGGGCACCGTTAAGCGTTCACTGTAGTTCCAAGTCAACATGGCGACTTTTCCATTGTGGGCATTGCAGAACTCGCCACGCGCGCGCCCGCGAGCGCGCGCGATCGGGTGACCCACGCGCGGGCGGGTCACCCGAAATCCTGTTGGTCACCGTTAAGGGTTCACTTCAGTTCCAAGCCAACATGGCGACTTTTCCATTGTGGACACTACAGAACTCGCAGCGCGCGCGTTCGCGCGCGCGAGCGCGCGCATGGCGATGTTTGTATTGTGAGTGAACGCATACATAGAACCACACACCCACATGTATTCGATTAGAGGCCCCCCACCGACGTATATGCATACACCTGTACATATACAGTGTGCACACGCGTACGCAAACAACACATGTATGCAAATCTGGATATGCATGTGCACCATTACATACACACGCACACATCTGTATATACATAAAAATGTATACATGTGTGTGTACATACATATGTATTATGGGTATCGAAGATCAACAGGTCAGAAAGGAGGAGAACAACAAGTGTGAATAGGGTTTTAGAACAGATAACACACACACACCGAACAACAAAATATGAACAACGAAAAAGGGTACAACTGAGTCCGCGCGTGTGTGGTTAAACGATAATGCGCCATTTTGTGAAGGTCATTTGTTGCTTCTGTATGAATGACTGTCCGTTTCGTTCTGGGTGATCTGTGGTTGAATCTAGTCCCGTGGTGCATTATGGCTCGAACTTTTTTCCTCTTTGCATTCTCACCACTTGCTGTTCTCTGTTTCCCTTTCTCTGCTTTTGTTCCCATGGAACGAGCTAATATCGCAGAACGGGATGGCAGCGACCAGATCCCTGTCACGGGCACCCTGACGCTAGATCTCGTATGTCAGACATCCGACGGGGAACGTAGAATGAGTGGCGCGGTATCATTGAACGGTTCAATACAAATTCATGGTGGTGATTTGCGAGGAAGCCTGCTAAATCAAATGAATCTGTTTCTAATGGAAGTAGCTGGTCTCCTGCGTACCGCACCGTCTGCTCCTCATGCTGATGATTTTGATGGCGCCGCTGACACTGAGCCTGGCACCGCCGCAGACGCTGCAGATTGTTTCAGTGATTTGGCTCCTCCTGGTGATCGCGATGGGAATGCTGGCAGTGCAGTAGCGGCTGCTGGTGATGATCGTCGTGACAGTGGTGATGGTAGTGTTGGCACCGTGGATCGTCCTGGGGATCGCGATGGTATTGCTTGCGCCAGGCCTATCCATATGAACGACATGACTTTCGACAGCGCCAGGGGTGTGGACGCTATCATATACAGCGGGGAAGGCCCGCAATGTGAATCGACCTTGCCGGACGACGATGTGGACATGCCCCCTGCGCCCTCCATCTGGGGGAACGCAATGATGGAGCCAGTGCATGTGCTCGATTCACCGGACGACGAGGCTCCCCCCAACGAGTCCGAGGCCCCGAAGGGCGCTGATAAAAACCGATCTTGGTCATTGAATCCTGATTTCATGCCGCGGGCGAAGTCGGACACCAAGGAAGATGATGAGCTCTCGTCGTTGGGCCTTGGCCATCAGCTCACCGACATGCAGAGTTTGATACGCCAGCTGGATGCTCCCAGCCAGCTGGATCAGCCCAGCGGCAGCAGTCAGCAGCACGTTCACAAATAATTGGGGACCTTCGCATATGAATGGAGCTATGATGTCTTAGTTGAAGGATGGGATCTTTGATAGTGCGATTGTTCTCTCTTTGTAGGGATCTTTGCACCTGAATCGAGTAGCGTGGCAGATCGGCCGTAGCACGATGCTGCAACAAGTTCAGCTCCAATAGTAATATTCAATTAAGTTGCTGTGTTCCCCGTTCCTGGCATCGTTGGCCTTTTGTGTGCCAGCGGCGACGCTCACCCTTGCAGTGGCGACAGCTCGTCGTCGAAAGCACCTCGTCATCTTACATCCCAGTCCTCCAGGTTGCACCGGCCCACCCGTTCAGGAGGGCTTCGCCCGATGGCATGCTTGGCTTGTCTTCACTGGGAGGGGGGGTTGAGGCAGGGCCCATCCACGGGGGCCTCAAGCCATGACCCTTAGACGCATACATCAGTGACCCTAAAAGCTTGTTGTGGTCTCTTGGGCCTTGTAGGGCCTTGTATGAGCATGCCCTAAGCCGCGCGGGTCCTGTAGATAGTTCTTGGGGCCTCATTGGTGTCTCTCGGGGGCCTCCCAGAGGGGCCTGTGGGCGGGCAGGGCGTGCATCGCATGCTTGTACATTTGTGCATGTACGTATCTGCACACATGTATATATATATGTGTGTTTGCCAATGTATGTGTATAGGTATATGTGTGGTTATGCTTGTGTATCTGTACGTGTATACACACACTCCTCCGCAGTCCATTTGGACTCATGTTTCCAGCTGATGTTTTGCTCCTTCGACCCCGCCGAATGCCAGCAGCCGTCGACGGTGGCGCTGGCGCCGAAGGCAGGCCTTGGTTTGCTGCGACGTGCTCGCCAGCCGCGCCAGCGCCCAGTGCGGGACCCAGACCGAGGAGATCACGACCTTTCCCAGGCTTGCGCAGCGAAGACCTCTAAACAAAAACAACATCACTCTACCAAGGGGAAGCTGGTTGGGAAACTCAGAAGCAGATGCCAAGAGACTGTTGAATCAAAATACAATCGCATGATAAAGACGTGGGCTCGCAAATTGTTTATTGATCCAAATTATCCAGAAAAGGGCGTGTGGCTACAGGGGCGCACTCACGATTCGTTGGGATGGTCCGTGGGATGCGTGGCGTGCAATGCTGCAGGTTTGTCAGGGCAGTGGGCCAGAATGGAAGTGGACTCCCCAGCCGCCCTGCAGTTGGTCAACGCGCTCCGGCATGCGGGGCTCAGCAGGCACAAGGAGGCTATCCAACAGTATTTGGGGAATACCACGCAAAAGACGATTGGTGCCCCAAGTTATGCTGACTTCAAGCTCGTCATAGATGACCGCCGGAACGGTGTTTCTCTGGCAAAAGGAAACCCACGAGTTGGCAGCGCCAAGAAATGTACGGAAATGACATTACAACTCGCAGATGCGATCTGCGATCTGGATAAGGAGTTCCTGAAGACAGCAACCGTCAACCATATCAAACAAGATGCCCGATTCATCCGGCTTATGGCTACTTTCACTGCGTCGAACTCAAAACTACAAGTCCGGAGTGGGATCATCTGGAGTACAAAATGGGCAGGGGGTCATGCCACAGAAGTTGTTGAACACACCCAGTCTGCGATGAAGAAGTTTTGGAAAAATGACGCTGCAGGCATGGCTCACCATTGCAAGATCACGGAGGTTCACTGCGTCGACTCTGCAAGCAACGAGCTGAAAGCTGGGCGGCTCCTCACGAAGGGCAGCCTGGAGCACGGCATCGAGGCTCTTTTCAACAGAAGGTGCGATGTGCAAGCAGACGTAACCCATGCGAGTACCCGACTCCTGAAACGACCCTGGGCTGCCAGCGAACGAATGAAGAAGATCTTCGAGGTTAATATTTGGAACAACCGCAGCATGATCAATATGATCCAGCACAGCCCTGATATTGCCAAAGTGTTCCGCAGCAACGTGCTGACCCTGAAGAAGTGCCCCGTCATGAACCGCCTCATCAGGAATCTTCAAATGAGGAAGCATCGTTTCAACAGCACGTCCAAACCATTGGGGAGGTGGTGTCTACTCCTACGAGCGGTGGTACTGACAGCTGTCTGGATCAAGAGAATGCGGAGAGGAAGGAGTGAAGCCAAGGGCGCAGATGACTTCCTTGTCACCATCACTGAGGAGGACTGCCTACTGCTATCTATGATGTCCGATGCAGCCGACGAGGTGAACCAGGTGACAGTATTTGCGGATAAATCCAGTTACGACGTGACGGAGTTTGCCAGCAGACTGAGTATGCTCATACGGCGGTGCGACGCGTTATTTTTACAGAGATGTGCACTCACGTCAGGTTACACGAAGCACATGATTGACGCGATGAGTCTATCACCACTGATTTTTAATATTGGCACGGACAATGGCGTGCGATCTCTTGGTGGCCCAGGCAAATTGACCCAGGGCGGCTCTCAGGTGGGAAATGGAGTGAATTCTACACGCTTCGCGTATCCACACAGCCCATCTAGAAACGATGTCCAGGCGAATTGAGAGGCGATCAGGGAAGTAAGTGCCGGAGCAAAGAGGGGGGCGGCCGAGCCGTGTGAAGGAGAGAGGAGGCGAAGGAGACAATTGAATGGATGTATGGTGGGGGTAGGGAGAAGGAGGAGAGTAGGATGAGGAGGAGGAGGAGGCGAAGAGGGAGGGGGCGGGCTATCGGCCACGCGGCGGGGAAAAATGCCCGCCGCTCCAATGCGATCCTTGCCGCCCCGCCCGGTGGATCTAGAGGGGGAGGGGGATGAGAAGGGATAGGAGGAGGATCGAAGAGGAGGAGAACAAGCAAAAGGGCCAGAGGTCTCTTGGATACTTCTCGGAGCCTCTTGGGGAATCTCTTCGGCGTCTTGGGGCGTCTTGGGGGTCTCTTGGCGGTCGTGGGGGGCTCTTCGGCGTCATGGGCGCCGCTGAGGGGGGCCTCTTGGGCCCGCTTGGGATCCTTTTGGGGGTCTCTTGGGGGTCTCGTGGGCCCATCTTGGGGCCATCTTGGGACCTCTTGGGGCCCCCTGGGCGCTTCTGGGGCCATCTTGGAGGAGATGGATCAAACAAGAGGGGAGCTTTAATTAGCGCCCCTCCCCCCAAGATGCCAAAATGGGACCAACACCCTAGTGCAACCAATGATTGTGGCTTCCTCGACACCTCGCGGAACCCCCTCTCCAGGTCCAGGGGAGGCAGGGGGAGGGGTCAACCCCTCCCCGAAGGGGAAGAAGGAGGGGTGGAAGAGGACACTCCCTAAAACACCGACGCCCAGAGGGCTGGTGGGACTTGGGACCCCCCTTCCCGACTCATTGTAATATCTCATGTAGGCGTCGTTTGAGGCCATGGGCCATTGCTTTACTAGCGCCCCTGCTAGAACATGAATTGGAACTCATCTGATCTCTCCTAGGTCTTTGATCCAGTTGCGCTGCCGCGCGATTCCGCCATCGTGCTCGGTCGGGCTGCCGCCAGAGGGAGGGCCTGCTGGGGGCCTCTTAGGGGTTTATCGGGTCTCCTGCTTAGAGCCTCAACTGGATTTCCTCTTACTGGGTCTCGCTGGACCTCAGGAGGCCTGCATTTGAAGAGCTGCCGCCGTGATTCCTAGTATTGTCTGTACCTGTTCACAGATGGCATGCCTACTGCGGCCTCTCCTACTTGACATTGACCGCTGGGTCACGTTTCTACGATGACCCTTCGACTCTAGATTATCAGCAACACATTTGCTCCAAACATGTACGGAATACGTCGCCACTATGACTCCGTGCTGAGGCTCCCTGGGAGTCGACCGGGGGGAAGTGGGTCGTTAACCCAAGGCCCATCCGGCAGAGAGTGAGCGGCCCCCGCGAGAGGAGCGATGAGAGTCCGCGCCGCCACGCACACACACACGCACACACGCACACACACACAGAACATCCACTTGCATCCGACAAGTCTGGCAAAGTGTTCCGATGGAGCCGCGATCTGATGCTCATCCGTCCTCCCGCCACTCCTTCTGCTCATGCCCATTGTCCTCTCTTTTCGCGTCGTCATCCTGAACCGTCTGCCCGTCGTCCTCCTTTTCATCATTCTCCTCATCGTACTCCGCGCTCTCCGACCCTTCCTAAATGTCCTCACCTCCCACCCTCCCCCACTGTCCTTTCTCTCTCGCTACGCCTTCCTGCGGCAAGACAACTAGCTTCAAGGATCGGCCCCATCCTCCGTCATTTCCTGCTCATCATCGTTACTTCTACCCCACCCCACCCCGCCCCGCCGTGCACGCCGCGGCCGCCCCAGGCACCCGATAATCCCTGGTGGTCCCGCACCCGCCCCCCCGCCCTGTATGCCGCGGCCGCCAGGTCCCCAGGCTCCCGATAATCCCCGGTGGCCCCGCGCCACACGCCGACTCGCGCACTCTGCGCGGTGCGGCCGCCAGACCCACAAGTTCCTTGATAATCCCTGAGGGCCCCACCCCGCGCGCCGACTCGCCCACTCTACGAGCCGCGGCCGCCACATCCCCAGGTCACCCACATAACATAACATAACATAACATCCCCGAGAACACCATAACAGAACTCGCCATGGCAGAGCAGTACATACCATAGCACAGCATCACAACACAGTTCTTTACACAACAGGACAAGCAAACCAATCATATCATATCAAACCAGTTGAACATATTAAAACATAACGCGTCATATCGCGACATAGCGTGACTAAACATGTCATAACACAACGCGGCATGCCAACGCATGCTCTGACACATCGGAACAGGCATAACATATCATAGCATAACAAATCATGCCATGCCATGTAACACCACAGTGGCACATGCGATACCCGCACATAACAAACACAATGATTACACAACATCACAACGCATATCACCCCAAATCATCACACATCGTAGCATGATTTGATCCGGGCATAATGTGGCATAGTATAGCAAAACGTATCATAGCATGGAACCGTACGCTATGACATAATTGGTCGCACAACCTACCGCATCGCACCACACCTTACACCACAACACGACAGCGCATAACATACCCCACTATATCATAATATGTCATATCCACATACAATGGCAGAACAAAGCGCACCGTAGCACTGCATCGCAGCATATAGCAACCCATGCCATGACACATCGTACCATGACAGAGTGCGTCATAACACAATAGAACATAGCATGGCGTAGCAACTCATATCACGTTAGCGCAGGTTTCGGTGGGGATCGTTCGAAGCAACATATGTTCCTTTGCCGGTGAGGAGCACTTGGATGCCTGCTTCGTGCACATGGCTGCATGGGTTCGCATGCTCATCCACACGGTGGACGCAGAGCTCCCGCAGTTCAGTCTGATCAACTCAATGGGTGTGTTCAATGTATCTGAGATCGATAAGAATGCTCATGATAACGAACTGTCGCTGCGGAGGTGTGCCAACAAATATGGGGTCGTGGCCGATGATCTGATGTACGAATACGGAGATTTGCTGCCATATGCCCAGAAATTTTACCAGGCTGCCCCAACAAAGGGCAGCACAGAAGCATGGAAACGAACGATTGAGGATACACAAAAAACAGTTGGCCTCCGCGCCAGGCACCCCTGCGCCGCCTTGAGGACAGTGTTGGGACGAGTTGCATGCTACAGGGGTTGCAGCACTTCAGTTGTAGAGCGGATATTTGCTTGCCAGGCTCCGATCACAGATGGGAACCGAGGGGCTGACAAGCACGAGACTACCGAGGTGGCCGAGATAAAAATAAAACACGATCTCCTGGGCGCAGACATCGACCGAGTCATCGAACTGGCACAAAAGAAATGGATGCAATATCGAGGGCCCCCGAGGGCCTCTGGATCTGAGTATCGCGAGCCGTACCTCGGCAAGGGCATCAAGACTTTTCGGGACGTCGACAAGGGCCCGCATGGGTCAGGAAAGGAGGTGCAGGACGAGGAAGAGGAGATGCAGGAGGACGGCAGACGGGGGCACGCACGCACACGCACGCACACGCACACACGCACACAGAGTGAGTGAGGGACACCAGTCGCAAAACGAGTGATCGAGGACAACGCTCTGACTGTCGCTGTCCGCCCGCCGCCCAGCCTCGCAAGCTCAGACGAGGAGGAGGGCGGCGGACGGGCCCTCGTTGATCTTGACGCACGGCCTGGGGCCCACCTCACCGTCCATGAAGTAGTGATAACACCACAACCGCCATGCTATAACAGATGCAGCTCCGCCAAACTATTGATTTGAACACCGGCTATCGCAGCTGACGGGCGAAACGCCCGCGTGCACAAGCCGAGAGCCAGCATAATATGCACCGTTGAATTCGAACAGACATGCTGATTCTGATCACCAGAGCCTTCATCTACCAAGAAACATGCCCCAGAGAACAAGGTCGAAAGACATGAGCGACAACAACAAGATAAAGACATCCGCGCCCGCGTTGCCTTCAGCAACCAGGGCAGAAATCCCAGACCGCAGTTGTCAAACACGCAAACCTTGCATATGATGAATTCCGACTGGCAGCACTGAAAACTGATTCCAAAAGCACCCAATTGCACATCAGGAATTACACAGTTGGCCGCGCCACCGACAAAATAATGCCGTAAATGAATACAATTCCACTTTCATAGCAGCACCGCGCCCTGCCACGCCAGCCGACTGCGAACGCCACTATAGTGCTTGAACTGGAAAACCTGGGGCCCGAATCGCAACCTCAGCGAAGAACCGCATGACCGCCGCGTTGACCGACACATGAGGCTGTAGTAGATCACGCGGAAAGCCCGCTTCTGTGAATAATGTGCCGTCGGCCCCCGATGCGAGATATGCGTTCATGATCTGCTGGATCTTCCGATCTGTGGCATACGCGTAGCATTCGTCGTCGCTGTGCGCTTGGTTCTGGCCCCCCATGAACTTGGTGGCAAAAATACGGAGCGCGGGTTCCACCAGCGGCTGCGACGGGCGACTCGCCACTTGATGAAGGCGATTCCGCACCTGCACCCCGCAAGTTAAACAGAGAGCGCCATCCCATTCGCCAACGAACAGCACCTGCATGCCGTGAACTGTCGCCGTCGTCAATAGGCCGATCAGGTCGAGAAACCCGCGCACGTCGACGTGCGCGTCGATTGAGATGGGTCCTCCTCGAAGCCCTCGTGCAATGAGTCGGTCTCCACCTGCTAGGCACTGCAGCTGACCACACTCGTCCAGGTAGCACTGCTTCGGACGAAACCCCGCGATAGGACAGACCGGCGACACCGTCGAAGGAGAATCGCCCAACTTCAGAAGATCAGTCTGCCTGCAAAGGGTAATCGCAGTAGCCCACGGCAACTGGCCCACCATGGCCTCGTACGCGATGGCCTCGAAATAGCTCCTCCGCTCACTGGGCGAAGGCGAGAACTTGGCATACTTGCGAAGAAGGTCACATAGAGGCTGCACTGCTGCCGGTGATGGGCACAAACATGATGCAATCACGACCGTCGGAGCTTCGACCAATTGCTGGCACTCGAAAAGTTTGAATAAATTCAGCTCGAGAATACTAACTCCCAATTCGACCAACGATGGCCCGCAATGCTGCTGCAGCGTCGTCAACTCAATGTCCGACGAGAACCACCGTCGGAAAAGGGTACGCCGAGATACTTCATCAGCACCAGAATCCAGCTCCATCGAAACTCACGACCAAATCACTAAATCCCAAACAAACTCTGAGTGCCGCAGCGCCGCGAGGAGAAAGGAAGCGCGGTCGCCGCAAACTGGCTTGTGCCAAAATGCACTCGCGCAGGAGGACAATGACGAGGATAATACAAATTACCCCAGTGCGACCCTACCTAGAAGTTGGAGCCCCTAGGAAAGCAACATTAATTGTTATGATGTACTATCTTATGCCGTGCTATGCTGTGCTATGCTATGCGATGCTAATGCTATACTGCGCTATGCTATGCTATGCTATGCTATGCTATGCTATGATATGTCATGCTGCGCTGTGCTATGCTATGCTATGATATGCTGCACTATGCTATACTATGCTGTGATGTGTTGAGCTGCTGTGCTATGCTCTGCTACGCTATGCTATGTTATGGTATGCTGCGCGGTGCTATGCTGTGCTGTACTGTGCTGCGCTATGCTATGCTTTGCTGTGGTATGCTATGCTATGCTGCACTATGCTGGGCTAGGATATGATATGCTGTGCTGCGCTATGCTATGCTACGCTCTGCTATGTTCTGCTGTGCTCTGCTATGCGAATGCCCGGCGAAGCTAATATGATGGTAAGCTAAGCTAGGAGAAGCCTGAGCTAATATGAAGCTAAGCTAAGATGAAAGAAGCTAATCTACAATGAGATAAGCAATGCTAAGCTAAGGGGGCGCAACTGGGGGAACCGCGGTGCGGATCCTGGGGTAACCGCCCGGGGCGGGCAATACTGCCTGGTCCCCTTTAAGAAAGAGGGTGATAACCCTACTAGGCAGAGCCTAGGTCGGGAACAGCGGGGGGAGATAAACGGAGGAGGTGGGATGTAGGATGAGACAGATAGTACCCGTCGTCCTTGTCGCCCTCCCCGTTCCCGCCCAGCTCTTTCTCTTCCTCCTCCTCCTCCTCCTCTTCCTCGTCCTGGTCCTCCTCCTCCTCCTGATGCCCCAGCGTCCTTTCCTTCCCCTCCCCCTCCTTACTTCCTCCTGTCTGGCAAATTCTTGACGCTTCGCGTATCCCCACCAGCCCATCCAGAAACGATCAACAGGGGAGTTGGTGAATCAGGGGCGGCAGGACGCATGCAGTCGCGCGGCCGTCTTCGAGAAAACAATGATCACACATAGCTTCCCGCATTGAAGTTTAAGATAGGAATCGGTGCAAGCTACGATGGTGCTTCGATGAGGGGCGAGGGGTGTTTCGATGACTCGTAATGGCTGTTGCGCTGATTTGTGTCTTAAGCTCGCGTGCGTTCCGAAACTTGGAGGCATCTTGGGGCTCTCCTGGGGCTCTTTCTTGGGGCTCTCTTGGGGCCTCCGGGGGCTCTTTCCTTTGGGGCTTCTTGGGGCTCTTTTGGGGCGTCTTGGGGCCCTCTTGGGGCTCTTTGGGGGGACTGGGGGCCTTCTTGGGGCTCTTTTGGGATCACTGAGGGGCCTCTTGGGGCCGTCTTGGTTCTTATGGCTAAAGAGGGGGGGGGGCTCAATTCTTGCCCCCCCTCGGAGGCTCAAACATGCCGTCTTGTGACCCTTGGCCCGCTCTTGGAACGCTCTTGGCGCTCTTGGGGCCGTCTTGGGGATCTCTTGGGCCCCTCTTAGATCTTGGGGCTGTCTCGGGCCATCTTGGGGCCATCTTCAAGAGCCCTTCGGAGGCGAAAAAGCGAGAAGGCAAAAAACATGGATGTTCCTCAGGTTTTGAATAATTTTGGCCTCTTGGTGTGGTCCTTGGAGGCCTCGGAGGGCATTTGAAACCGTCGTGGGGCCGTCTTGAGGCCTCTCGGACGCGTGTCGGAAGCTATCTTGACCCGTCTACCGCTATCTCGGGCCATCTTGGAAGCCACCTTGCGCTCTCGGGGGCCCTCTTGGAGCCATCTTGGGCCATCTTGGACGCTGCTATGGGTCCGCTCCCACCCCCCCTGTCCAAGCGCAGGGATGGGGGGAGGACGTAAACCTCTCGCGCAGGGAACACCATGAGGTTGGAAAGGGAAGCGCCCTAGACTTAGACCACCCGCGCCCAGAGGGCTGGTGGGACTCCTACATCCCACCTTTTAACATCCCCACCTGTGTCCTCCCCCTCTACTTTCTGCCCCCTGCCCGCGCCCTCCCTCCGCCATCTCCGCCCTCCGATGGCATCGGAGGGTCCCAGATACCGAGACGAACTGGCCGACAGGATACCGAGACTAACTGGCTGCGCAAGCGCCGGCTCGACGTCGCGAGCCAGATGGACGAGGCACGGACGCCTCGCCCTCCTCGCCATAATTAATGTTCTCGTCGGCACGGCTGGGCTCGGCTCGATTTTCCTGGGGGCCCCCCCTTAGACTTCAGTCAGGGTCGGCGGGGCCAGCTAAAGCCACTCCAATCAACAAAAATCCCACTGGTAGGTTTGTCTTGAAGACAAACTTACCAGTCTGTTAGGTCGGTAGGGGCAACGTGGACCGAAGGGCCCTTTAGGGGCCCGTGAAAGCTTCTTCAGTGCCACTACTATCCTGAAGTCCTCGATTCCGCTTGTTGCCTCCACCGGCCGCCCGATTGCCCCCTCCTCCTTTTTATTTGTCTCTCTCCAAGGTGACCAAGCGGTCACGTTCTGAGACACTGGCTGCTGCCGAGCTGGCGTCGGCACCCAAGTGGACGCCGAAAATGGAGGGTGAGGTTGTCAAGCAACATGCTAAATCATTCAGCAAACGGTGCGCTGCTGCAGACAACGGCACGCTGCTTGATCATGAGATGGACGATGACATGCGATCCGACTTGGACATATATCGAGCTCGCCAGAGACAAAACGACAAAAAAGCAGCAGCAACGGCACGAACGTTCGCCCATAATAATGCAAGGTTCCGCCACAGCTTCGACATGTCAGGGTGTCACTGTCACGTCGATGATGCTTGCAAGACCGACTCAGTGCTGATGCGTGCCGTCGCCGCGCGAGGTTTGCGAGTCGTGCCCACGCCATCTGTGCGCATAGGAGTGTTCGTTGTGGCCGACCCGTCGAAACCAGGGCAGCGGGCCGCGTGGATATCTGCACTGACATCTGCGCGATTGGTTGTTCCCGAGTTTGTCCAGACCAACGGCCGGAGTGGTGCTTGCGTTGTTCACAAACCAGCTGCCATCACTCAGCGTCGCAAGGTGTGGATATCAGACGCGTTCGTGGCTGCTCATCCGAGGATCGGTGTAATCATTGATGAGGCCAGGCGGCTGCCGCAGAGCAAGTGGATTGACTTGCGAACACGTGATAGCTTTTGAGCTGCCAGGCCGGAGAATAGTTTTAATCAGATTGCCTTTGTCACGATTGCAGAGAAGAGTACGGATGATGAGTTCCAGCGGAGGCGCAACGTCTTTACTGCACAGTCGCATTTGCCTTGGATTGCTAAGCACAGGGGCGGCCACGCGCCCGACTTCGCCGTGGGAGACTGTGGCGGCTGAAGCCGCAGTGCGTTTGGCACGTCGGGACAATCGCTATGCCACTTAGCAATGTATCCCTCATTCAAGTCATCATCATCAGCACCAGCAACATCAGCAACACACGCATCATGATGACCTATGTCATCACCATCATCACCAGCCTCATCGACATCATCATCAGCACCCTCGCCATGATAGATCAAATTTCGGCGCACCCCTTACGCGCTTCGTGGCCCAATAAGGAATTAGCTTAACAATGCCCATGTCAACGCCCTACCACAATCGCCACCCTCCCTCTTGCGTATTGTCCGTCCCTGCCGCTGCTCCAGTCCACTCCAAAACTTCCTCTCCTCCCCTTCCCCATCCCGCACCCACAATCCTTTCGAGTCCTCGTCGCCCCGCGGGCGTGGCATGTCCGCAACGGGGGTGGCGCTCAAGATCATTCGGGAAAAGGGACCGCCTTCCGGCGCTTGGGATAATTCACAGAAGCCCCACTGTCACTCCCTACCTAGGCTCTGCCTAGAAGGGTTCTTACTCTCTTGGTTTAAAGGGCCAGTATCCGCCCCGCGGTTCCCCTGATACGTCCCCTTAGCTTAGCGTTTCTGATCTCATCTTAGCTTAGTTTATTTCATCTTAGCTTAGCTTAGCTTCATCTTAGCTTATCTTAGCTCAGCATAGCATATCATAGCATATGCTAGCATATCATATCATAGCATAGCATAGCGCGGCTTAGCAACGCATAGCATATCATAGCAAACCTTAGCATAGTACAGCGCATAATGACATACCATAGCTTAGCATAACGTAGCATAGCATATCGCAGCATGGCATAACATACCATAGCATAGCATAGCGCAGCATAGCATGGCACAGCATAGCATATCATAGGAACTAATGCTGCTTTCCTAGGGGCTCCAACTTCTAGGTAGGGTCGCACTGTGGTATTTACTAATGTCCTGGAGAGTCCAGCTGCGCCGGTAGGCCCTCGTTTCGACTCCGATGGACGGTCATCTCGACCCCCCCAAAAAAAAGGTCGTGAGCCTACTGGTCATTTTGACCAGTAGGCTCACGAGCCGGGGACGTCCCCGACGCGTGAGTCGACTGGTCTTGGGGTCGTGAGTCGACTGGTCGGCCTCGGGAATTTCCGAGACCAGTCGACTCACGACCCCTAGACCAGTCGACTCACGCGCCGGGGACGTCCCCGAGGCGTGAGCCCACTGGTCATTTTGACCAGTAGGCTCACGACCAAATCGCTGATAGGCAATCGGGCTGAGAGGACCAGTCGGCTCACGCGCCGGGGACGTCCCCGATGCGCGAGTCGGCTGAGATGACCAGTCGGCTCACGCGCCGGGGACGTCCCCGACGCGTGAGTCGGCATACGACGATGACCAGTCGGCTCACGCGCCGGGGACGTCCCCTCGGCGCGAGTCGGTTGAGATGACCAGTCGGCTCACGCGCCGGGGACGTCCCCGAGGCGTGAGTCGACTGGTCTTGGGGTCGTGAGTCGACTGGTCAGCCTCAGGAATTCCCGAGACCACGACTCACGACCCCGCGACCAGTCGGCTCACGTCCCCGAGGCGTGAGTCGGCATACGACGATGACCAGTCGGCTCACGCGCCGGGGACGTCCCCTCGGCGCGAGTCGGTTGATATGACCAGTCGGCTCACGCGCCGGGGACGTCCCCGAGGCGTGAGTCGACTGGTCTTGGGGTCGTGAGTCGACTGGTCAGCCTCAGGAATTCCCGAGACCACTCGACTCACGACCCCGCGACCAGTCGGCTCACGCGCCGGGGACGTCCCCGAGGCGTGAGTCGGCATACGACGATGACCAGTCGGCTCACGCGCCGGGGACGTCCCCCGATGCGCGAGTCGGCTGAGATGACCAGTCGGCTCACGCGCCGGGGACGTCCCCGACGCGTGAGTCGACTGGTCTTGGGGTCGTGAGTCGACTGGTCAGCCTCAGGAATTCTAGTCGCTTCGCGTATCCCCATCAACCCATCAAGAAACACTGTCCAGGCGAATTGAGCGTTGAGGGACGGCCGAACCGTGTGAATGAGAGAGGGAGTGAATGGGACAATTGGATGGACGTATGATGGAGTATGGATAAGGATTAACCCAGCGCGACCCTACCTAGAAGGTGGAGCCCCTAGGAACGCAGCATTAGTTGCTATGCTATGCTATGCTATGATATGTTGCGCTATGTTGTGCTATGCTATGCTGTGCTGCGCTATGATATGCTATGCTATGCTAAGCGATGCTATGTCATGCTGCGCTGTGCTATGCTAAGCTATGCTATGCTATGCTATGCTGCGCTATGCTATGCTATGCTATTATGCTGAGCTAAGATGAAGCTACGCTAAGCTAAGATGAAATAAGCTAAGCTAAGATGGGATAAGCAACGCTACGCTAAGGGGACGTAACTGGGGGAACCGCGGGGCGGATACTGGGGGAACCGCCTGGGCAGGTCCCCACTGCCCGGCCCTTTAAGCCAAACGCGTAAGAACCCTTCTAGGCAGATCATAGGTAGGGAATGATGAATAGGATGAGGCGGAGGATGAGGCGGAGGATGAGGCGGAGAGGGATGGTGCATGCTATCGGCCACGCGGCGGGGACCTATGCTTGCCGCTCCGATGTGATCCTTGCCGCCCCGCCTGGTGGATCTAGAGGCAGGAGGGGGATGAGAAAGGATATGAGGGGGTAGGATGAGGAGAGCAAGCACACGGGTCATAGGTAGGGCTCTTGGATGCTTCATCTCCTGTGCGTCTTGGAGTGTCTTGGGGGGTCTCTTGGCGGTCGTGGGGGGCTCTTCGGCGTCTTGGGTGCCTCGGGAATGCCTCTTGGGCCCGCTTGGGATCCTTTTGGGGGCCTCCTGGGTGCCTTTTGGAGGCCTCTTCGGGCCATAGTCTTGAGACCTCCTGGGGCCTCCAAGGCGCTTCTTGGGGCCATCTTGGAGGAGATGGATCAACCAAGCGAGGGGCTTTAATCCCACCAGCCCTCTGGGCGCAGGTGGTCTAGGGCGTTTCTCTTTCCAACCTCCTGCCTTTCCCTGCTCGGGATGTTCACCTCCCCCCCCCCTGCGTTTGGACGGGGGGGGACGGACCCATAGCAGCGTCCAAGATGGCCCAAGATGGCTCCAAGAGGGCCTCCGACGAGCGCAAGATAGCCTCCAAGCTGGTCCAAGATAGCGGTAGACGGGTCAATATAGCCTCAGACACGCGTCCAATATGCCTCAAAACGGCCCCAAGACGGTTTTAAGTGCCCTCCGAGGCCTCCAAGAAAACCCCCAAGAGGCCAAACTCCTTCAAACACCTACGGACAATCAATGTTTTTTTGCTTATCGCTTTTTCGCCTCCGAAGGGCTCTTGAGGCCTCAAGATGGCCCCAATATGGCCCAATATGGGCCCACGATCGCCCCAATACGGCCCCAAGAGCGCCCAAGAGCGCTCCAAGAGCGGGCCAAGAGGGTCCCAAAACTGCATGTTTGAGCCTCCGATGGGGGGGACACAATAATTGAGGCCCCCCCCCCTAATGACCAAGATGGCCCCAGGAGGCCCCTCAGGCATCCTAAAAGAGTCCCACGAAGGCCCCCAGACCCCCCCAAAGAGCCCCAAGAGGGCCCCAAGACGCCCCAAAAGAGCCCCACGAAGCCCAAAAGGCCCTAAGAGAAGCTCAGGAGAGCCCCAAGAAAGAGCCCCAGGAGGCCCCACGAGGGGCCCAAGAGAATCCCAAGAGAGCCCCACGATGCCTCCAAGTTTCGGAGCGCACGCGAGTTTAATATACAAATCAGTGCAACATCCATTACGAGTCGTCGAAACACCCATCACCCCCCATCGAAGCACCATCGTAGTTTGCACTGATTCCCATCTTAAACTTCAATGCGGGAAGCTATGTGTGACCCTTGTTTTCTCGAAGACGGCTGCGCGACTGCATGCGCCCTGCCGCCCCTGATTCACCAACTCCCCTGCTGATCATTTCTGGATGGGCTGGTGGGGGCACGCGAATCGTCAAGAATTAACGTCCCCCCAAGAGGCCAAACTGGGGCCAAAACCATACTAAAACCAATGATTTTGGCTTCCTCGACACCTCGCGGAACCCCCTGTCCAGGTCCAGGGGGGGGGGCATGGGGAGGGGCACCCCCCCCCCCCGAAGGGGAAGAAGAAGGAGGGGTGGAAGAGGAAACTCCCTAAACACCGACGCCCTCAGAGGGCTGGTGGGGTTCTCGATGCCGTCGCGTAGCCGGTTTGGCTCGAATGATTCATTGAGTGATCTTAGCGGGCACCGCATCCGCCATTATTTTATTATGGCCCCCAAGAAGTCTCCAGCTTCGGCCAAGGCTGCCACCAAGCCCGGCAAAGTTGCCAAGCGCTCCTCCGATGCCGCCGTCGCCGATGGCACTCATCCCAAGGACGACGTAGACACCCATGCTGCGAATATGAATGCTGCGTATTACTCCAAGCTGCAGACCGCCTATGACACGATCCTGTCGTGCGATGATTTCGGCGCTGCGTTCTTGAAAGAGGATCCCTGGGGCCTGGAATGAAACCTCGATCGCTACTTATCCTTCTCCTCATCCTCCTCCCTTCGGACAATTTGTCATCCTCCTCCCCTCCATCGTCGACCTCCTCCTCCTGGACCTCCTCCTCCTCCTCCTCCTCTTCTTCTTTCTCCTGTTCCTCCTCCTCCTCCTCCTCCTCCTTCTTCCCCTCCTCCTCCTCCTCCTCTTCCTCCTCCTCTTGCTCGGACTCATCGCCCTCGCGAGTTTGTCAAGTTCTGCCCTGCCACCGTCTTTCCCTCGTCGCCCAAGGACCCGCTGCCGCTCACGAAGAATGCTGATGAACACTGCGGGATCATGGCTCCGTTTAGTATGGATGATTTCCAAGTGTCTATGGAGACGAAGGGTGAATATATATGTGGTGGCAATGCTGCGTGGGTCAACCCTTTCTGGTCCTATTCAGGCGGCATGCCACTCGACGTTGCAGCATGGGATGTCATCATCAAAGATAATTTTCACGATGCCCACACAGCCCGCTACCCAGGACTTCTAGTGGTGGCCGTACTAGGCGAACGTACTCCGGCGAACCCACAGATGCGCGGGTACCTCCGGATGATCAGCCCCAAAGAGACCCTCCATGCCCTCTATATCAAAGTCGCGCAAGAGATCGACCGCAACGCTACATCGACGGAGCTAAAGAAATGGGGTGCGGCCTATCTAAGTGTGCCTATGAAATTCGTGAATTTGAAGAACCACTGGGACGGCTTCTGGAAGGCCGGTGAAATGCGGGAGAAGATTGGCAATGACTACGAACTTCTGTATCCAACACCGACGCAGCGCGCCGTGCAGATCGCTAACTTCAAGGCCAAGATCCTCAAAGAGCAGAGCCTGGACCTCACGCGCGCGCAAGTTTTCGAACACTACAAGAAGAACTTGACTTTCTCCAAGGCGTCGTCGGACAAGATGTCCGTGAGCTACGTCGACAGCGCCTTGACTGTGTACAAAGGACTACTGTCGTACCCAGTCGCGCTGGACCTCGTCACTGAGATGAAGAATCATGCAGGGAAGAAGACGCCCTACGACTCTATCTACAAGATGGAGCTCTACACGCGGAAAGCGAACGATATCCCTAGGATGTTGCGGATGCTTCGGTACACTAACGAGGTCATCATCGAGGGCGCCGTCGGGCCGGGGGAGCTGACTTTCAACAATCTGAGTGGAAAAAACCAAGTGGGAGGCAAAGGGCTGCTGGACCTGTTCTCCATGAAGGAGGATCTGCGAGTCAGTTTGATCGGCCCGACCCTGGATGGCATTAGCTTGGAGTTCAATGGAAAGGAAGCTATTCGGGCGACCTTCGCGTCTTGGGACTCGTATCGGAAGGGCTTCGGCGGGGGCTCAGCTGGGACTGTCGACGCGACGTGGCTGACCGTGGAGAAGAAGAGCACGCAGTATTACATCGCCCTGGTCAAGGATATTGTCTTCGACAGGAAATACGACTGGATCGTAGAAGGCGTCTTGCGGAACAGACGGGGCATCGCGGATGTGCTCGATCACGAAACCATCGCATCGAGGATACATCATATCAATGCGCTTGTTAAGGAGGCAGATCATGGAACGGTGTCGTCTCAGCAGGATGGCGTCGATCGCAAGACGGACGCCGTCCCGATCGATGACGACGTCGACTGCGTCATGACCGCGTTTCGCACTGCGCTCGGCAATATCGACATCAACACTGGCAAACCTATACTGGGGACTGACACCATCACCAAGCTGGAAGATGATAAGCGCAACCTCATCAAAGACTACGCCGCCAAAGCGAAGGAGGACACGAGGAACAAGGTCAAGCTCATCAGCATCGACGGCAAGTCAGCGCATACAATCGCCAGCCTCATCAAGGACACGCCATTTGGGAAGCTGCGCGCCAACAAAGACGGGCCCAGCCATTGCCTGATCGTGGTTGACGCCAAACTCCATGGCGTCTGCAAGGGGATGGAACAGAGCCGGCATCCCGCCTTGAGGACTGGCGAGCTTGGTGCTGTCGTGTCGGCGTTCCTGAAGTCCAGGATGCCATCGGCTGATGACGCGATTCAGATCATGCCCGGCGACATGCATGCCTTCTTCGACGGCGGCAAGAACTACGAGACCAAGATGCTGAGCATGCTCGTCACGGCAGATGGCAAGAAGATCGCGGAGAAGCACACTCGGCAGCTGAATGTCATCTACTCGGAGGCTGCACTGGAGCAGCGGAAAGAGCTTACCCGAGGCTTCATGACTGTCGCTCAAGTGGAACGTGTCTTTCTTGTCACCGAAGACAACACGAACCTCGATAAGCAGCCCAACCTGCACTTCCCTGGCACGACGAGCGGTGACAGCCTCTACGGCGTCGGACTCCCCAGCCTGTCAGACCTCTGGGTCCTGCAATACGGCGACAAGAAGAGAATTCTCGGAGACGCTGGTATGCCGCTCCCAGGTGGCAAGACTGAGGGCCTCCCGTCGAAAGACGATGGCGTTATCAAGAAGATGAAGAAGACCGACAAGACATGGGAACCCATCACATTCCACAGCAACCACAAGCACCTCTACGAGGAGATCCTTCATCGGACGCACTCGAACGTTTGCGTGTATGACCTGACATGCCTGGATGGCATCCTCGCGAAGGTTTGCATCGAATCTGGAATCCCGTACTTGGGCCTGGTCTGGACCGACGAGTTCCGCGAGGCGTTGCTCAATCACCTGGAGACGCAGATGTTCCAGTGCTACTTGGATCCGGACAGCGACCACTACAAGGCCGACCTCGCTGCTGCGATGGGCGACAAGAAGACTGACGGTGACCACCTCGAGACGCCGCTGACTAAGAAGCGTATCTCCGGGGGCTCTCGAGGCGCGGCGGCAAAGCGCAGGAGGCAGGCCTGCAAGGGGCAGCAGACCAAGCACGGCAACGGTTCAGCCATCGCCAAGGCCGCAGCGGAGCAGCAGGATGACGAGGACGGTGTTGGCGGGGATGGTGGAGCTGATGATGGCGGCCTCGGTGACGACGACGAGCCAGCGGACTCGGGGAGCGATGATTTCTGAGGGGCAGTGGTGTTTGACTCCATTGATTTCGGGGAGCCTTAGGCTTGCCGCTGAGGTTGGCGGTGAGGCGCACTCGGCGAGAGTGTAGCGGTGCTCTGACTGTGCGTGCCTGGCGGAAGCAGCAAGGCGTTGCCACAGATTCAATCGACGATCCAGCTCGCGAAGCTGGCGGATCCACGCATGAAAAATGAGTTTGTTTCGAGTGATCCCCACCGGTCACATGCTATGCTATGATATGCGTTGCTATGCTATGGCTTTATGGCGTACTCTGTCGTGCTATGCTATACTGCTACGCCACGCTCTGTTATGGTATGATTCATTGACTGCGAGGTGTTGACGCTGCTACGGTGCGATATGTTATGCCATGGTATGTTGGGGTATGGCAGATCATGTCATGATGCGTCAGAGTATGTTATTGTATGTTACGGTGTGAGGTGTGATGTCATGCTACGTTCCATGTGGCAACGTATGACTTAGCTTTTATGGTGTTTTGCGATGCTACTTTCGCTATGCTATAACAATTTACGCCGCGCTCTGTCATGGTACGCTTTGTCATTGTATGGAACGGCATGTGCTGTGATGCTGTATTGTACAATGTGTTGTGTTGTCGTGGTGTAGTATGGCATTGCGTGCGTTATTATGGTGTTGTGCCATGCTTTGCTATTTCATGTTATGTGATTGTGTGACGTGTTATGCGTTGGTACGTTCAGTTATGCGTTGATGTTTTATGCTATGATCGGTGTGTTTGTCATGCTATGTAATGGCGTGTGCTGTGATGATGCGCTATGGTATGCACTGCTCTGCCATGGTGTGTTATCTTACGCTATGGCCTGTCATCATATGGTATGCTATGCTCGGATATGTTTTGTTCGGTGGTGTGGTGTCATGTTCTGTTCTTTGGGGGGCCTGGGATCTGTCGCCCGCGGCATGCAGACTGAATGGGCGAGTCGGCGCGGGGGGCGGGACCCTCCGGGATTGTCGGGGGGGTCTTGGAGTCTGGCGGCTATGCAGAGTCGGCTAGTCGGTGCGGGGGGTGGGGCCACCAGAGATCGGGAGCCTGGCATTCTGGCGGCAGCGGTACGCAAGGCGGGGGCAGGGATTACCGGGGGCCTGGGAATCTGGCGGCCGCGGCATGCAGGGCCCAGGCGCGGGGGGGGCGGGTCGGCCGCGGCATGCAGGGCGGGCGGGCCAGGATGTCTGTTCTTAAAATCTAACGACCCCAACCTGTCGGGTGGGGGACAACTTACCATCCCCCTCTTCTGACTCTCTACTCCTCCTCCGTGTTCCCCCCTTCCCATCCTTCCCCCCTCTGCCCGCCTCCATCCCTCAAGCGTCGTTGTCGTCGTCAGTGTCAACGGCAACGCCATCGACATCGTCATGTGTCATCGGCATCAAGAAACATCGAATTTGGCCACCATCGCCATCGCAATTCTGCTCCATCGGTTTCGCAGAACACTGCTAAACTACAAATTACCCCAGTGCGACCCTACCTAGAAGTTGGAGCCCTAGGAACGCAGCATTAGTTGTTATGTTATGCTATGTTATGCTATGCTGCGCTATGCTATGCTATGCTATGCTATGCTATGCTATGCTGCGCTATGTTATGCTAAGCTAAGCTATGTTATGTCATGCTGCGCTATGCTAAGCTATGCTATGCTATGATATGCTATGCTAAGCTGCGCTATGCTATGTTATGCTGTGCTATGCTGCGCTATGCTATGATATGCAATGCTTGGCTATGCTATGATATGCTAAGCATGCTATGCTAATGCAGCGCTGCGCTATGCTAAGCTAAGCTAAGCTAACCCTCTAGGCAGAGCCTAGATAGAGAATTACACCCATGTTAATGAGATAAGCAACGCTAAGCTAAATGGACGTAACTGGGGGACCGCGGGGCGGATGCCGGGGGAACCGCCCTGGGCGAGCGCCACTGCCCGGCCCTTTTAAGCTTAGACTGTAAGAACCCTTCTAGGCAGAGCCCAGGTAGGAAACAAAACAACAAAACAAACACCAACTACAAACAACACAACAATACGGGACAAACAACAAAACAACATGGAACAATACAACTACAAACAAACACAACAAACAACACGGAACAACACATACAAACAAAACAACACAACAAAACGGCATGCCGAATGCATGGTAACCAGAAGTGCCATTTTGGCTGAAGGAACTTGCTGAGGTTTTGCACCCGAGTAGTATCCATCAATGCACAATGTCCTCTTACGCCGACATGGATGATGACATGATGCCTAATGTACGCCGTTTGCCTACTGTCCGCCGGAGGCCTGCCATGGTCGAGACCGCGACTCCACGCAGGCCGCCAGCTGCTAAGTCTACGCCCAAGCCGCGGGCTGAGAAGCGCGGTCGCAGAGGCTCTCGCGGGCCGTCGCAGCAGCCTGCTGCTAAAGCCAGCAAGGCTGCACCGACCAGGACGATGAGCACTCCGTCAGCAGCTGTCGGCGGGTTCCGCTCGCATCTCTTCAAGCAGAAGCACCCGGATGACATCCTTGGCGCAGACATCCTCAACCCGAAGGGTTTGACGATGGACAAGTCGTTCAGGAGTAAAGCCCACCAGATTCTCAAAACTTATCCGTACGATGGTACGCTGACTATGGGAAGCGCATGTACTGGCTGGGCAGTGGGCGTGCAAGCCGCTATGCGGATGCCTACCATCGACCACAAGCTCAAATTTGGATGCGACATCAACAAGAATGTCCAGAAGCTCGTTCGTAAGAACTTCTGCTGTGAGAGGTGGTACGATGACGTCTGCGACCCAGCCTTCAAGTGGGCAGGCCACGTCGACATGTTCGAGTTCGGGATGCCTTGCCAACCTTGGAGCAGAAGCAACGTGAAACCATCCGACGAGAAGGGCGTGCATGACAGTCGGGCGCATGTTGCGGAGCCTATCAAGGAGTACATCATCGAGAACCTTCCAAAGTATTGGTTCCTGGAGCAGGTGCCTCAGATTCTATCTGGGGAAGGCTTGGTATTCCTGCAAAATTTCTTGAAATCCCTTCACGACAAGACTTACGGGGCCTACCACGTCCAGGCCGCTCTGATCAACTCCATGGACTGCGGGTGCCCAGAGGACCGCCTTCGCCTCATCATTGTGGGCGAGTTGACGTTGGCCGTGAACGGCCCCAGATTTGAGATGCCATTGCTCAAAATGCCCAGTGCCAAAGTCAGCGTGCGTTCCACCTACAATGAGTCAGCGTTGCAAGACTCGAGGGGCAAGTTGCTTGAGGACGCCATCGTGTCTGAGGGCCTGAACGCCGGCGAGACGCAGCGCCTCAATGAAGCGTACGAGTTAATCAGGAAGGGCGGTGTCGACCCAAAGAAGTCCCCTTTCGTGATCGACACCGGCGGAAGCAAGGTACTCATCAAGCTGGATTGTTTCCCCACGATGACGGCAAACAGGTGCTCGAGCTTATCGTATTGGAGTACGGAGCTCACGAGGAAGTTCAAGATCGAGGAGTTGGTACGAGGCCAAGGTGGCGACCCATCGAGACTCGACCTCACTGTGATCAGTCCGAGGGCCATGGGCCAGATCGTGGGCAATGCGATATCCGTGCCGTTGTTTCGTAAGGTCCTAGACAATATTGTGGACAGTTTCGCTGCTTCTAATTCTTGAGTCGGTGCCGCGTCGCTGCGCTTTGGGGTGATATGTAGACGGAGAGTCGTCTACAAGGACGAGTCCAACACGTTGAACATCATCTCCATCACCATCATAATTATGACACTCACCGTCATCAGCACCATCACCACCACGATCGCAATGATCATCAGCATCGCCATCACCGCCAGCACCACAACCATCACCATCAGCATCATCATCACCATCACCATCATCACCATCATCATCAGCATCATCATCACATCATCATCAGCATCATCATACTCATCATCAGCATCATCACCAGCACCAGCATTAGCACCAGCATACTGATCATCAGCATTATCACCATCACCATCAGCATCACCATCATCACCATCATCATCGTCATCATCGTCGCCCTCGTCATCCTCATTCTTAACCTCATCCTGAACCTCATCACCAGCCTCATGCTGATCACCTCCATCATCCTCATCACCGCCATCACCGTCATCACCATCGCCACCATCATCGCCAACGCCGTCGCCATCGTCAGCGCCGTCGTCGCCGTCGTCAGCATCATCTTCGCCATAAACACTACAAACACCATCATTATAAAAAACGCAACCACGGTCATCCCCGTAAACGGTCCCTCCTAAAAGGGCAAATGATACACCCGATCCGACATCTCGAGCCCTCAGCCCCGGGGGGTCTTCTCCAAGAGGCCCCAGCGAGGTTCCACGAGGCCCCCAAGAGGCCCCACCTCCTCCCTTCCCCTCTCCTCATTTCCCCCGTGACCGAACGGATTGTGATGTGTGAGCTCGTTTTTCATTCCTTTTCTGATCCTCTTCCTCATCGCCGTATTCCTCGTCGCTCGCCGTTCCTTCCACTCTTTCTTCCTCTTCCTCCTTCCCTTCCTCCTCCAACCTGCGCGTGGCCTGAGGGACGGGGGGCGCAGGGGCTGGACCTCGAGTCGAGGAGGGGGAGGAGGAGAAGAAGGAGGAGGAGAAGCGCCCAAGCTTCGGCCCCGCCCGCCTCCCGGAGAGGCGAGAGGGAGGAGAGAGAGAGAGAGAGAGAGAGAGAGAGAGAGAGAGAGAGAGAGAGAGAGAGAGGGAGGGAAAGGAGGGAAGGACGCGACGGCGGCGCCGACGACGCCGACGGCTCCCTGGTCCGAAGCAGCGGCGGCTTCGAGCATCCGCGCTGCAGGCTGACACTGAGGCGCAGCATGTTGCTGGGTATTCGGCCCATCCCGCCACCGTGCCTGGGTTGCGGGGCAGAGTTTCCAGGTGTGTGTATTCGGGTCTCTTCGGGGCGCTTCCGGAGAAGGATGATAACATGGATTGATAAGGAACGATGGAGCATGATGACACATAAGATGAGGATGAGGAGGATATGGAGGGTGCAGGAGGAGGGCGAGCACTAGAGTCCTCTTGGATGCCTCTCGGAACATTTTTTGGTGAATAGTGGATTCCCATTGGGGCGTTCTTGAGGGTGCCTTGGTTGCCCAATGGGGCTCTTGGGTGTCTTGGGGCCATATGAGGGTATCCTGGGACTTTCTGGGGGCCACTTTTTGAGATATCCTTTGAGGGCCTCTTGGGGCCATCGTGGGTGCGCGCGCGGCGACTTTTGCATGTTGTCCACTGTGGACAAGTCGCCATGTTGGACTGGAAACCCAAGTGAACCCTTAACACTGGCCGGTCGCATTTTGAAGTTCGCATGCGTTGTTTATTTGTGTTTTTTTTTGGTTTTTTTTTTATATAAAAAACTGCGACCAGCGTGATTTGATTTCGGGTGACACGCCCACGCGAGGGTCACCAAATCGCGCGCGCGCGGACGCGCGCGTGGCGAAGTTTGGATTGTCCGCAATGGAAAAGTCACCATGTTGGTCTGGAAACTAAAGTGAACCCTTAACGATGACCGATTGGATTTTGAATTTAACATGCTCTTTCAACGTAGCGGCCCAAGCAAGATGAATATCTTGCTGCTGGAATGGGAAACGGGGGAGGATGCCCTGGCGGCGGCCCTACCGACTGAGCCGCCAGGGCTCCCCCCCCCTCCCAGCTGGGCTGTCCCCCCCCGTCCGCCCATTAATTTTTTGGACCTCCCCGCCCTGGGGTTGCCCGCCGCGCGCCCGCCATGGGCGGCGCGGCGCGTGTGCGTGCGCGGGCTCGGGCCGTGGCCCCTGTGGTGGTTCTACCCGCCTGGGGGGCCGCGGCCGCCTCACTGGTGGCTGCCGCCGCCAGAAGACCTCGAGTCCTCGTGGCCCCCTGCCCCCTACTGGGGGCAGATGGGTACGCCCCACGCGCTCGCGCTTGTGTGGTTCGAGGCTGGCGCGTGCTCCTGGGCAAATCAAGCGCCCCACTTTTTTTTTTTTTTTGTTTTCTTGTTTTTGTTTTTATAGATATATATATATACATGTTTTCTTTAAACAAATGTTTGTTTTGTTTGTTTTTATGTTTTTTGTTTGTTTTTATTTTTCCTTTTTGTTTGCATCCCAGGTACCACTACACGTGGTGCGACCAGCACGAGGACTACGCAGTCCTCGCCGCAGCGTGAAGGCTTCCCACGGGGGGGGGTGCTGCTTTTGCGTTTCCCTTTATCTCCCTCCCTCTCTGTTCCCCCCCCCCTCCTTCTCCGTCGTTGCCAGTTTGGCTCGGCCAATGTCGTGCTCGAGCGGAACGCAGAGCCCAAATCGGTTTCGGTTTCGTGTTCGTGCGTGCCGTGCGTCGCGAGGCGAAGCTGCGTGGGCGGGCGATAGATTTGCCGCCTCTGGCTGACTGAGGCGCGGCCGGACCAACAGTCTCCCTTCCGGCAGCCGGTGTGCCGCGCGGTGTCCTGCTGGTAGCCCGCCGGTGTCCCGTCGGTGTCATGGTGATGATGATGATGATGACGCTGTTGATGTTGTTGTTGATGATGGTGATGATGGGCATGGTGGTGATAATGATGGTGCCCCGATAATGATGATGTTGATGATGATGCTGAAGATGACGATGGTGTCCAGATGATGATGAAGAAGATGATGCTGGCCCTGATGATGTTGATGATGATATGATAAGGTGATGGTGATAATGAATATGATGCTGATGATGGTGATGGTGTCCCGATGATAATGCTACTAAGGTTAATAATGATGCTGTTGCCAATGGAGATGGTGAAAATGATGATGGTGTCCTGGTGATGATGATGATGATGCTGACGATGAGGGTGTCCCGATGGTGATGATGTTGCTGATGATGATGATGAGGTGATGGACATTAACTTTATGGTGGCACACATGTATACAATTTTATGTATATACAGATGTGTGCGTGTGTATGTAAGGGTGCACATGCATATCCAGATGTGCATACATGCGTTGTTTGCATACGCGTGTGCATACTGTATATGTACAAATGTATGCATATACGTTGATGGGGGCCTCTAATCAAATACATGTGGGTGTATGCTTATATATGTATGTTCACTTACGCTACAAAAGCCGCCATGCGCGCGATCGCGCGCGCGCGAGAAGCGCGCGCTGCGAGTTCTGTAGTGTCCTCAATGGAAAAGTCGCCATGTTGGCTTGGAACTGAAGTGAACCCTTCACGGTGACCAACGGGATTTCGGGTGACCCGCCCGCGCGTGGGTCACCCGATCGCGCGCGCTCGCGGGCGCGCGCGCGGCGAGTTCTGCATTGTCCACAATGAAAAAGTCGCCATGTAGGCTTGGAACTAAAGTGAACGCTTAACGGTGGCCAACGGGATTTCGGGTGACCCGCCCGCGCGTGGGTCACCCGATCGCGCGCGCGCGGACGCGCGCGTGGCGAAGTTTGGATTGTCCGCAATGGAAAAGCCACCATGTTGGTCTGGAAACTAAAGTGAACCCTTAACGGTGACCGATTAGATTTTGAAGTTAACATGTGTTTTTTTCAACGTTTTCAATAATAGAGAAGTCGCCATGGTGGCCTGGAAATTATGGTCACATATTTGGTTTAATCGTTAAGATGTTATTCGTCTCATAAACAAGAGTTGCCAATATTCACATGGCGAGCGGCGCGCGCAAGTGACACGCGTCATTCGCGCGCGCGCGCGTGGAGTTTGGTCGTGTCCACATGCGAAAAGTCGCCATGATGTTGGCTTGGAACATCAAGCGAGCCCTCCACTGTGAATTACTTGAACATCCTGCATGGCATGCTACATCCGTGGGACAATGGTCGTGCATTGTAGCACTGCGCTATTCAACGTACGTTCTTTTGTACAAATACACATTAACTATATATATATACACACGCGCACGTCTACATGTGTGTATATACATATATATATACATATATGTGTGTATATATATGTGTATATTTACATATACATACATACATATACACATATATGTGTATATGCGTCGTTGGGCGCCCGAGTCGAAAACCACATCGCGGCAGAACGCCGTTTTTTGGATACCAGTGAGTTGCTTGCTTTATTTATCGTGTCTCGCGTCGGCACTCTCATTGTATGTATGTGTATATATATACACATACATATGTATGCTTGTATGTCTGTATGTATGTGTGTATGTATGTTTATCAGTATGTTTGTCGGTTTGTCTGTCTGTCGTATGCATGTGCGTGCAAAACGTGCGTGTGCGCGCGTGTCTGGGGCGCATAAAATTGTGTGTTTATGATAACATATATATACATATATATATATAAATATATACATGTGTAAATATACATACATGCATAGTATGTATGTCTGTTTGTCGGTATGTCTGTCTTGTTTGTCTGTCTGTATGTCTGTATGCATGTGCGCGCATAGCGCGCGTGTGCGCGCATGTCTGGGGCGCACTCCGCGGGGGGGAAACATTGAAAATTTGCGCTATGCATAGACCAGCAGGGGGATTGCGCCCGCCAGGGGGGGTGCGCCCGCCAGGGGGGTCGCGCGCCAGGGGGGTCGCGCCCGCCAGGGGGGTTGCACCCGCCAGGGGGGTTGCACCCGCTAGGGGGGTCGCGCCCGCCGGGGGGGTCGCGCTTGCCAGGGGGGTCGCACCCGCCAGGGGGGTTGCGCCCGCCAGGGGAGTTGCACCCGCCAGGGGGGTTGCACCCGCCAGGGGGGTTGCACCCGCCAGGGGGGCTGCGCCCGCCAGGGAGGTTGCACCCGCCAGGAGGGCTGCGCCCGCCAGGGGGGTTGCGCCGGCCAGTGGAGTTGCACCCGCCAGGGGGGTTGCGCCCGCCAGGCGGGTTGCACCCGCCAGGGGGGTTGCACCCGCCAGGGGGGTTGCACCCGCCAGGAGGGTTGCACCCGCCAGGGGGGTTGCACCCGCCAGGGGGGTCTCGCTCGCCAGGGGGGTCGCGCCCGCCAAGGGGGGGTGCGCCCGCCTAGGGGGTCGCAGCCCGCCAGGGGGGTTGCACCCGCCAGGGGGGTTGCGCCCGCCAAAGGGGGTTGCACCCGCCAGGGGGGTTGCGCCCGCCAGGGGGGTTGCGCCCGCCAGGGGGTTGCACCCGCCAGGGGGGTTGCACCCGCCAGGGGGGGGTTGCACCCGCCAGGGGGGTTGCACCCGCCAGGGGGGTTGCGCCCGCCAGGGGGGGGTTCCCGCCAGGGGGGTTGCCCGCCAGGGGGGTTGCGCCCGCCAGGGGTTGCCAGGGGGGTTGCCAGGGGGTTGCACCCGCCACCCGCCAGGGGGGTTGCACCCGCCAGGGGGGTGCCCGCCAGGGGGGTTGCGCCCGCCAGGGGGGTCTCGCCGCCAGGGGGGTCAGGGGGGTGCGCCCGCCAGGGGGGTCGCCCGCCAGGGGGGTTGCACCCGCCAAGGGGGGTTGCACCCGCCAGGGGGGTTGCGCCCGCCAGGGGGGGTGCGCCCGCCAGGGGGGTTGCACCCGCCAGGGGGGTTTCGCCCGCCAGGGGGGTTGCGCCCGCCAGGGGGGTTGCACCCGCCAGGGTGGTTGCGCCCGCTAGGGGGGTTGCGCCCGCCAGGGGGGTTGCACCCGCCAGGGGGGTCGCGCCCGCCAGGGGAGTCGCACCCGCGAGGGGGGTCGCACCCGCGAGGGGGGTCGCACCCGCCAGGGGTCGCAGCCCGCGAGGGGGGTCGCGCCCGCCAGGGGGGTCGCAGCCCGCCAGGGGGGTCGAAGCCCGCCAGAGGGGTTCGGTTCGGTCCCCGTCGGTTCGGTTCAGGGGCCGCCCGGTTCCGGTTTGATTCCGGTTCTGGTCTGGTTCGGTCCTCGCCGGTGCGGTTCTGAATGAATTTGGTTCGGTCCGGTTCGGTTTTCTACGTTCCTGGTTTTGGACCGTTTCGGTCCGGTTCGGTCACGGTTCTCGGTTCTCGGTTCGGTGCGGTCCCTTCATGCTTTTGTGCGGCCAGATCGACCCCTCGGCCATCGTGCGGCCCGCCATCCCGAGCTCGGCCCCGAAGAAGCGACGCCGTACCTAGCCGACCTTTTTGGAGGCACAGGTGGGGTTGGGCGAGCTGCTAGCAGATACGGTATTAGAGCCAGGTTGCGGGATGTGTCCGTTTCAAAGTCATTGGACCTCACTGGTTTGAAGAATATCGACTTGCTGCGCTCTGAGGCTTAGGCAGGACGTATACTAGCTGTCACGATCGCTATAGAGTGTCGGTCTTGGGGCATAGCTCGCCACAGGACCAATGTAATTCGGTCGCAGCAAGAGCCATGGGGTGTTGCCAGTCCTGTAAAGCCCTTCTCGGACAACGATGTCAAAGCATTGCAGTCTGGTAACCTCCAGTCCCGTCGCGTATTCAGACTCCTTCGAACCGTGCATGCCTTGGGAATTCCGCGGGCCATCGAGAATCCAAATACTAGTCTCCTGTGGCGCGCCCCAGAGCTCAAGTACTTCGAAAAGGACCCGAGAGTGCATGGAAAGTTTGTGGACCAGTGCGTTTTTGGAACCGCTTGGCGGAAACGCACTCGCTTGATGTTCGGGAATTGCGACGCTCGCGGCGTTTCCCTGTGCGATCAGTATGTCCGTGGTGGCCGGGGTGCATGTCAGTACTCCAAGAAACGCCACGTCGAACTCGAAGGAAAGAAAATGACTTTCAAGGCCCAGGTTTACCCGCCCAAGTTCGCCCACCTCCTGACCAAAATCCTTTGCAGTGGTTATGTGTACAGCCGCGCTGTCTACCCATCAACTTCTAAGCTCACACCCACTTGGGGCGATTCGGGGGATGAGGCACTCAACAGCTCCAGAATATAGATTCTACCGCCTTGCCCTGCCGAGAGAGCCAGCGCGAGACGACGGTGGCCAAGTTGATGAGACATATCGCTGACAAAAAGGAAGTACAGGACCCTCATGTTAGCGTGAAGGATGCCTGCAGGCGGGCACGGGATTGAGGGGCCCAACGAGAGCGACTTCTCTATTCTTGAATATTTCATTTATATTATTGCTCAAGTCTCCCGCCCCCCTCTCCCTCTCGCTTGTCCTGTCGCTCTCGTTTTCACTCCGCGTTTCAAAAGGGGACGAGGCACTCAGCAGCTCCAGAATATAGATTCTACCGCCTTGCCCTGCCGAGAGAGCCAGCGCGTGACGACGGTGGCCAAGTTGATGAGACATATCGCTGACAAAAAGGAAGTACAGGACCCTCATGTTAGCGTGAAGGATGCCTGCAGGCGGGCACGGGATTGAGGGGCCCAACGAGAGCGACTTCTCTATTCTTGAATATTTCATTTATATTATTGCTCAAGTCTCCCGCCCCCCTCTCCCTCTCGCTTGTCCTGTCGCTCTCGTTTTCACTCCGCGTTTCAAAAGGGGATGAGGCACTCAGCAGCTCCAGAATATAGATTCTACCGCCTTGCCCTGCCGAGAGAGAGAGAGAGAGAGCCAGCGCGTGACGACGGTGGCCAAGTTGATGAGACATATCGCTGACAAAAAGGAAGTGCAGGACCCTCATTTCATTGCATTGATACGCAATGCTTCGAATTGCCATTGCTCTCGCTATTCCATTAGATGTGGTGGAACACGGATTGCATCACATTCATTCTCCGTTCTTACATACAGGGTATTCGGACCTCCCCCTCCCAGTTTAACGGGACACCTTTTCGTATGCAATTTACATAGGAATATGCCCTCTCTGACATGTGAATCCATGCCGCCAAGCTAGGCCGGAGTTCGCCCCCACCCACCCCCATTTTCTTCAGAAAATGACATTCGCGCGCTTTTGTTTACCAGCACCAGTTTGTAATAGTCCTTGACAACAAATGTGTCGAAGTGCGCACGCGCGCGTCGTCGCGCGCGCATGCCAAAATCTTCCTAACACCTTGCCCGTCGTAAGGATTCCAACATCGAGCGTTTCGAAAACGTGTAAGACACATGATTTCGCCACGAGGTGTTTCAAAACAAGCCAGCGCTCGCGCTCTTGCGATTTGTCAAGAAAACCATGGGTTTTGCAACAGTCCTGCAACATGCCACCAAACGGGCCTTTCGCGCGCGCATGTCGAAATCGTTCGAGAGTCCATGCGCGCGTGCTGTCGTAATCATTGCTTGCAACAGCGGGACGACGTGCACACGCGCGCGTCGCCGCGCGCGCATGGCGGAAGCCTTGAAACAACAATTTCTTAGGCTCGCAAGGAGTTCAAACATGAGTGTCCCGATGACATATCATATACAGCTGGTTTCACACATCAGTTTTCAAAATAAAACACCTGCGCTTGCTTCTTATGTGTCTTGTGAAGGAGCTGGGTTTTCTTGACACTGTCATAACATTCTGCCAAGCGGGCTTCCCGCGTTGCATGTCGAACTCATCCGCATGCCCCTGCGCGCGTGTTGGGGGGGGCACGATCCTTTTCAAATAATACCATGCGGGTTACTCGCGCGCGTCGGTCGCGCGCGCATGTCGAACTCATTCCAACACCCCCATCGCCAACGCGAGGGCATTGTCACCGACATCGGCTGGCGTGATCAACATAGGCGCCGTTATTTGCCTTGCCGTCGTCATCGCCACCACCGTCACCATCACCGCTATTTCCATAATCGCTCAAGTCACCGACTCGCACTGAATTGCCAGCTGGGAAGTGCCCAACGGTCACCGCTACCGCGGCCGCGTCGGTCGCGCCAAACTAGGTGGCCGCTGTGTGCGCGAGCATGCATTGGCTGCACCGCCAAGCACTCATCGCAACTGCCGCCGCATAGGTTTTGCAAACCAAGTTGCGTGTGGCTTGGTGGGATGCAAGAGCATGGGGTTTGCCGATTCATATGTCGAAAACAAATGCAAAACATTGGTTGCACCTCGTAGTTTTCTTTACGTAGTCTGCACCATATAGACTGCTTAACAGGGATTGCATTGCAGAGGTTGCGTAACGTACTTCGCATCACATTGATTGTCCCGCATGTGGTGCGGACCACATCGATTACTCCACATGTTTCCAAATAGCGACGGTTTCTTTATTCTTTTTTGCGAACTGTGCCTGCTTCGTGGTCTGGCGGCCACGTTGTCGCCGTCACCGCCCCGTCGCCGCCTCGTCGCCGCCCGTTGGTTGGGCCTAATTGTCGGTCTGGCGATGCTGATCCCGATCCCAGCGATGGCGGTCACCCTCGGGTTTCCCAGGCTGCCGACAGGTGCCCACCAGCACCAGAATCTGGGATCACCTGCCACCGGTGGAGGCTATCCCCTGTGTGGGCGTTTTCGGATGCAACTCCTGGGAGGTCAAATTTTGATTTTGCCCTAGTCCGACATCCGGCTAGATCCCGCTCGTTCCGGCTTGATCCGGCCGAATCCCGCTTGATCCGGCTTCATCCCGCTTCATCCGAGGCCCAACATGGCGTAACAGCCCCCCAGTGGGGTTCAAACCTCCTTATTCCTTCCGACGAAGACCTCACGGTAGTTGCCTCCTGCGGTGTTCGTGCCCATCTCCGAACCTCCACCGCTGGCCGCGGCGAGGCGCGCTGGCGTCCGCGCTGGTGGCGACCTGCCTCTGCGCGCTTGGCCGGTGCCGCCTGGCCGCGCCCTGGCGGGCCCTGCGCTCTGGGCCGGCCGCGGGCGCCCGGCGGCCTGCGGCGTTCCTGGAGGAATTCGAGGCCCTCGGCGGCGTCGCCGACGCCGACGTCGACGCCGCCGCCGCCGCCGACGGCGGCGGCGGCGACGACGACGACGACGACGACGGCGGCAGCGGCGACGACGACGACGGTGGCGGCGGACGGTGACGGCGGCGGCAGGGGCGGCCCTTCGGCGGCCCTTCGGCGACCCGGCCGGCCTCCGGGGGGAGGGTGGGAGGCTCGCGGGGGCCTGCAGGGGCGCAGGGGAGACCGCGGGGACCTCGGCCAGGAGGTCTCTGTGTTTTCCAACGGGGCGGGGGAGAGGGGGAGGCTGTCGCTGCTCCGAAGGAGTCACCGAAAAACGCAAATGTCAGCCAGCGTGGACCCCAGGCAGCGCGTTTCTAGCAACACAGCCTGTGCAATCTACGGTCAACCCGCACAGTAAGAGTGAGCAACTATCCAAGGTCACCCTTGCATCCTTCCCCTTCGGCCCATCCTTGGCCGCTTTCGCTGGACGTACCCCGCTCGAAAAGGGTCGGCATGGCCGTCCAAGGTCCTTGCCTCCTTATCGCGCGTCCTTACAATCCGGTTCACTGTGCGTAGAACAATGTCTGTAGTGCAAGCTACATGGTGCAACAGATGATGTACAATCGGTATTGTGCTATATATGTTGTGCAATCTGATTGATGCAATATCTGTGGTGCAGTTTATTGATTGTGCAATCTACGTGGTCTTTGTGGTGCGAAATTCGTGTGTTGCAATCGACGCGGTGCAATCTGCGTGGTGATCTTTATATGGTACAATCCATGTGTGCAATACATCTCTATATACATGTGCGTGGTGCAATCTATGTGGTGCAACTCACTTTGACCGTCTTGAAGCTGTCCTCTCCACTGCTCGTGCAAACATCCCACCCTCCCACCCGCAACTTGGTCGCAAGACCTCTTAAAGACAAGACCGTGACGGTAGGTACCAGATGGCACTTGGCCACGACACCGACGACGACAGCGACAACGACGACGACGGCGCCGCCGACACCGACGACGACGACACCGACGACGTCTCCAACGACTTCGACGACGACAGCGACCACGACGACGACGACACCGACGACGACGACGCCGACGACGACGACGATGACAACGACGACGACGCCGACGACGACGATGACGCCGACGACGACGACGAAGACAACGAAGGCGACGACAACGACGTCGCCAACGAAGACGACGACGAGGAAAGGAGGGAGGACGACGACGGCGACAACGACGACAACGACGACAGCGACGACAACGACGAGGGAGGAGGGAGGACTGCGACGACGCGAACGACGACAACGGAGGAAGGACGGCGACGCCGACGACGACAACGACGAGGGAGGAATGATGACGACGACGACGACAACGACGACGACGACAACGACGACGACGACGGCGACGACGGCGACGGCGACGAAATAGGAGGGACGACGACGAGACGCCGACGACGGACGACGCCGACGACGAGGGAGGAGGAGGAGGCACGACCACGGCGACAACGACGACGGAAACGACCACGACGCCGACGAGGACGACGACGACGAACACGAGGAAAGACAGAGGACGACGTAGGCGACGACGACGACGACGCGGGAGGAGGGAGGACGACGATGACGACGACGACGCAAGACCGCGCGCGCACGCTTTTGTTGAACATCCATGTTGCGAAACCTTGGGTTGTTGCAGGTTTTTTGGACACGAATTTGAAACCCTTCCGAAACCGATGGGTTTTGAAGGATTTCGGCATACGCGTGCGACGACGCGCGCGTCTGCACTTCGTTTCATTTTTTGCAGGATTCTGGCCATGGCACACGCGCAAGGGCGTTCGACAGATTTCGACATGCGCACGCGCGAGGCTCGTTTAAAAACATGTTGTAAAAACATTGAAAAACCTATGGGTTTGCGTAAGATTTCGCAAGAGCTCGCGCGGAAGCTTTTTTAGCAATGCAGTGTTGCGAAACCAGGTGTTTTTCTATGATTTTTGGGAATTCGATTGCGACGTCCCTGCGGCACCGAAGGTTTTTGAAGGATTTCGGCATGCGCGCGCGACGACGCGCGCGTGTGCACTTCGTCCCATTTGTTGCAAGGGATTCGCGAAACAAGTGCTATGTTAGAACAACAATATCACCGCATAGTGTTGTTTTTTACAAAGGAACCTCAGGGGGGGGGGAACCCGGTGTGAATTTCATATGTAGGATTGACATGTGGTCAGAATCATACGTGATTTACATGCCCGAAAGGGGTAGCGATAACGCCGGGGGGGGGGTAGAGTTCATCTTCTTTTTAGAAAGGATAATCAATTCGGCGCAAACTACGTGGTGTAATATATGTTGTGCAATTAATCTTTGACCGTCTTGAAACTGTCTTCTCCACTGCTCGTGCATACATCCCACCCTCCCAACCTCAACATGGTCGCAAGACCTCTTAAGACAAGACCGTGACGGTATGTACCACATGACACTTGGCCACGACACCGACGCCGACGACGTCAGCGACAACGACGACGACGGCGCCGCCGACACCGACTGCGACGACACCGACGACGACGACGACGGCGACGACGACGACACCGACGACGACGACGACTTCGACGACGACAACGACGCCGACGACGAAGACGACGACGACGTCGCCAGCGAAGACGACGACGAGGGAGGAGGGAGGACGACGACGGCGACAACGACGACAACGACGACAACGACGAGAGAGGAGGGAGGACGGCGACGACGCGAACGACGAAGAAGGAGGGAGGACGGCGACGCCGACGACGACAGCGACGAGGGAGGAGGGAAGACGACGACGACAACGACGACGACGACGACGGCGACGAAATACGGGGGACGACGAGACGCCGACGACGGACGACGACGACGACGAGGGAGGAGGAGGAAGGACGACCACGGCGACAACGACGACGGAAACGACCACGACGCCAAAGAAGACGACGACGACGAACACGGGGAAAGACAGAGGACGACATAGGCGACGACGACGACGACGACGCGGGAGAAGGGAGGACGGCGACGACGACGACGACGATGACGACGACGACGCAAGACCGCGCGCGCACGCTTTTGTTGAAAATCCGTGTTGCGAAACCTTGGGTTGTTGTAGGTTTTTTGGACACACGATTTTGGAATCCTTCCGAAACTGATGGATTTTGAAGGTTTTCGGCATACGCGCGCGACGACGCGCGCGTCTGCACTTCGCTTTTTTTTTGCAGAGGATTCGCCTCGGCACACGCGCACGTGCGTTCGACGGATTTCGACATGCGCGCGCGCGAGGCCCGTTTAAAAGCATTTGGTGAAAATCTTGAAAAACCCACGGGTTTCCTTGAGATTTCGCAAGAGCTCGCGCGGAAGTTTTATTTGCAATTCAGTGTTGCGAAACCATGTGTGTTTCTATGTTTGTTCTTGGGAACTCGATTGCGAAATCCTTCCGGCACCGAAGGTTCTTGAAGGATTTCGGCATGCGCGCGACGACGCGCGCGTGTGCACTTCGTCCCACTTGTTGCGAAAGATTCGCGACAAAGTGAAATGTTAAAACAAAAAATGTCACCGCATAAGTTTTTTCTCAAGGGAACCTTGGGGGGGAAACCCGGCTGGCCTGGGATAGTGTACATTCATATTTAGGATGGACATGTGGTCAGAATCATTTATGATTTACATATCCGAAAAGGGGGGCCGATAACGCCGGGGGGGGTAGATCCTATTCTGTTTTTAGAAAGGAGAATCTAGGCGGCGACAGGGTGGCGAATGCGACCACAGAGCCGCCAGGCTGACACCCGGGCTCAGACGACGAGTGCGACAAGGCGGCGACTGGGCGGCGACGGCGAGCACGGAACCGCCAGACCGACACCAGGGCCCAGACGATGGGCGGCGACAAAGCGGCGACGCGGCGGCGACTGCGAACACGGAGCCGCCAGACGGACATCCAGGCCCAGTTCCTCAGAAAAGAGGTGAATACCCCCAGGTGCAACGCGCCACTGGGGGAACATGGATCACGGCGAGTGGGTTAGCGGCGGGTCCCGCTCTTGGAGTCTGCTCGCTCCGTCTCCAAGAGAGGCGGCACTGGCTTTTTGTTTCCATGGCTTTTTTTGTTCTCCCCGCTCCGTGGATGTGGCACTCGCGCGCCAGATCCACAGATCTGGCATCCATGTAGCGCTTGCCGGGAGACAGAGAGGATGCTGTCATTCCGAAACATTGGGACGTACGGCAGGTTCGCGTCGTGCCGACCGGCGGCGACCCCACCGCGTGCGTTGAAGGTTGAGCGCCGCCCTTGGCCCAGAATCGGCCCGTCGTTGAACGATCTGGCGTGAACGGAATGTCCGGTCGTTCAAGTTTGAACGATCCCCGGGGTCGACACGACGCGAACCTGCCGTATTCAGACCAGATTGTGGTCGGAAGTGTTGTTGCGCTCAGGTCTCGCCGGGTGTGTTGCCAACCTGGCTGCCGAGAGGCTGTGGTCGTGCGATCTTGGATGCTGAACTGTCTCTTGCTGGGAGCTGGTGTCGAGAAGGACCGCGCAGACATTAGGAATCGAGTTTGACAGTGTTCTTATAGCGCCCCCCCCCCCGTAACGCTTGGCACGGGGGTCCGCCCCCCGCCAAGTAGCGGTAACGATCGTACGGCGGGCGGTGGCGCGAAGCCCGCCCCCACGTGCGCTCGGCTGTCACGGTGTACACATCGGAGGCGTGCACAGGCGGTGTTGTGCACGGGCTCTGTGATGCACACGGCTGTTGTGGTGTACGCAGGCGCTGTGGTGCAGGCAATCACACCTGCCTTGGTGACAACATCTAAGATCATGCTCCTCCTTCCCCCATCTTTCTCTCCTCACAGACCCCGGTTGTGCTCGCGGGCTAGTGTCGTGCTTGCACGCCGCGGTGCTCTCAGGCTGTTGCCTTGTTCACGCCGTCGTCGCCATTCTGGCTCAAGCCGTTTTGGCGAAGCCTGCAGGAGGGTCCCTGTTTTTTGCTGCTTTTATTGCTGCCCCGCCCGTGCGCGTCCGACGCACATCATGGCGCTCTCCGCAGCGTGGTGGCTCGTGCGCACGCTGCTCCTTGGGTGGCCGGGGGCTGCCGCTGGTGCCGAGAGGGCGTCGCGCTCCGCGTTGCGGCCTCCCGTCGCAGGGCGCAGCCTGCTGCAGACCTCTCAGACAGTTGTCAGGGCGGGGCATGGCCTGGCATCAGCATGGGTGGCTGGTCCCTTCCGCGACTGCGTGACGCAGTGCGACGGCCTCTCGTTCCGTAACCGCACGGTCAGTTGCCACTCCATGAGCGGCGACCTTCTGGACGAGGACGCGTGCGCCGGGAAGGCTCGGCCGTGCGCGTTCCAGCCCTGCGAGTGCGGAGTGTGCGTCCGGGCTCCGTGCGGCGCAGGGTCCCAGCCTCTGCAGAGCGAGGAGCTGGCGTGCGGCGCGGAGATGCCCGACATCACGTTCGAGCGCGTTGGTTGCTTCGCCGACCCGGGGGGCGGCGGCGGCTCCGCCGAGGCGACCACCGCCCTGAACACCGAGTGCGTGGGGTGGAACGGCACCGCCCCCTGCCACGGCGGCCTGCCCTTCTTCCGCATGCGCTCGAATGCGCTCACGCCGGCGGTGTGCTTCGACTTCTGCCTGACCAGGGGCCTCGACCTCTTCGGCCTCGCGCGCGGGGAGGAGTGCCGCTGCGGCGCTTCCGCCTTGAACGCGCAGCTGTGGGGCGGCGTCGGGCCGCGCGCGGGCCTCGCGCTTCCGGAGCGCCAGCTGTCCTCCGGCGCCGCGTGCCCCCTGAGCGTTTACCGCTTCGCGGGCCCTTTCGTGTCCGGCGGCGTGCCTGTGCAGCTGCTGGCAGCCAACCTGGCAGAGGATGGAGGAACGAACAATGACATACACAACAACTCGGAGGTCCGCGCGAATTTCTCGGATCGGCGCTGGACCCCATTCCTTGGCGAGCGGAGCGCGCCAGGGGCGGCGACGGAGGCGCCGCCAGGGGGGTCCAGCGAGGACCCGAGAAATCTATGCGGACCTCCGAGCTTTTATGTTTATGTCATTGTTCGTTCCCCTAGAGGAGGCGTACCTTGACTCTATCGTGGCAGGCCGGACGGTCGATCCCGAGTCCGAGGAGCACCGCGCAGGGGCGCCTGCAGCGGTGCCGCCGCCACCGGCCAGCCTGCTGCAGGTTGGGGCGCCGGGCTACGAGAGGCCCTGTGGCAGCGCCTCCGGGTGCCTGCCCGCGAGGCCGTGGAGCGAGCGGCAGGCCGCGGCGCCGGCAGGCATGCCCGACGTGTGGAGCGATTACGTGGTCGTTCGCTACACCTTCGACCCCGAGCAGCAGGCGTCACCGAGCGCGCCCCCCTGCTCGCAAAGTGCCCACTCGCAAACGTCCGAAAACACACATGTCTGCATCGAGGTAATGTTTCGTAAATCCCCCGTGGCGGATCCAGACCATTTGCGAGTAGTTACTTTGCGAGTAGTGGGACGCGCTCGTCCAAGGTGGACGATGTGAGGAAGGAGGCTTTCAGGTCCGCGGCGGCGCACTGGCGCGACCGCACGTGCATCGCCGTCGTGGAGGCGAGCAGCCCCGAGACCCCGTACATCAAGGTTGGCGTGTACGACACGGGGAGTTGCTATGCCACCCTTGGGCGGCCTTACTCGTCGGGGGTGATCAACCTTGGCTGGTGCAACTCCATGCGTCAGAGGGGGAACATGATCCACGAGCTCGGCCACTCCCTGGGCATGAACCACGAGCAGAAGCGCCCCGACGCTGGAGAGAGCTACTACGGACAGGGACCTTACCTCAGGATCTTCTGGGAGAACCTTGGTAGCTGGGCTTCCCAGTACACGCCCGTAGAAAGCAGCTACACGGGCTCAGCAGACGATGGAGCGGGCGACCCGCAGGTAGGCTACGCCGCCTACGACTACGGCAGCATCATGCACTACGGCTACAACCCGCAGAACTTCGAGCCGACCACCGAGGAGGGCCGCGTCGCGAACATCGGCCAGAGGGCTGCGCTGTCCGATGGGGATATCCTGCAGATGCTGGATGCGTATCGGTGCAGGAGGAAGTCTGGCAGTGGCCCGTCGCCCACGCCTGCGCCTACCGCGCCGGCGCCCGCGCCCACTGCCGCCCCGTCCCCGGCACCAGGGTCCTGCCCAGAGACCTGTTACAGCCGTACCTGCAACTTCTGGGTCCAGCAGGGGTACAGCTGTGATGCCTTGACAAGCACGTATCGTTGCGACTGTAGTGGGTGTTCTTCGTGCGCGTCATCGCCAGCACCCACGCCAGCTCCCACACCAGCCCCGACGCCAGTGCCGACGCGTGCGCCCACGACAGCCCCCGTGCCAGCGCCAACGCCTGCACCCACGACAGCACCTGCACCAGCTCCTACACCAGCGCCCACGCCGGCACCCACGCAATCACCCACAATGGGTCCTACCCCTGCGCCCACGCAGGTACCCACGTCTGCACCGACTTCGGGGTCGGGCGTTTGCCCGGAGACATGCTACAGCTACAGCTGCAATTTTTGGATTCAGCAGGGGTACAGCTGTGATGCCATGACCAACACATACAGGTGCGACTGTGGTGGATGCTCTTTGTGCGCGTCACCGCCAGCACCCACGCCAGCTTCCACGCCAGACCCGACCCCAGTGCCGACGCGTGCGCCCACGGCAGCTCCCGCGCCAGCGCCCACGCAGGCACCCACAAATGCACCAACGTCCTCGCCGACTCAGGTGTCGGGCTCATGCCTAGATACCTGCTACAACAACAATTGTAACTTCTGGGTGCAGCAAGGGTACACCTGCAGTGCCCTGATCAGTACCTACGGCTGCGATTGTGGTGGATGCAATTCATGTGCGTCAGTGTCGACGCCAGCACCGACATCATCTGGTTGACCCAAAACGTGGTCCAGCGAGAAGGGGTGGTGCAATAGATTTGGTGCAATAGGTCTGTGGGATTGCAGTAGATTTGGGGTGTGCAATACATTCTGGGGCGCAAATGTATTGCTGGATTTCCGCGCGCAATGCATTCGTCGCAGTACAATGCAATACAACTCTCGGGCGCAATACATTTGCAATGCAATTGCCCACAATCTATTGCACCACCCCCTTTCAGCTGGACCCCCTTGTGGGTCTACCAGACATCAGCGGGCAGCTGCCCAGAGACGTGCTACAGCTACAACTGCGACTTCTGGGTCCAGAATGGCTATTCTTGTAGCACGCTCAGCACCACCTATGGCTGTGACTGTAGCGGGTGCTCGTGCTCATGAATGCTCCGCACGCGGTGAAATAGGAGAGCGAATGCGAAACAGGCGCTGAACTTTGCAGCAATATCTACCTTTGGACAGGTATATTTTTCCGTTTGCTTGCACCAGACAAGCAGTCGCCGACCACAGGTACCATAGGGGTATTTACGTTTACAATGCGTAGGAGGTGACCGCCATGGCTTCTTCAGCGCTGCAGTTTAGTCTCTCGGCGCGGCGCATCACATTTCGACGCCATTTCAGGTAGACCTGGTCTCATTCGGTAGTTCCGGAGTGTCAAACGATACACGCAACAATCAAATTCTTTCGTTCGCACCGCAAGCGAAGAAAAGAAGGAGGTGGAGCAACGACGAATGCAACAGAGCGGGGAGGAAGCAGGTACCTGACAACAGTTTGAATTCTTTCCCGCCTCAAAAAACTCAGTGCAGGGGGGCTCCACTATGACTCATGGTACGGAGCTTCTACTCTGACTCATAGTGCTGAGCCTCTACTACGACTCAAAGTAAGGATCTTCCATTGTGACTCGTAGTAGGGAACCTCTGCTATGACTCATGGTAGGGGGCCCTATGATGAGTCGCAGTAGGACGGTCCTACTACGACCCATAGTCTTTATCCTGACTCATTGTAGGGGCTCTCTACTAATACTAATCGTAGGGAGTGCCTACTATGAGCCGTACTAGGGAGCTCCTACTATGAATCGTAGTAGGTGGTCCCTAGTATGACTCATAGTAGGGGGTTCTATCATGACTGGTCGTGATGAGGGCCCACTATGAGTCGTACGAGGGAGCTCTTACTATGAGTCGTAGTAGGGATCTACTGTGAGTTGTAGTTGGGAGCTCCTACGATTGTGACTCGTAGTACGGAGCCTCTGCCATGACTCATAGTAGGCGGTCCCTACTATGAGTCGTAGCAGGGAGCTCCTGCTATGACTGATAGTAGGTGGTGTTTACTCTGGGTCATAGTCGGGGTTTTCTATTACTACGAATCGTAGGGAGTGCCTACTATGAGTCGTAGTATGGAGCTCCTCTTATGACTCATATTAGGGGGGTTCTATTATGACTGGTCGTAGGGAGTGCCTCTTCTCAGTAGTACTAAGGAGCTCTTACTATGCGTCGTAGTAGTGTTCTCCTATTGTGAGTCGTAGTGGGGAACTTCTACTATGAGTCGTAGTAGGGAGCCCCCCCTATGAGTCGTAGTAAGGGGCTCCAAGTATTAGTCGTGGAGGGGGCTCCTGCGATGAGCCGTAGGAGGGAGCTCCTACTATGAGTCGTAGCAGGGAACTCCTACTATGAGCCGTCGTAGGGAGCTCCTCCGATCCATCATTGTTGTGTTTTTGTATGTATGTATAATATTATTACAAAACAGAATCATCACTCATAGCAGAAGTGCTCTACCACGACTCATAGCAGGAGGCTCCTTACTGTCCTCCCTGTCAGCCCCTTATGCGCTCCCTATACCGTCCCTTCCTTCCATCTGTCCTCTGTTCCCCTGTCTTAGGGGCCGCACGAAATACACGGTGCAGGTAAGAAAGACATGCCCCTAATTGGGGTATGATCGAAGACGGAAAGGGCGGATATCGAGCAGATGAGAGCGAACAGTCTTAGATCGGATGTTGTCGTGGTGGTGGTGGTGGTGGTTGTGATGTTTTTTTCGACTGTTTGTTTATTTGTTTGTTTGGTTGTTTGTTTGTGTGTGCTTGTTTGTCATTGTCGTCGTCGCCATCGCCCGCGACCCACCCGCAGTCGACTTTGCGACCCACCCGCGACCGATCCGCGACCCACCTCGCTCCATCACTCTCGCTATAATCCGCAGCGGGGTGTCCATCACGCTCGCATCTACATAGCTTCGATTCCCAAGTTTTCGGTACCGGGGGGCTGGTGTCGGGCCCTGGCGCCATCAACCAAACAGCTCCTGATTTGAATTTGACCTTGGGACGATAGGAATTTCACTTCCAGGGGCCCCCGCGTTGAAAAACAGGGCGCCTGATGCGTTTGACAGACGCCCCCCCCGCCATTTCAGAAGGCCGCCCCCGTCGCCTTGTCCCCCCTCTGGCGCGCCAGGTCCGGGCCATACCCATCACCGACAAGCCGCAGAGCGACCCTCGCGTCTACCAGTACGCGGTGTTGGAGAACGGCCTGAAAGTGCTGAACGTGCTGGACTCCAAAGCGCTTCAGGCGCCTCCCTCCCCTCAGCCCCCCGCTACAGGCATGCTGCTTTCAGGGACCGCATGCGGCCCCGTGGAGCTCGCCCAGGCCCCCAGCCATCCAGATCTGGATCCTCGGTCTGCGCCCCCCTGCCCCCCCCCCCTTCCTGGGTGCTGCTGGCTTGCAGGCGCCGGGCGCCTGGAAGCGATCAGGACAAGCGCCTTCGTGCCTGTGAGGAAGGAGGGAGGGGGAAGGAGGATGATAATGATGATGCTGATAATGATGATGATGATGATGATGATGATGATGATGATGATGATGATGATGATGATGATGATGATGATGATGATGATGATGCTGATGCTGATGCTGATGCTGATGCTGATGCTGATGCTGGTGCTGGTGCTGATGATGATGATGATGAGGAGGAGGAGGAGGAGGAGGAGGACGACGACGACGAGAACGAGGACGAGAGCGAGCACCACGAACGATGAGGGAGGAGTTGGTAGGTAGGAGAAGGAGGGAAGAAAACGAAGCAGGTACGGAGGGAGAGAGGGACGAGGAGGATGAAGACGACGACGAGGTCGAGGACAAATAGGGGTTGGAGGAAAGGAGGAGGAGGAGGAGGAGGAGGAGGAGGAGGAGGAGGAGGAGGAGGAGAGAGATAGAGCAAGGACGATCATCACATCGGGGCACCTGGATAAAGAGCAGGACGAGGGGATGAAGAGGTAGAGGGATGTGGGGGGGAGGAGGTGGAGGAGGAGGTGGAGGAGGAGGAGGCGGAGGAGGAGGAGGAGGAGGAGGAGGAATTAGCAGGAGGAGCGGGTGAGGGATGTTCTCATGGATCTAGTTTGTTTTAGGATTCTCCCGGAGGGTCAGGGAGGCTGATAATGCTACGCGCGGCTTCGCTGAGTGCGTGCTCGACGTGCGACGGCGGGCTGCGTTGGAGCTGAGTGGAGTGCCGCTTGCGCCACCGCCTGGCAGTGCAAACAGAAAGGAAGAAGTGTCGGGCGGGTGGCAATGGGGGGTGACCCACGTGCAGGGTGAAGAAAAGACCCCTGAAGCAGCTGGTGCCCGAAAGGGGTCCTAAAGGGCCCCTTTAGGGCCTTCTTCTTCATGGGGGATGGCCCACATGGGGGGTAACGAAAAGAGCCCTGAAGGAGCCCTCCAGGGCCTTTTTGTGAGCCAGCTGGTGCCCACGGGCACCTTTAAGACCTTGTTCTTCACCCCCATGTGGGTCACCCCCCATTACCATTACGTCGGGCCTGAGTCCTGCAGGGGGAATACTCAAAAACAATCAAAAAAGTGTTGAGGACGATCTTTTGCATATTGTTTGACTCCTGTAGGGTATTTTGGACTAGTTTTACTTTCTCGTCCAAAGACCCCCTGTAGGAGGACAGGCTTACCACCCGCCCCGAAATTTGGCGCGAGCCCATGGGCAGCTGCTGTGGCGCCGAGGGCAGAAACTCCAGCCACAGCGGGCAAGTGTCAACGAATCACCGCTGCGGCCCTCGAGAGGTGCCTGCGGGTGGCGGCGCGCGGCTATGCTGAAGTCGGGCCTGTCCCTCTACAGGAGGAATGTTCGAAAATAGTCGGGAACTATGTCTCGGGACGGTGTGTCGATTATTCTTGGACTATTTGGGGGTATTTGTTGAGTATGTTGAATTGTTCCTCCAAAATCCGCCTGTAGGGGTGCACGCCCGATTTAAGCTTATGCAAAGAAGCACGCAGAGAGTTAGGCACACGAAGACTGGGCTGCTCCGAGAGCACTGTGTCCAGCCAGGAGGTGCGGGGGGGAAGCGGGGGAGTCCCGCGGCGAGCGAGCCCGAGACGCCGGAACAAGTTCCGTCGCAGCGGCACGGGCACGCAAGCAATCAGGAGGGAAAAAAAAACACACAGACACAATTAATCGTCGATTCCTCAGAAAATATTGGAAAATATGGGAAGTGGGGGTGAAGACAAAAACCCATACAATGTGGGAAAATATGGGGAATCTTTTTATTTGTGTGTATTTATTTGTGTGTCCTGGGGCCCCTTCAGGCAAGAGTGACACGCGAGCCTGCGCTCCAGAAGAAGAAGAAGAAGCACCGGCGCACACTCGCTCGGAGCACAGAAGGGTGGAGCCCCCCACCTTGGACGGAGCGGGAGCCCCGCGGAAGCAGGGCAGGGGCGGCGGGGGCGGCCCACGACGAGGAAGGGGAAGCCGAGCCGTGCGACGTCGCTCTCCTAGGTACCCATGGCTGATGACGCACGTTACTCAGGAGGGAAAAAAAACACAGACACAATTAATCGTCGATTTCCCCGAAAATATGGGAAAATATGGGAAGTGGGGGGGAAGACAAGAACCCAGAAAATATGGGAAAATATGGGGAATCTTTTTATTTGTGTGTATTTATTTGTGTGTCCCAGTTTCCCTTCAGTTACGTTGCTGCCAGGGCCAGCTCCACAGCGGGGGAGCGGGCTGGCGGGTGGAGTCGCCGCCCCAGGCAGGAGCGGGTGCCAGAGGAACACCCGAGCACGAATCATGGAAAAGGGCGTTGGTGGGGTGTGGCAGCAAAGGAGACCTCCTCATCCTCCTCCTCCCTCCTCCTCCCTCCTCCTCCCTCCTCCCTACCCAGTATGATCTGCCCCACATACAGTTCGAGGGGGAACAGTGGGATAGTACAACAGGGTATCAGAGTACAGATGCGACAATGCACGGGGCAACCTTCGGCCAAACCGAGAATTGAGCCGAGCGGGAGAGGGGATACTATAATTAAAACAGCAGGGGAAGCAGGCCCCCCAGCGAAAGTTTTGGGACACGGGCCTCCCGACCCTTCCCCTCTCCTCCTTTTGGTGGTGTCGTATCGTCGTCTCCTCCCCCGCTTCTGGGCGCACTGCCAAGCCCGCGCGTACCCTGCCCTTGGACACGCGGAAGGGCCAGCAGCTGCTCTACTTGCATTGACCCGCAGGGGCTCGTGATCGTAAGATATCCAGCCTCTTCTATGGGGCCACCTCGGAGTTCAGTCCTTGAGCAACGTGGCGTGCCCCCTGCCGGCCCTAGTGAGAAGGCAGGGCTGTTGCACAACCAATCGCACGGGATTTGGCAGAAGAACGCAAGCACCAGCGTCGGTGTTTTGTCGTTGAAGCCCTTTTTTTATGCGGCTGTCCTTGCCGTTGCCCTTCCCCCTATATTTTTCCTTTCCTCCTCCTCCTCCTCCTCCTCCTCCTCCTCCTCCTCTTCGGTTCCTCCTCCTCCTCCTCCTCTTCCTCGTCCTCGTCCTCCTCGTCCTCCTCCTCCTCCTCCTCATCCTCCTTTTCCTCCTCCGCCTCCCTCCTCCTCCCCATCCTCCTCCTCCTCCTCCTCCTCCTCCTCCCTCCTCCCCTCCTCCTCCTCCTCCTCGTCCTCCTCCTCCTCCTCCTCCTCCTCCTCCTCCTTCTCCTCGTCCTCTTTCTCCTCCTCCTCCTCCTCCTCCTCCTCCTCCTCCTCCTCCGCCTCCGCCTCCTCGTCCTCCTCCTCTTCCTCCTCCCTCAGCGCCAGCTGGCGCGAGCGCAAAGCCCGAGGCCAGCCAGCGCCGCGAGCGCCGCTGGGGCGTCGCCCCCCCTCCCCCTCCGCTTCCCGAGCGCCCGGCCACGCGCCATGGAGGCCGCCGCCGCGCACCGGTGGCGCCTTCGTCGCCGCCCGCCGCACCCCCGCGGCCGCTCGCAAGGCGAGGATCGCGGAGCACTTGATGCGCTGTTTCGGGGAGCTGACGCAGCACCGAGGCAGGCAGGCCGCCTGGCTGGCCGCAGCCTCGGCGAGGGCGCTGGCCGAGGGCGCGGCCGCGGCTGGCGGCGGACCTGGCGGGGGCGAGACGCCGCCCGAAGCGCGCGCGGAGGCGCTGGCCCAAGAGGCTTTGGCAGCCGCCCGCGGGCCAGGGCCAGTGCAAGACTTGCCGGAGTGGCTGCGGCAGGAGCCCGCGCCTCCGCAGCAGGCGGAGGCCGCACGCGGAGCGAAAAATTTGGCAGGGGCCGAGGACGAGTTCAGGCCCGAGGCGCGGGCAGAGCGGTAGGCCACGGCAGAGCGCCAGGCGGAGGCCGAGCCCACCTACGCGGAGGCGCAGGAGCTGGCCGCGGCGGCGCTGACGGAGGCTCAGGGGCTGGAGCTGTTTGCGGCCGCACAGACGGAACCCGGAAACTGCGCCAGCCAGCGCCGGTTTGCCGAGCGGGAAGGCTCTGCCCGAGACCGCGGCGGCGAGTCTGGAGCAGGCGCGGCTGCGGCGCAGAGAGGCCGAGCGCCGGGAGGGGGGCCCCCGCGAGCGCGAAGCCTTCAACGAGAAGGTGGAGGGCCATGTGCAGGCGAGCCGACGGGCGCAGGCCACAGCCGACGCGGGGCGTTTCCTGCGGCCGCGCGCGGGCCTGGCCCAGCGGGAGCCGCAGACCGCGGCGGAGGCCCCGAGGGCGCGGGCTGAGCAGCTGTGCGGACACCCGCCCAGCAGGAGTCCTTGGAAGGCATGCTGCAGCAAATGCCCGTGGCGCGAATTGCGGGGGTCAGCTGCGGGGTGCTGAGGATCTCGGAGGTGGAACGTGGACGCCGCCGACGAGGCCTACTGCCGCCTTCCTTGGAAGGCATGTCGCAGCAGATGCCCGTGACGCGAGTCGCGGGGGTCAGTTGCGGGGTGCTGAGAATCTCGGAGGTGGAACGTGGACACCGCCGACGAGGCCTTCAGCGCGGCTCCCCGCGCCTCCGCCAGATGCGCAGGGAGGAGGCGGCCCGCGCCCGCCACGGGGCCGCTTCTGCCGACAGCCACCGCTGCTGGGGCGGAAACTCGGAAAGTCCTCCTCGTCTTTCCCCCTCCTCCTCAATTGAAGCGCGCGCGAGCTTGGACAGCGTGTTCTATGCCGGCTGCAAGCCAGAGCTAAAGCGTCAGGACGCGACCGGATACCAGACGAGACAACGGATCACCTAGAATTCCCCAACAGCTCTGCAATTCCTCTGCAGCGTTGAAGCATACTGTTTGAGCGAAACTCGCGCCCAGGAGTGGCGCCCAGAACGACTGCAATACGTTGGACAAGGCCCGCACCTGAGCGGCACCCTGGACCTTTTTATTGGCAGATCGGCTGAAGCTATAAAAGAGGGGTCCAGACTGGGTACGCGGCCCCAACGTAGCGGCGACATGGCTGGGCATGGCGATTCAGTCAACAAGGCAGCAGCTCCTCTCGATGTCATAACGGATTTCTTCATCGACCATATGGGGGAATTTGATATCCGACATTCGCGGCAGCTTTGAGCCCACCCAATCGCTGCGATCGATCCTCCGCGGGTGGGCTGGCGGGGCGTAAGGACGAGCCGCCGCGGCGCCAGGTGCACGTGGCTCCACGCCCGCACGCGGCAAAGGAGCTTGGGCACCAACGGGGCACCACGAGGCAGAAACCCCGGGGACGCCACGGCAGCGGCAGCGGCGCCAGCCCGCGGAGAGGCAGCAGCAAACCCAAATACCAGTGGCGCATATATGCTGGCGGCGCGGGCAGTCTTCGACCGGGCCCGCCGCCGCCGCGCCGCGCCAACCAGGGGATCGCCGGCGATCGAGGGGGGGAGGCGAGAAGGAGAAGGCCTTCTCAGAAGGTTCGGAAGTCCCCCAGGCCGAGGGGTTCGGAGAAGCCTCGCCGCCTGCTGAGAAGGCCTCTTCTTGGTCACGTCCCCCCCTTCGCTCGCCGCCGACTGGCAAATCCCAAGCCAGTCGGATGCACCTCGCGGCGCGCGATTGCCCGCTCTCGCCGCCTCGGGGTCGGGGGCGGCGCGCGTAAGACCAAACCAGACTGCGGTGCCGAAAAAGGGCAGAAGGGGCTGCAGCAACGGTTGGGGCACTGGTCAGGCGGGAGGGAGGAGGGAGGAGGTGAAGAAGGCAGGGGGAGGATGAAGATAAGGAGGCGGTGCAGTCATTGCCTAGCCCACGCGCCCCCAAAGGCTCACGCTGGATTGGGCGAGATGTTTTCGGAGGCTCATTCGACCTGGATCTACGTTGTCTTGAAAAAAATGTCCTGGCGAAAGACCCAACCATATGCAGTTGTGAGTATCGCAATTGTGAGTCTCTTCTTCGGTGGCGCTCCCTATGGGGCCACGAACCGCATGAGGGGTGTGCCGAAATGTGGCGGGGTACACAACGCAAAGGAATACGATATATCTGATTACGAGAGAAAGAACGCGGGTGAGTCAGAACGCGAGGGAATCTGAGTATGAATGGGTCTGCGCGCGAGTGAATATATTTGCATGAATGCGATCATGGAAACGCCTAGTGTAAGTGTATATGAATGTGAATGGTTCGAGCATGCCTGTCCGAACACACGTGACACTGGGCGTGGCCGCCGCAGGCAGCTTCCGCGGGAACCCCGACGGCAGCGTCCGCACGTCGCGACGCCCATGTCGGCACGCCTCTTGCGAGGATCGCGCCCGCTTTCGGCTCTTCTTTTCCTTCCTCTTTGCCCGCGCACTCCAAAATCCAAGGCTGCGGGCGCAGCGCAGCGCGGAGTCCCCGCGACGCGCGCTGGTCGCCCCGGGCGGGGTCCCAGCGACGCGCGCGGGTCGTCCGCTGCGCGAAGCAGAGAGAGCTGACTAGCTAACTGGCTGGCTGATAGCGGGCAAGTCTCTGACCGCTGGGCAGAGCGACGACGGGCGAACGAGGCGCCGGGCTCCCCGCAGCACGGAGTTCCCGCGACGCGCGCTGGTCGCCCCGAGAGGGTCCCAGCGACGCGCGCGGGTCGTCCGCGGCGCGAGGCCAAACAATTAGTCGGGCAGTCGAGAGAAGGCGCGGCTCGGGGAGACGCTCCTCAGGTCAGGCCTCGCGGATGAACTCGGTGAAGCCGAGCTCCCTGGCGAGGGCCGTCGCTTCCCTCCTGCACCGCTTCGTGCGCGCCGCAAACTGAGGCCTTCGGTGGAGCTCCCTATGGGGCCACGAAACGTGTGAGGGGTGTGCCGACATGTGTGTGGGTGACGCATGCGGCCGCGGGCACTGGGGCCTTCGGTGGAGCTCCCTATGGGGCCACGAAGCGTGTGAGGGGTTGGCCGAAGTGGATGGGGGTGACGCATGCGGCCGCGGGCACTGGGGCCTTCGGTGGAGCTCCCTATGGGGCCACGAAACGTGTGAGGGGTGTGCCGAAATGTGTGTGGGTGACGCATGCGGCCGCGGCCACTGGACCTTCGGTGGAGCTCCCTGTGGGGCAACGAAGCGTGTGAGGGGTGTGCCGACATGGGTGTGGGGGACGCATGCGGGCGGCGGCACTGGGGCCTTCGGTGGAGCTCCCTGTGGGGCCACGAAACGTGTGAGGGGTGTGCCGAATTGGGTGTGCGTGACGCATGCGGGCGGCAGCACTGGGGCCTTCGCTGGAGCTCCCTATGGGGCCATGAAGCGTGTGAGGGGTGTGCCGAATTGGGTGTGCGTGACGCATGCGGGCGGCAGCACTGGGGCCTTCGGTGGAGCTCCCTATGGGGCCACGAAACGTGTGATGGGTGTGCCGAATTAGGTGTGCGTGACGCATGCGGCCGCGGGCACTGGGGCCTTCGGTGGAGCTATGGGGCCACGAAACGTGTGAGGGGTGTGCCGAATTGGGTGTGCGTGACGCATGCGGGCGGCAGCACTGAGGCCTTCGGTGGAGCTCCCTATGGGGCCACGAAGCGTGTGAGGGGACGAGGAGGAGGAGGGAGGGGGCAGCGGGAGGAAGGAGAACGCGGGCCACCGTCTCTTCAAAACGAGGACCCAACACCACAGGATGGTTGGGAACTAGTCGGACGCGTTTCGCCGATTTCGGCTTACAGGGGCCCTCGCGAAGACCAGGGGCCGTTAAACCATTGCGCAGGGTGAAACGCCGACCGCGGGGAAAGGGCTGGGATTTCCGGGGGCCCCGCATTGAGACGCCAAGGCATTGGGCGTCTGGGATTGGAGGCATCACGAGAAACAGCTGATTGCAGCGGCACGCATTCCCACAGCGTTTTCTTGGGCCGGCGATGGGCTGCCGGAAACGGCCCCCAAGCAATGCTAACTGACGATGTGAAGCTAGCGCGCCGGGAGGAACGTGCCAGAAATGGACATGCAGAAGCAAGAGTCGGCGCCAGACAGGGGCCGCCCGCTTGGTTCACTCGGTCGCCAGTGGCAAGCATCGCGCATCGCAGCGTGATAGCAAGGATATTGCTGGAGGGCCCCGTATTCCAACGTATATGAGGAAAATCTTGGGGCGGCACGCAATGTATTATCAATCCCTCACGTTTGCCTAGTAAGTAATGGGTCGACGTTCACGCCGCGATGTTCCCGCGAACGTCCGACATGAATCCGACGTAAGTCCGACGGTATCCGACGTGAGTCCGACGTCATCCGACGTAGATTCGAGGCAAGTCGGGTCTCAAGTTGCCGCGCGAGGTCTCCATGATTTATCAGGCTTGCGCCGCATCCGCCGACCCCTTAGATTATGAATTGGGGGTTGCGCGTGTCTTTGGTCGGGAACCATTGCCACTCTGGCCACAAATCTCCATATCAAGACAAGCCCAAGGAGTTAACAGCGTGGACGGAAACCGATTACGCCAGATGCAAAAGAACACCCAAGTCAGCAATGAGTGGAGCAGTTATGCGGGGATCTCATCTGATCAAAACGTATTGTTTCCCTCAAAGCGTCGTTGCCTTACCTCTCGGCCAGGCTGGGTAGCGCGGCATGGTCCAATGAGCTTATGTGGCATTGGGATCGCAGTCTGTTATGGTCAATTTGAATGTAGCGTCGTATTAAAGGAATAATGCCAGCGATGCAATTGCCACTGCATGTAAGCGCGCGTGGACTTAGGAACGTCCGGCATATATATAGACGTTCGGCATTTGTGGTTGAAAGACAAAGTGCGGACAGGATACATTAGAGTTGTGCAAGAGGGTATCCATAAGAACGTGGAAGATGCATTATTGTGTGAGTCAGACTGGGATTCCGATGCACGTGGGAAGAACACACCAACAAAGCACCGGAAGGCGGCATGTCCCAGCACCTGCCATGGGAAACCATTGGAGTGTTCAACACGTTTAACAAACATGTTTTTTTTTGTTGGAGTTCGAGGCCGCCTCAGGCCTGGGTGCTCGTATCAATCTCTACTCCAAAAGATTTGAAAGTTCACGTCGCGTACATCTTCGGCAGCATTATGATTCGCAGATTTGGGCGGGGTCTGCCTTGCCAAAGCATGGGTATGTTTTTGAGATCTCTCGGGAATGCGTCGCACGTAAAGAGATCCTGATTTCAGTGCCTACCCGAAGCCACATTGCATTCTCATCGTGTTGCTTTGGGTCGATCTCAATGGCCTCTTGGCATTCGGGTGTCTGCAATTTCCGTGTATATTGCCGGTTGTTGCCGCATACGCTTAGCGTTGTGATTTGGCATCGTTTTATATTGTCTACATCGAACTATGCACTCTAGATGCGCCGGCGCCTGTTCACAGGCGTCTCATTATATCGGATTATTGAATCGCTTCGCTCATTCCGCCGGCCCATAGTGTAGCGTCGCTGGCACTTGCTTGCGTGCTCGGGGGGGCATTTGGGTGGCCTCCTGGGGCCGCTTGGGGGCCTCTTGGGGGCCTCCTGAGGGCCTGTTGGGGGCCTCTTGGGGCCTCTTAGGGGCCTCTTGGGGCCTCCTGGGGACTTCTGAGGGCCGAGGGCTCGAAATATTGTTTCGTGTTCCCCCCCTGGGGTCCCTCTTGGGGCGTTCTTGGGGCCCTCTTGGGCCGTCTTGGAGGCCTCTTGGGCCGTCTTGGAGCCCTCTTGGGCCGTCTTGGGGCCCTCTTGGGGGCCTCTTGGGCCCTCTTGGGGCGGTCTTGGGGGCCTCTTGGGCCGTCTTGGGGTGTCGTGAAGCCGAAAAGGTGGAAACGCCAAAATCTCTCCAAAACCTAAGGAAAAGCAGTGAATTTTGCCTCTTGGGGCCCTCTCGGGAGTGCTCTTGGAGGCCTCTTGGGGCGTCTGGGGGCCATCGTGGGCGTCTTGGAGCGATCTTGTGGCATCTCGGACCCCTCATGTAGCATCTTGGGGGCCTCTTGGAAGCCTCTTGGCCCTTCTTGGGGCTCTCGGGGACGTCTCGGAGCCGCGTTGGTGCGCTGCTGGAGCGCCCTGGTGACTCCTCTCGGGACTCTCTCGGGACCTTGCCGGGGTACTTTCCGCCCGGGGGCCCCCAGGGGCCGCCCCGCGCGCGCGAAGTAGAAAGATTGTAAAGCAGTCACCGGAGATCTTAGCACGCCTCTGGCCCGTTGGGCCGGCGAATTTGGGCTCGAGCTGTTTCCGGACCAATTTTGTAGATCGCGCAGCTCCTTAGCGGCGCGTTCTGCAGCTCATAGGGCCGAGGGGAAGTGCGGTGACGCGCTGGCGCTGCCGCATTGTGGTTTTTGCCCGTTGGGCTCAAGGTTTGATCCATGGCCTCGCACGTTTTTGGCTACTGTTACAAGGTTTTGTATCTACCTGGAATGCCCCGCCAGGATCTGCTGGAGGGGCGGGGGAGGAGGGGGATGCGGAGGACGGGGGCGCGGAGGACGAGGAGAACGAGGAGAACGAGGAGGGTGAGGACGAGGGGAAGGAGGGGGAGGAGGACGTCGTCATCGTTTGCGTCGTCGTCGTCGTCGGCGTCGTCGGGGCATCTGGGAGGTGTTCTGGGCAAGGCGGGAACTTGGGGGGGCCGAAGGCTCGAAATTTCCGCTCGGCTTCCCCTTCTGTGTCTTGTTTTGGGGCCGTCCTGAGACCCTCTTGGGCCGTCTCGGAGGCTTCTCTAGCAGTCTTGGGGCCTTTTGGTGGGCCGACTTGGAGCTCTCTTGGGGGCGTCTTGGGCCGTCTTGAACGCAGTGACAGTCCAGAGGCGAGAATTATGGAAATGCATGCTTTTCTGAGGGAATGCGACGATGCTTGTTTCTTGGGGCCCTCTTGGGGGGCCTCTTGGAGACCTCGTAAGGCGTCTTGGAGGCATCTTGGGCTACCTGGAGACTATCTGGGGCGTCTTGGAACGATGTTTCGACGACTCGGGGCCCTCCTGGACCGTCTTGGAGGTCTCGGACTGCCTTGGAGCGCCAGAGGGAGCTCGGGGAGGGGCGGACCCACTCTGGTGAGTTCGGCCGGGGGTCGCGCCGGGCCTGTGGGGGGCTCAAATTGCCGGTTTGGGGCCCCGGGGGGGGGGGGGTGATGGTGGAGGAAGAATCTCAGACGCCCAGAGACCAAAAGGGATCGGCGGATTCTCTTAGGTGGCAAAACGTGGCAGGCTTTTATACACTCGCAGTTTCGTCTTTGGGGTGGGCTAGCGTCGATTAGCCCCTGGTCATCGATGAGACAACGCCGGTTAAGCGCCCATGAGCGTCGATTTCGCGTCGACTAGCGTCAGCCAGCGTCGACTCGCAAGAACCAAGAATAATGTCATGGGAGGCTCCCACGAGTTGCCATCGCACTTAGCTTGATAACACCATGGCGCACATCACGCGCGCGTCTTGGGCCTCCCGCAGCCCACGATCGACGCGGCCGCAGCGTGGGGTCAACCGCGCGGATACCTCGAGCGCGAGCCTGCCGCGCAGGGCCGCTCGCGAGTGCCCGCGTCGGGCCTGGCCGCGCCGACGGCGACGTCGACGACGACGTCGACGGCAGCGTCGACGACGTCGTCGACGACGCGCAGCGTGGCCGCGAACGACGGTGTTGACGATGGTATGGTTGACGGACGTCGAAGACTCAAGAACGGAATAGGTACCGATACCCTTGTCGCCATGGCCAGATTCTCCTCGAAATCTTGGTCAGAACGCACACAGGGAGTGGTCCGTGGAGTACGTTAGGTTCATGCGGCGATGGCGCGCTGGCGACACCAGCGAAGGCGTTCAAGGTTGAACTCCGCGTGATAGAACGACGCGGAAGCAATGAGGTGCACGGTAACGCCGCGGGACCCGACGGGATGCAGCCTTGAACGATCGGGACCGCGATCGGTTCCAGTTGATGATCGACGCGGTGTCAAAAATGTTCGAGGCCGAACGACGCCGACGCCGCACAATTCTACCTTCGGTTCGTGAAGTAGCGGTGTCGGTACAGTGAGGGGCCATGTCAAGAAACACCCTGCTTGTCTCCAGGGTGCCCTGTGTTTCTTGGGTTTCGATGGTTTTGCGATGGAACGCGCGACGTTCCCACACCACAAATCGATGGACGTCCTGGGGTCTCGGGGTTGGGTTTTTTTGGTGGAAGGTTTCTTGTGCACTGGCCTCCACTGTAAGATTAAGTCGGGCGCTTCCCTTTTCAGGAAGAGTGTTCAAAAATAGACAAATCAATAGTCTCGATGCTTTATTTGTTGAATCGTATTTCATCGTTCGCCCAAGCTCCGCCTGTAGGGGGGCATGCCCGACCTAGATGTAAGACGACGTTGCCGAGACCACGATGCCGACATCGGAGAGAGCCTGTCACAGAGCAGGAGAAGGTACCCATACTGCTACCTTTGCCTCGTGCTCCCCTTTTTCGGCCTGGGAGGCCCTCGTGGCCACCGCTGGATTTGCTTTGAAATCGCAGTCAGAACGCACCCTGGGAGAGGTCGGGGGGAGCAGCGGCATCCGTGCCTTCTGATTGTTTGTTTCCTGGGCACGATGGAGCAAGCCAGAGGGGGGCGGGGTTTGGGGCTCACTTTCCATTTCAAACGTCGAGGGGGGAGGTCGCCCACCCACCCCTCCACCTTTCCTCTCCAGACTGGCATCGATGGGGGGATGAGGGTTTCACTTCCCCCCCTTTCCAGCTTTGGCTCCCCCCCCCTGGCGCTGGTAAGTACGCCGACGACGAAGACGAGGACGGGACCTCGACGTCGGCGACGACGACTTGTCCCCCCTGCCCGCCCGACCGACTCGCCCACGACGTCGGCGACGACGTCGACGACGACGTCGACGACGACGTCGACGACGACGTCGATGACATGTCCTGCCCGCCCGCCCGACCGACGGACTTGCCCACGGCGACGATTGTGATGGCGACGTTAACAACGTCAGATGCTGGCAAACGATGTCGGCGACGACGGGGACGATGGCGACCACGACGATGACGTGTCCCGCCCGCCCGCCCGACCCATCGACTCGGCGGCTAAGGCCGACGACTACGTGTCCCGTTCGACCGCCCGACCGACTCGCCCACGACGACGCTGGAGACGTGTCACACGCGCCCGCCCGACCAACGCCCAGCGTCCGCAAACAGCAACGACGACGAAGTTTTCGAGGTGTCCCGCCCGCTCCTTCGACCGACTCGTCCACGACGATGTAGACGACGTGTCCCGCCCGCCCGCCCGACCGACGGACTCGCAGGCAAACAAGGACGACGACGCGGCGAGGGGGGGATTTCAAGGGTGTTGAACCTCCTCTAATTAACCCCCGACTTCGGAAAGGGGTGGGAGGGCGGAGAGGGGGTGGGGTTCTGGCCGGGGAGATGGGGGTCGGGTAGTTCGGGAGAGGCGGGGGGCGGGATTTCCGAAGTGGGCGGGCGGCCGGTTCCAGAGCGGGGTAGGTTCGACGGGAGCCTCGAGACGGGGGTCAGTGCAAACGGGGGTCAGCCAGAACGCCCCGACCTTGCAAGATCCTGCAGGGCCAGGGTCGCATTGACCCGGGCTTGGGTGCAGGATCCTGCAGGATCTTGCAGGATCCTTCGCATTGACCCGGGTTTGGGTGCAGGATCTTGCAGGATCTTGCAGGATTCTGCAAGGCCTGACTGACCCGGGTCTGGATTGACCCGGGTCAGAGGACCCCCGAGTTCGGATGTTCACAAGGAAGGCGTACACAAATGACGCTCTCTCGTCTGAAAAACGACGACGCTGACATCGCTGGTGCTGGCGACTTTGTTGACGACGACGTCATTGACGCTGACGATGTTGACGACGACAGTTAGTGTTGGCGGCGACGACCTTGACGACGACAACGATGCATTGACGCGGTTGTCCGCAACGTTGGCGCTGACGTTGAGGCCGGCGACGACGCGGCCGAGAGGTAGCGTTCGCGGGGTCCGTGCGCGCGGGGCTGTATGACGACCCGGTTGAGTTGCCGGGGCTTGCCCATTTCTGCGAGCACATGCTGTTCCTCGGCACGAAGAAGTACCCCGAGGACCCCTGTTTTGGGTTGCAGCTCCCTCCAGGTCGGAGGTTGATACAGTGGGGGCCCATGCCAAGAAGCACCCTGCTTGCCTCCAGGGTGCCCTGGGCTTATTGGGTTTCGATAGCTTTGCTAAGGAAAGTGTGACGTTCCCGCACCAAGCATCAATGGACGCCCTGATGCCTCAGGGTTGGGTTTGTTGTGGAAGGTTTCGTGGACTGGCCTCCACTGTAGAACATCCACCCTGCGAAGTCGATTAACGACTCTTCCGTTCTCTGTCTCTCGGCGGGCCGTTGCGGCTGCAGAGTCTGCGGACCTGCGCCCGGTTTGGTGGCAGGTTTACTTCACGTAAGTGGGTGATGGTCTAAGAGGGCTTCTGTCCACCCTCGACCTGGAATCAGAGGAGTGAAACCCACCCCGCGCCCCATATTGACGAAGATGTAAAACAATTCCCAAGACAACTCTGTTGAACTCAGAGATCTCTTGGGGCATTCTTGGGGTTGCCCTGGGGGCGCTCGTTGGGCATTATTGGGGCCTTCGGGGCCATCTCGGATCTCTTCTGGGCCCCTCTCGGGGTTCTCGGGGACGATCTTGGAGGCATCCTGAGCTTTCGGAAGCCCATCGTAAAAAGGAAACGGCGACGGGCACAAATCATTGGAAGCCCATTGATTCAAGCGGCTTACGCCATTCCGCCGACCCCCAGAAGAGGGAACAAGTCCACGGGTGAGGCCTTCCGTGGCCTCTTAGGGGAAACTCGCGGGGCCTCTTTTTGGCCTCTTGGGGGTTTCTTCGGCGAGTGCTGGCGGCCTCGGGGGTCCTCTTTGGGCGGAGGGCTCGGAATACCAGTTCGAGTTACCTCTCTTGGGCCCCTCTTGGGGCCCTGTTGAGGCCCCCTGGGGCCATCCTGGACGCCTCTTAGGCCGTTTTGGGACCCTCTTCGGCCGTCTTGGGGCCCTCTTGGGGGCTTCTTGGGCCTTCTTGCAGCGATCTCAGGGGCCTCTTGAGCCTTCTTGGTCGCTGTTAATTAGGACAAGCAATGCGATGATGCAAAACACGTTAGTTTTCCAAAGGGATTGGGGCCCTCTTGCGGGTCGTCTTGGAGTCCTCTTGGGGCGTCTCGAGGCGACCTTGGCAGTATCGAGGTGCTCTTTGTTTTTGAAGCATGCTCGGCGTGTTGGAGCACAGCTTGTGCCAGTCTCGAGGGCATCTTGGGCACCTCAGAGGCCACGAGGTGTGGATTCGGAAGCTCCAGAGGCCACAGGGGTGCGTTGGCGAGCTCCTGCCCCCGGGGCACCTCCCCTCCAACGAACGCGATTGTGGACCCATGGGGAGGGGGGGAAAGGGGGAGGGGGACAGCCAGATGGCATCCTTTACTTGCCGTCCGAGAGGAGCCCAGTGGCAGGAGAAAGAGAGACGACGACGAAGAGACGACACGACAGCGGCGCGCGGAGGGGGAAAGGCAGGGGGGGGGGGGGGCGAGGGATGGCGGGCAGAGGGCGGAGGGCGCCCGCGCCCGGCGCAGCCCCGCTCACGCCCGGGAGCGCCGCGGCGGCCCGCCCTCGGCTCACAGCCAAGTGGTTCACACCCATTTGAGCCCCCCTGGCAAGCGGGGGGCGGTGGAGTTTGAAAGGAGGTTTCCGTCCACGGGGGCAGCTCCAGGCCCCAAAGAAGAGCCCTCCAAAGAAGCGCCCCCAGGGGTGCTCCGAGATGGCTGCTCTTCTTCTTCGCGTGGCCAGGCGACAGGGGGGGGAACTGGCGCGGGGCAGGGGGCTCTTCCTCCTCCTCGTCCCTCCTCCTCCTCCTCCTCCTCCTCCTCCCCCTCCTCCCTCCTCCCTCCTCCTGCCCTCTCCTCCCTCGTCCTCCTCCCTCCTCCCCATCCTCCTCCTCCTCCTCGTGCCCCCCCCTCGCAGAGAAGGCAGAGTTACCCGTACCTCGACCCTTCCCTCGTCTTCCCCTCTCGTCTTCCCCTTTTTGGGCCTCCTGTGTAGCCCTCGGCGCCACCGCTGGATTCGCATCGAAATCTTGGTCAGAACGCACCCCAGGGTAGCAGCATCGGCACCTGCCGGTTTCCCCACCCGCCCCCCGCCGCTCCCGAAGTAGAAGCAGGGCCGTCCTCAATCGCTTGCGCCCCCGAGGGCTGGCGGGACCGAGGTGGTCCAGCTGCAGATTGCTGGATGGGCGGCCTGCACCGCCACCCCTCGGCGGGGAAGCCCGCACCCTGCCCTCACCGGCCAACGACTCGGGCAACTCGATGTTGGCGGCGCACAGGGGCGGGGGGAGGGGGGAGGGCTTCTTAGGAGGAGGCTGCTTCCTAGAAGCCGCGGGCCTTACATTCACAGAGAAGGCCCGCGCCTTCTGAGAAGCAGGGGTGCTTCTAAGAAGCCTTGCCTCCCCCTGCCCCCCCGCGCGCGCCGCCAACGATGGGCGGCGGGGGGTGGGGTTCGGAGCTCGTCGGACACGTGGGCGACCGACAGAAACGGGTCCGCCTGCGCCGACATTGGCGCGTCAGCTCCCCGCGTAAGGTCGCGCGGAGGCGCCCTCGCCCTCGCTTCAAGTGTGGCGTACCGCGCGGGCGGCCCGCGAAAGGCACCGCGGAAGGTCGCTACGCCATCTCGCGTTGGTCGTCGCTCACGTTGCGAAATCCGAGCCCCACCCCCGCCTCCCATCGATTTGGGAGACTCGCTGGTTGGTGGGGGTCAGGGTTCGGATGTCGCCACCAGCCCTTCCCCGAGGGGGAAGGCGAGAGCGCAGCCCCCAATTTGGATGGGGACGACGACGACGACGACGACGACGACGACGACGACGACGACGACGATGACGACGACGACGACGACGACGACGACAGGGAACCACCTCCGGACCACTCCCAGAGGTCGACGACCTCCGCTCGCTGAAGTATTCTTCTCACGACGCCACACCCACAGGGAGGCGACGACGGCGAAGACGCCGTCGACGACGATGTTGCTCCTCCTCCTCCTCCTCCCTCCTCCCTCCCTCCCTCCCTTTCCTCATCCCTCCCTGCTCGTTCCTTGGCCTCCTCATCCCCAATTACCGTGCTCCCCTCCCAGTCTCTCACTTCCTTCACTCATCGATCCATCCACCCATCGATCCATCAATGCATCATCGACCCTCCCGCACTGATCGGGGTGGCACCACGCCGCGCCCACATCGAGGGGGGGCATCCCGCCGCATGGCGGTGGGGGGGGGCAGACCCGGTGGTCCATACACGCATATAATTGCATTCCGATCTTGGGCCCAGGATGCATGGGCCCCGCCAGAATCGGTAATGCCAACATTGATGTACAGGCGGCCCGGATTAGTAGGTCGACCCTGCCAGGTCAAGGGTACCTTTGTGTCCTGTGTTTCGCGACCCATGCTTCGTACATTTCTGTGGCGATGTGGCCCTCGAAAGGGTCTTGTGTCCTCTCGCGTGTCCTCCCAATCAAGCCCGACTGTAGGCTGCCGGTTCAGTCACGCAGCAGCGCCCTGGACGATACCTGCTAGTGTGGGCTCTGGGCCTGCTCCTGGGCGTCGTCGTCGCCGTCCTCTCCGGCATCTTCTTGGCATCGCTCGGACGTGTGCATTTTCCTTCGGCGAGGACCATCGAGGAGCATCCTTAGTCATTTGGAGAAAAAGCCACGCACGAGACCGAAAGAAACACAGGGAATGGACGCCCGAGCGATGGCCAGTCTTCAACGGCAGCACAGAACTGCAGTGGAGGCACATGCCAAGAAACACCCTTAGGAGAGCGAAGAATGGCATAAACATAACAACTCGGAGGTCCGCGCGGACTTCTCGGATCGGCGCTGGACCCCCCTCCCTGGCGCGCGGAGCGCGCCAGGGGCTGCGCTGGAGGCGCCGCCGGGGGGGGGTCCAGCGCGGATCCGAGAAATCTGCTCGGACCTCAGAGTTTTCTGTTTATGCCATTCTTCGTTTCCCTGACCCTGCTGGTTCCTTCCAGTGTGCCCCCTGGTTTTCTTGGGTTTGGATGGTGCTGCCATGGAGAGCGTGACGTTCCCACACAAAAAAAACACTGGGCGTCCTGGGGTCTCAGGTTTGAGTTTTTTTGCAGAAGGTCTTCTGTGGACTGGCCCCCGCTGTACTTCCTCAGTCGTGGGTCCGTGTGTTTCTCCCCCTCCATGGCCTCCCTGGCTCCGCCAACTGGAGGGGAGAAGCCAGGGGGTCCGGAGAGGGGGGGAGGACGAACCACGAACACCACGACTCACCACCCACCAAACCACCCCAACCCAACCCGAAGGCTCAGATTTACCCTCGATTTCTAGTAGGGGGGGGGGTCGGGAAACGTCGAAAACACACATGTGGAACCCTTACCCGCCCCAACCCGAAATTCGGGTCTTCGGGTTGGGTTGGGGTGGCCTGGTAGGTAGTCAACGACCACGACGAAGACGAAGCGCAGGAGGGAAGGGGCCTGCCAGGCAGGCCAGGCATGGGTTCCCCGCCCCCCCGGGTGCTTCACGCCCCGGAGGTCCGGAGGACGGGGTCAGCGGCACCCACAGCGCTTCCGTCCCCCCATATTTCTGGGTATTGGAGTGTGCTGTTCGTTCGTCGGAGCAAGCGCCCTGAGCCCACTGGGAGCCGGGCGGCCACGCCTCAGTCTGGTCGACCTGCATTCGGCGTCGCCCCAACATCATAGTACTATTGTGTGCGTCGCTCCCGCAGGGGCGACGCGCGCACCGAGAAATCTTGTAGCGTATGCGTCGTGGCGGGTGCGTTCTTGCCGCACCGCTCGGGAAACGAGGCCCATCGGGCGTTGAAAGCAGGTGTCTTTGGACTCCCAGATGCCGATCTACTTGAGGCGCCTTCCTACTTCAATGATCGAGTGGCTTCTCCTCTTCCGTCCTCCCAGGGGGGCGGGCGGACACCCAATCTTCTTTGAACGCCTTCCTACTTCATGTTTCTACTGCTGCCGACCGATGGGTAGACTATAGGATCAGGCTTCAATAAGGAACACTTACTTTTGCATACGTTCCGCTAGGGCAATCGCAAAAGCAAATCGTGGCGGAACGCCGCTAGAAGCTAGAAAGGGGCTCGGCCGTGTCTTCGAATTTCGTAGACGTACTTGGACAATGTGTACTATGGTTCCTTCTGAATCGTTCCTCGTGTATCGGACTGTAAACGTACTTTTTTTGAAGCAGGGCTTCGTTCCTCGTGTATCGTTCCTTGGGTCAGGCTGAATCCTGTACGACACTGATGTACTGCATGGCCGGGTCGGGCGCACGCCTCCGAGGAGGACACACGGTACCAGCATGTCTCTGTGCGTCCCCCGATGGGGTGCGAGAGCGCGGCCGGCAGAGGCGACGCGCCTTGCTTGTTGCCCCTGCACGCCTGCCTCTCTGCACGCCCCCCCCCCCCGCGCTCTGTTAGCGGCGCGAACCGCCTGCCCCGCCCACCTCCTCCCCGAGATCCGCTCTGCGCGAGCATGAAATCGGGCATGCCCCTCTACAGGAGGAATACTCAAAAATAGCCCAACAGAAGTCAGGGGACGATTGTCTACCATGATTGATAATGTTTCAAGTACTTTTTTATACTTTTACGGCTCGTCCAAAATCAGCCTGTAGGAGGACATGCCCGACCTGACGCGAGCAGGACAACTGCAGGCGACCCCGAATCTGGCCCCTGTCCCTTCCGCCTCCCCCGAGATCCCGCGGCTCGAGCAAGACAACTGCGGACACAGTGGGAATGTCACGACCCGGAGCCCTGAGCGCATTCTCCTTCCTTTGAAGAAGAAAAGCGTTATCAACAGGAACTTGTGGCGTTCCGCGCGGATTTCTTGGATCCGCGCCTGGGCCCCCCCTTCTTTGGGATTTCTTTTTTGGGTCTTCCTTCTCCTTCCTGTGTCGGCCACCTCCCTCCTTTTCCATCTCCCTCGTCCCCCCACCCTCCCCTCCCTCACTCCTCTGGGCTCCTCCTTTCTCCTCCGTCTGGGCCTCCTGCTTCCTCCCCCCTCCTCCACGCCAGAGGGGTCGTCGGAGAGGGGGGTGAGCAGAGCTCGTGGGCATTGGAGAGGGGGGCGTCCAGGAGGGGGCGTCGCAGATCGTGGCCCGAGGCACGTGCGCAGGCGAGGGGGGGGGCCAGGGGAGGTACTGGAAGAAGAATAATAATGATCAGAAGAATTGGAATAACCAGAAGCATCAGAATACTCAGCAAAATAATAAGAAGAGTTCGAAGAAGCAGAATAATACCCCCCCCTCCCCCGACCCCTCCCCCTCCCCCTCCCCCGTCCCGTTAGTACCGAGGGTTGCCACCAAAGAGTGGTATGGTGTTTTCCTCGGTTTGAATTTGGCCCGCGAGTCCTGACGTTATCAGGAGTGATCCAGACCAGGTCCCCCCCCTCCCACTTTCTGACTCCTCCCCCGCTCCACCCTCACCCTCCTCACTCTTCTTCCTTGCTTCGTTTCTGCCTCTCCTCCCGTACCCCCTCCCCTCCTCCATAACCCCTGCTCTCTTAGTAGTCAGAGGAGCAAGAGATCATGATCATGATACGTTCCAGAATTTCAAGAATTGCCTGGCCGCCCGACTGTTTTACACAGGCTGCAGAATCGAGGGCCGCTAGATAGGTGGGAACTCCTGGAACATTTCCGCGGCCCATCTAATCATGATGATTGCGAAGGCATTACGGCCGGTGCCGCCGACCCTGAAAACGACGAAGTTGAAACCGAGGGTGGGGGGCAGGGGGAGGCGGATGAGTGGGAGGTGGAGTAAGGTTTTTGTTTCCCTACCTAGGCTCTGCCTAGAAGGGTTCTTACTCTCTAGCTTAAAGGGGCCGGGCAGTGGAAAGCGCCCCGGGCGGTTCCCCCAGTCCCCTGGGAGCGGTTCCCCCCAGTCCCCTGGGAGCTTTAGCTTTAGCTTTAGCTTTTGCTTTAGCTTAGCTTTAGCTTAGCTTTAGCTTAGCTGTAGCTTAGCTTTAGCTTAGCGCTTCGCTTGCTTTTCGCTTAGCGTTTAGCTTAGCTTTAGCTTAGCTTTAGCTTAGCTTGAGCTTAGTTTGAGCTTAGCTTTAGCTTAGCTGTAGCTTAGCTTTAGCTTAGCTGTTGCTCAGCTTTAGCTTAGCTTTAGCTTAGCTTGAGCTTAGCTGTAGCTTAGCTGTAGCTTAGCTTTAGCTTAGCTCTTGCTCAGCTTTAGCTTAGCTTTAGCTTAGCTTTAGCTTAGCTTTAGCTTCACTTTAGCTTAGCTGTGGCTTAGCTTTAGCTTAGCTTTAGCTTAGCTTTAGCTTAGCTTTAGCTTCACTTCAGCTTAGCTGTGGCTTAGCTTTAGCTTAGCTTTAGCTTAGCTTTAGCTTAGCTTTAGCTTAGCTTTAGCTTAGCGTTACTGTTACTACTAATGCTGCTTTCCTAGGGGTTCCAACTCCTAGGTAGGGTCGCACTGGGATAATTTTCCCTACCTAGGCTCTGCCTAGAGGGTTCTTACTCTCTTAGCTTAAAGGGGCCGGGCAGTGCAAAGCGCCCTGGGCGGTTCCCCCAGTCCCCGCCCCTCGGTTCCCCCAGTCCCCTGGGGGCTTTAGCTTTAGCTTTAGCTTAGCTTTAGCTTAGCGTTTAGCTTAGCTTTAGCTTAGCTTTAGCTTAGCTGTAGCTTAGCTTTAGCTTAACTTTAGCTTAGCTTTAGCTTAGCTGTAGCTTAGCTTTAGCTCAGCTTTAGCTTAGCTTTAGCTTAGCTTTAGCTTAGCCCTAGCTTGGCTTTAGCTCAGCTTTAGCTTAGCTTTAGCTTAGCTTTAGCTTAGCTTCAGCTTAGCTTCAGCTTAGCTTCAGCTTAGCGTTAGCTTAGCTTTAGCTTAGCTTTAGCTGAGCTTTTTATATTTAGCTTAGCTTTAGCTTAGATTTAGCTTAGCTTTAGCTTAGCTTTAGCTTAGCTTTAGCTTAGCTTTAGCTCAGCTTTAGCTTAGCTCTAGCTTAGCTTTAGCTTAGCTTTAGCTTAGCGTTAGCTTAGCTTTAGCTTAGCTTCAGCTTAGCTTCAGCTTAGCTTTAGCTTAGCTTTAGCTTAGCTTTAGCTTAGCGTTACTGTTACTACTAATGCTGCTTTCCTAGGGGCTCCAACTCCTAGGTAGGGTCGCGCTGGGATAATTGCTGTATGCGGCTGCACAGGCAAGCTTCCGTAGAGATTGGCAGGCAGGTTGGACAAAAAACAAAACGACGGACCCACCCACAAGCGCTGCTGCTACGAGCGACGCCGCGAGTGCCAGTCCCACGATCAACGTGACGAGTCGCACTGTAAAGCAGAAACTACAGGCATAAAACGCACCGCAGTAGAGTCCCCTGCAGCGCGCAGCCGCGAAGCCACGCGGACGGCAGGGGAAATTAGCCACGGCTTCAGGAGGGGGAGCAGAGGGGAGGAGGAGGAGGAGGAGGAGGAGGAGGAGGAGGAGGAAGAGGAGGAGGCCAGAGGCGTTCTTGGAACAGCCTGTCCAGGGCTCCTCTTGCGCCGTCTCGAGGCACTCTTGGAGGCCTCCTGGGCAATTTGGGGCTCTCCTGGGCTGTCTTGGGGCAGTTTGGGGGCCCCTTGGGAGCCTCTTGGGGCCTCTTGGGGCTTCTTCGGAGCCTCTCGGGGGCCTCCTGGGGCTGAGAGCTTGAAATGTCCGTTCGGGTCCCCCGTCTGGGCACTCTCCTGGAGCCGTCTTGGGGGCCTCTTGGGCCGTCTTGGAGGCGTCTTGGAGGCGTCTTGGGGTCCTCTTCGGCCGTTAAGGGACCCTCTTGGAGGCCTCTCGGGCAGTCTCGGGGCGATCTTGGGGGCCTCTTGGGCTGTCTTGGCGCGTCGGGAAGCGGAGGAGGCAAGAACGCCAAAATCTTTCAAAAACGCATGGGATATCCATGAATTTTGCCTTTGGGGGCTCTCGTGGGAAAGCTCCTGGAGGCCTGTTGGGGCGCTTTGCAAGCCTCTTGGACCGTCTGGAGGCTGTCAAGACGTCTTGGACAGATCGTTCGGCGATTCGGGGTTCTCTTGGACTGTCGTTGGGGCCTCTCGGGGCACTCTTGGCCCGTCTTGGGGCTTTTTGGGGCTCCGGGACTCCCAGGGGGGGCATCTGACCCCCCACGGGACCCCCCCCTCACCCCGGCGGGGGAGGGATCGAAGGGAAGGGGCTTCCCTTCGACTCAATTACGACGTTGCTCAACTTCGCTTTGGCTGGTGCGCTGAGGAGGTCCCGGGGGGAGGCAGGGAAAGGTGACGACAGAGTCGACGACCAACGAATGACGGAGATGACGACTTGAACGGACAAGCCCCTCACACACGCCGACAGGGTCGGCGGATTTCCGTCCTGAACTCGGCCACGCGCAGAGGGGGGTAGGGGGAGGGGGGAGGGCTTCTTAGAAGGAGGCTGCAGCACAGAAGGCGCGGGCCTTACATCTACAGATAAGGCCCGCGCCTTCTAAGAAGCCGGGGTGCTTCTAAGAAGCCTTCCCCTTTCCCTACCCCCCCCTTGTGCGCCGCCATTGAACAGTGCCCTCCATCTCCCATCCCCCCCTCTCCCGTCCCCGCCTGCCCCTCCCCTGCCCCCGCGCTCCTGGTTCGCCAGTGCGGGATTGGAAGCTAGAGAGTCCGCGGCCCCTCCAGCCGAGCGGCTTCGACCGCTTCATGTCGACCCACGGCGGCTTCAACAACGCCTACACCGACTCGGAGTGGGGGGCACTGGCTGGCACACCGCACAATTGGCCCCTTGGCGCCGGGCCCCCCAGGTTTGAGCATCGAGGCTCCCGCAGTCAGCTCCGCAGACAAAGGACAGGAACGCAGATTTTCGGAGCTCGGCGCAGATGTCTTGGATCTGCGCCCCTGGCGGCGCTTCCGGCGCCGCCCCTGGCGCGCTCCGCGTGCCACGGATTCAAGAAGTCCTCGCGGACCTCCAAAAACTTCAGGATGTTCCGGCCGTTGTTTGATCCTTTCGTATCGAGGAGAAGGAGGAAGAGGATGGGAGGAAAATGAGGAGGAGGAGGAGGAGGAGAAGGAAAAGGAGGAGGAGGAGGAGGAGGAGGAGGAGGAGGAGGGGGAGGGGGAGGGGGAGGGGGAGGGGGCAAGCTAGGTGCGCTCGCGTCATATCTGACATCCTACCCCTCCCTCCCATCCCTTACCATGGCGCAGATCCCCTCTCTACTCGCACAGTCGGATGTCAAGCAGGGCGATGATCCCGAAAGGGTACGCGATGCATTGTAGAGCACGGCATGGCATGGCGTAGAAGAGCACCGCGAAGCGTAGTATCAACCTAGCATTGCATTGCATGCCGTGGCATGGCACGGGAAATGACGCAAGCGCTGCAGCGGGAGCACGAGTCGAAACGAGCGGAAGCGCGGAAATGAGGCCAGCGCTGCAGCGGGAGCGTGATTCGGAACGAGCGGAAGCACGGAAATGAGGCCAGCGCTGCAGCGAAAGCACGATTCGGAACGAGCGGGGCCCGAAAATGAGGCCGGCGCCTCAGCGAGAGCGACATTTTGGGAAAAATTGCAGGCGAAAACCTAATTCCGGGGAAGGCAGAAATTCTGCATTTTCAAAAGAAAAATTTGTATTGGAATGGCCATTTTTCGGCGCCGCCTCGGAACTCGATTTTCCGGCGCTGGCCGGAACCGGCTCCGGACCCGGCCCGGGCGCCGGCCCGGGCGCCGGCCCGGGCGCCGGCTCGGGCGTCCAGCCCGGGCGCTAGCTCGGGCGCCGGCCTGGGCGTTGGAATCGGCCCGGGAGGCCTCCCTGGCGCCGGAAGCAGAAATTCAACATGTTCCAAAAAAAAATGTGTATTAGAATTGCCTTTTTTCGGCGCCGCCTCGGAACTCGATTTTCCGGCGCCGGCCAGAACCGGCTCCGGACCCGGCCCGAGCGCCGGCCCGGGCGCCGGCTCGGGCGTGCAGCCCGGGCGCCGGCGGAAATGATGCCAGCGCTGCAGCGGGAGCACGATTCGGAACGAGCGGGGCCCGAAAATGAGGCCGGCGCCTCTGCGAGAGCAGCATTTTGGAAAAAATGCAGGCGAAAACCCAACTCCGGGGAAACCTGTGTTTGAAAAAACAGTACGGGGGGGCCGAATGTTCCCAAGACGTCATCAGGGGAAGAGGGAGAGTAGTATTCATATTAAGTAATTGTAGAGGGAGGGGAGGAAATCAAGGCGGAGGTGTCAATCAGGGACAACGCGGGGGGGGGGAGAGTAAGCTCACGGGGGGAACGACCGCCCATTCATCGTCGATGGGGGGCGATGGCTGCCAGCCGCCAGCCTACCCCGCACAGGGGCGTCCTGATTCAGCATCTGGGGGCCCATCGCCGACTTCTCGACGATGCATCGCAGTCGACCGGGCAGTATATTTCGAAGAAGAAATAACGCCATGAACATAAACTTTTGGTGCTCCGCGCGAATTTTCTTGGATCCGCGCTGGGGCCCCCCGGGGGCGCCTCCGGCGCCGCCCCTGGCGCGCTCCGCGAGCCTGGGAGTGGGGTCCAGCGCAGATCCAGGAAATCTGCGCGGAACGCCACAAGTTCATGTCTATTCTTCTGATATTCTCCGCCCCAGCGCCAGTCCATAACCGGCTGCCGCGCAAAAGCCAGACCTGGCCAGACATCCTCGCTGTGCGCCCACACATTGCCAGACCTCATCGCGGTGGCGCCCGACACCTCCCCGGAGTGCTTCTCGGGACGCCCTAAACGAGCTCGTGGAATTCCACAGTTCCCGCTTGCGCTATGAATCAAAGGAGGAGAGACCACCCGGACCGTACAATTGGTGTTGACTAAACGGCTTTGGGCGTTTACTAAACAGCGCTGCCCTGTTCGACTCCTTCAGTGGGGGCGTTTAGTAAACGGCTTCGCGTGTCTGTGTGGTTCTTCTGGGGGGGGAATTTTGGCCCTCTAATGAATACTTCGAGGCGCGTCCTTCCGATTGTTGATGTGATGCGTCGGCGGCGGCTCGAGCGGCTGCACGTGGTCCGCACGGGCACCCCAAGAACCGCGCAGCAAAGGTCGATCTTCTTGAGGTCACTCCTGCGTGTGGCCTTACGTTGGGCCTGTCCCTCTACAGGAGGAATGTTCAAAAATAGTAAAAAAATAAGATGGGCGCGGTTTTTCGACTATGTTTGACCATGTTGGAATATTTGTGGCTATTTTTTTGTCCACAATCCGCCCGTACGGGGAGACGCCCGACCTAAGTGTAGCCCAAGGGTCTGGGTTTGGGACGTCGCTGCAACTTGTTGGGGCCTCCGTGAGGCGTTTCGTCGCCACGGCTGGACTTCCTTCGACATTCTTGGCCAGAACGCATCTCGGGGCGTCATGCCCAGGGGTCTGCCTACGACCCCCAAAGGGGCTCAGCACGGAAAGAATCAGGGAGAGGTGTCCTGCATGTTTCGGACCGGATGAGGACGAGGACAAATTCGATCCAGATCGTTCCGGAACGCTCCCCAAGCGTTCCGGAGCGCTGTGGGAAGGCCACGGCACCCATGAAACCCTCCAGAGCCGCTGGATTTTAGACATTCTGACATTCTCGATTGATCCTCACCTGAGCTTGCAGCTGGGCCGCTGAATAAGGGCCTCGGGCGTTCCTTAGGTTTGCAGGCGTTCCGCTTTTTTTCGGCGGCGAGCCCCCCCGGTGGTGCCCTTCGGACTTCATGGGCCTCTTTGGAAAAAGTGGCCTTGTTCCTTATACGTCGTTCCTTGGGTCAGCGGCCCGACTGTATTCTCGTCCTGGCTTCGTCTTGCTGTTTTTTGTGGGGTTGTCTCTCGGGCTCCTGGGGCTTCCTGCGGCCCGGGACCCTCAAGATGAGGCATGGTCCCAAACCAAGGCCCCAGTGGTCCAGAGCTCGTGGCCCTCCAGGACAGGTGTCCCTCCGACGCCGACCCCGAAGATTGAATCGGGCCTGTCCCTCTACAGGAGGAATATTCAAACATAGTCAAAACATTGTCTGGAAGCGTTTTCTTCGACACGGGCCGTCACAGATCGGCTCGGGACCGTCACGAGACGATTCGGGATGCAACGCTGGCCCCGGGGAAGGGGTCGAGACCTCAGCACCATGGGGGTCGACGCTGCGAACAGCTCACGACTTCGGGCGTCTGGGTCCCTCCCTGCGGTCGCGAGTGCACGGGGCCGACGGCAGGGGGAGTATAGGACAGGTTGGCGGCGCGCGCGAGTGGGCGGCACGTGGGGGGAGGACTCGCCAGGAGGCACGGGGGCCTCTTAGAGGCCCTCCCCGCTTGCGAGAAGCTTCTCTTGGGAGGCATCCCGGCGTCGTCAAGAAGCCCCACACCCGCCTTCTCCGAAACTGGCCCCTCTTGCGCCACCCCCTCCGGCTCGCCGCCACGAGGAGGAGAGGGCACGAGGAGCTCGACACGTCGCCAGCAGCTCCGCCCTTCTCCCCCGTCCTGGCACTCTCGCCCTCCCCTCCCTCTCGGCCACTCCCCGTTCCCCGTCTCGGCCTGGCCCCGCTCTCCCCAGCCATTCCCCCCTTGGTGGGGACCCCTCGTTCTTGACACCCGGTGGGTTCCACCAGGGGGGGTGAGGAGCCCAGCCCCCTCGAGTCGGGGCTGGTCGGCATACCCTTCCTTTCTCCCCTCCATCGCTCGCTCACCCTTTGGTTGTCTCATCCCCTCGTTCCGACCAGCCCTTTTGATCCTCCCCCTCACCGTCGTCGTCGAGCCCTCCGGCTGTCCCTCCCCCTCGTGGTAGTGCTCATCTTCGCCCTCGTCTTCATTCTCGCCCTGCCCCGCCTGTCCCCATCCTCGTCCCCGTTCTCTTTTTCATTTTACTTACTCGTCATCCTCCTCATTCTCGTCCTCGTCGCAGTAACACTACCTCTCACGGATTCCTAGTCCGTCCTTTCTCATTCTACCAGGTTCTTGGTTTTCTCCTCTTCTCCTTGTGGGCAGGGGAAGAAAGAAGGATGGGAGAGTGCAAGGGGGGCAATGGCTGCGTGGTACAACCACCGGGAATGTTAGCGTGGCCGTCATTGCGATGATGGTGATTGCGGCCCTCGCCCTCTACCCCCGACGGCGAGATTTTCATCCACACGGAACATCTCTGGTGGTCTTCCCCGGGACCAGCGTTTCATCCAGCGCGGTGTCCTGAGGGGCCTCGAAGGTCCACAGGAGGCCGAACGTGGCCAAACACCTTCCGCCGTTTGTTTTTTGCTGTTCACCCTGCGACGGGGCCTGGGCCCTGGGGATGGTGCTCGGTGAGGTCGCCGTCGGTGCCACCGCCACCGTAGCCGCGGCGGCTCCCCTCGGATGTTCTGCGGGGGGGGGGCGCGAAGACAGCCGCGGTGCGCGCACCGCGGACTGGGCCAGTGAAGCGCTCTGCTCCAGGAGGGGCGACGGGCGGGCGCGAGGGCGCGAAGATGGCTACTCTCGGGGAGCCATGCGCGAAGTTGGGTGACCTACACACTCTAGGCGATGCTCAAGAAAACCCAAGTTTTCGGCCAGAGTCTCGATGATTCTTAATGTTTCAATGCAGATCCTAAGATTTGACTAGACATTCTGGGTTTTTATTCGAATTCTGAGACTATGAATTTCTGAACCCATGATTTCTAAAGCATTTCGCAGGGTGTAGGTAGTCTCGGCCTGCCGGTCGGGACGGTGCCGTTTGTCTCGCCCGCGGCCGCAGTGTGGCAGGCAAGCAAGGCATACAGTGGAGACCCACGCCAAGAGACATCCTGCTTGCCTCCAGGGTGCCCTGGGTTTCGTGGGTGTCGATGGTGTTGCGATGGAAAGCGCGACGCTCCCACGCCGAGAATCAACGGGCATCCTGGGGTCTCAGGGTTAGGCTTCTTGTGGAAGGTTTCTTGTGGTCAAGCCCCTACTGTATGATGGCTATGGTGATCGGCCTGAGTCGACGTCGTTGTCACTGGCACCATTTCGGACGTCCCTGGCCCAGGAAGTCCCCAGGCTAAGGGGCCTCCGTCGCGTAAAGCAGAGCACCCCCTCACGAATCCCGGGGGGCCCTGGGTGCTTCCGAACGAAGCGAAAAGTTTGAGTCACCTTGGGCCAGGGAGCCATGGACACCTTTAGCAACCCATGATCCCAGACCCTGGACGTCATGACTTTTGTCACAACGTGGACCTCTGGAGGGATCGACTTATTTCCCGGACTCGTTTTTAATTCCTAGTGTTGTGACGTTTTGGGGGCCTGGGGAGAGTCCCCAGACCCGAAGACGGCCAAGAGCCCTCCGTCCTTTCTTGACGACGACGACGACGACGACGACGACGACGACGACGACGACGACGACGACGACGACGACGACGACGGGACCGTTGGCCACGATCTGCGGGGTCTGCGCTGGATCGGCGCTGGACGCCCCTCCCTGGCCGGCGGAGGCGCGCCATGGGGCGTCGCCGGAGGCGCCGCCGGGGGGGGGGGGGGCTCCAGGGCCGGTCCGAGGAAGCCCTGCCGGGCCTCCGAGGAGGTACTCCTCGAACGACGCGCCCCTCCTCCTGCAGCCAACCCGCATAGCAAGGATGGGCAGCCTTCTCAAGGGTCGGGCCGACCGAAAGGGGGGGGATAGGGAAGGGGGGGTACGAAATCTGCTGCATGCAGCTGGCTTCGGCCCCGCCGCCGGGCCCATCCCTCGATACATGGGCGCCCGGAGGCGCCGGGAAAATCAGCTACGTGAGCTGATTCTCACCCCCCCCCCTTGCTATCCCCCCCTTTCGCCCGGCCCGAAAGGGTACCCTGGCATCCTTGCTTCCTCGGTCCATCCTTGGCCAAGCCCAGAAAGCTCAGACAAGCTCGAAAGGGGTGCCATCCGTTAGAAAAGTTCGAAGAGGCCACCCGTTGGGTGCGCCCCGCTCGAAAAGCTTAGAACTGGGCGTACAGGCCCTTGCATCCTTATCGCGCATCCTTCTGATACGGGCCGACTGTATTCCTCCTCATCCTCTTGTGCTGCTCAGTCCAACTGGATATGTCGGCCACGCGCAGAGGTGGTAGGGGAAGGGGGGGAGGCTTCTTAGAATCTCCCCTGGTTCTTCGAAGGCGAGGGCCGTCTTCATATATGTAAGCCCGGCGTCTTCTAAGCAGCCGCCTACTTCTAGGAAGCCTTCCCCTTCTCTCTCCACCCCCGTGTGCGTGCCGCCGAACATGGCGCCGACAGTATCATGTGGACTGTCGGCGAGGAGTGTGTTCGTTGCAGCGAATCATGGCAGGAGCCGCAAGTGTCCTTGCTGACAAGCCCACGCGTCCTTGAGGACGCATGGCCGTCTTGCTTGCTTGCTTGGAACGACGGCCCCGTGCCCTGGCTGAACATCCGAGGGGGCGACGGTTTATTTCGGGGAGGTCTCGAGGTCGACTTTTCGCATTGGGGAGCCCGATGTTCTCAATGCCGACGCCCTCGACGCATCGCCGGCGTCGCCGCTGATCCTCCGATCCGACCCACTCTGATCCGACGGGCCACCCAAAGTTGATGTTTATGCCGGTAGTTGTTCCTCGAACGACGCCCTCCACCCCGACCTTGGTGGGCCCCGGAAACGGCAGTGCCGCTTTTACACCGTTTCCGAAAAAGTGCCTCTTGAACATGGAGACGGCAAAAGAACGGTGACCGGAAAGGGCAACAAAAACGGCTCCAGGACTGGAATTGGAGCCGAAACCGGTAACAAAATCGGCGACGGCACCGGTAAACAAACGGCGTCGGAACCGAGAAAAGAGATTTGCGAAACGGAACCGGTAACAAAAAACAGCGGCCTTGTCTCGGGGGCAGAAAATCCACCCCGACACGCGAAGCCGTTTAGTAAACGCACCCAAAGCAGGAATCAAAGAGGGCAAGGCTGTTGAACGCCCAAGGCCGTCTAGTAAACGCCAATTGTCCAGTCCGGGTGTTTTTTTCTCCCTTGGCTGTCGTCCCCGACCGATCAATCCGAGGAGGTGACGGTGTATTTCGGGGAGGTCTCGCGGTCGGCGGAGCGCGAGGCGCTGGACCGGTTCGCGGGCTTCTTCACGGATCGCCCCTGCCCGCGCATGCGCCTGCTGGCGAGCTAGGATGCCTTGGCCCCTCGCTGCGCTGCATCCTCGGGGGGCCTCGCCTGTCCCCCGAAAATTTGAATCTTTCCTTGCAGGGGGCGATTTCGTGGGCCGTTCTTGTCTCGGTGTCGTTTTGCAGAGGTAGGACAAACGAGGGAACACGAAAACAAAGCGAAAACGAAAAACACCGTTTAGGTCGAGCCCTGTTTTCTTGTGCCAGACGCGGACTCGATGCGGACTCGACGCGGATTTGGCGTGGACTCGACGCGGATTCGACACGGGCTCGGCACGGTTCCGGCGAGGTCGACATGGATTCGACACGGATTCGACGCGGATGTGGCCGCGACGGGACAGACATGGTCCCTCAAAGATGCATTTGAATTTTCGTGCATCCCCATTTTTCCCAACCATCTTGTGGTGTTGGGTCCTCGTTTTGAAGAGACGGTGCCCCGCGTCTCTCTTTCCTTCCTTCCTCCTCCCCCTCCTCCCTTCTCCCCCTTTTCCCTCCTCCCCCTCCTTGCCTTTGCTCTCGGCACACCTCTCACGCGTTTCGTAGTCCCATAGGGAGCTCCACCGAAGGTCCCAGTGGCACAGCCCGCATGCGTCCGCCACACCCAGCACAGCGTTTCGTGGCCCCATAGGGAGCTCCACCGAAGGTCCCAGTGGGGGGGAGGCGCATGCGTCCGCCACACCCAGCACAGCGCTTCGTGGCCCCATAGGGAGCTCCACCGAAGGCCCCAGTGGGGGGGGCGCATGCGTCCGCCACACCCAGCACGGCGTTTCGTGGCCCCATAGGGAGCTCCACCGAAGGCCCCAGTGGAGGGGGGCGCATGCGTCCGCCACACCCAGCACAGCGTTTCGTGGCCCCATAGGGAGCTCCACCGAAGGCCCCAGTGGGGGGGGCGCATGCGTCCGCCACACCCAGCACGGCGTTTCGTGGCCCCATAGGGAGCTTCACCGAAGGCCCCAGTGGAGGGGGGCGCATGCGTCCGCCACACCCAGCACGGCGTTTCGTAGCCCCATAGGGAGCTCCACCGAAGGCCCCAGTTGGTGGGGGCGCATGCGTCCGCCACGCCCAGCACAGCGCTTCGTGGCCCCATAGGGAGCTCCACCGAAGGCCCCAGGGGGGGGGGGGGGGGGGGCGCATGCGTCCGCCACACCCAGCACGGCGCTTCGTGGCCCCATAGGGAGCTCCACCGAATACGTTGCTGACAAAGACGGTACTCACAACTGCATATGGTTGGGTCCTTCGCCAGGCTAATTGAATGATGACCCTCCCCTCCCCTCCCTGGATTCCGACTGCCATTCATTCGCCGCAGATTAATTATTGAATCGTTTCGTTCATTCCGCCGGCCAATCGGGAGTTATGTATTCTTGCTTATGGGGGCTCTTTCGGGAGGCTTCTTGGTGGCCGTTGGGGGAGTCTTGAACGCGTCGCGGGCCGTCTGGAAGCGTTTTGCCTATGGGGACTCTTTCGGAAGGCCTCTTGGTGGCCTCTTGGGGACTCTTAAACGCGTCGGGTCGTTGGCAAATGCTTGCGTGCTCGTGGGGGCATTTGGGGGTCCTCCTGCGGCCGCTTGTGGGCCTCTTGGGGCTTCCTGAAGGCCTGTTGGGGGCCTGTTGGTGGGGCCTCTTAGGGGCCTCTTGGGGGCTCCCAGCTGGGGGCTTCTTAGGGCCGAAGACTCGAAATGCTGTTTCGTGTTCCCCCCCTGGGACCTCTCTTGGGGCGTTCTTGGGGCCTTCTAGGGCCGTCTTGGAGGCCTCTTGGGCCGTCTTGGAGCCCTCTTTGGCCGTCGTGGGGCCATCTTGGGGGCCTCTTGGGCCCTCTTGGGGCAGTCTTGGGGGCCTCTTGGGCCGTCTTGGGGTGTCGTGAAGCCGAAAAGGTGAAAACGCCAACATCTCTCCAAAACCTTAGGAAAAGCAATGAATTGTGCCTCTTGGGGCCTTCTTGAGAATGCTTTTGGAGGCCTCTTGGGCCGTCTAGGGGCTATCTTGGGCGTCTTGGAGCGATCTTGTGGCATCTCGGAGCTCTCTGGACGGCCTCGAGGGCGGCGCCCAGGAGGAAAACCATCTCTGACCCGAGTCGCCCGGGACCTGCCCGGGGTACTTTTCGTCCGTGGACCCCCAGGGGCCGCCCCGCGCGCGCGAAGTATAACTATTGTAAAACAGTTGCCGGAGATCCTAGCACGCCTCTGGCCCGTTGAGCCGGCGATTTTGTTTTAACTGTCTCCCTTGGAAAAGGTTCCACGGAGACCGAACGATGCGATTGATACATACACACATATGTTTGAATACATATATGTGAAAACACACGGACGTACGCACGCGCAGGCATTGGCACATGCGTATGAATTGTATGCATGCAGATGTGCAGCCTAATTACTTCGGTCGACGTGTAGGTCGTGTCGTCTTCCTAGACACTGTACGTACGAGCGCGCGCGACTGCGCGCGTTTGCGCTCGGTCGCCTGAGGGAGGGTGTGCATGGAGTGGTCCCTGAGCGCGGTCTCGATCCACTCCATGTCGCAAGGCGTGTCAGGTGTAGCACGTTCGCGACCCAGAGAGGGTGCGCAGGGGGTGTTCCTTCAGCGCAGTCTCTATCCATGCCAAGTTCGCAGGGCGTCAGGCGTGGCCTGGCGCCACGAGGGGGTGCGCAGGACTCTGCCCCTGCACGCGTTGCGCCAGGGCCGTCGCGGGGACGTCCCCGGCGGTGCGTTTTGCCCCTCTTTCTTGGTTTTTTCTTTAACAGCGCATGACAGCGTTGGGAATAACTATTCGTTCACTATTCCCCCGTACTGATTTGTAATTCGTTTTTAGACATTAGCCGAAGGAAAGGCAAGCAGCATGTACATTTCTTTTGGCGCTCCAGCGCTGAAGCCTCTTGGCCTCGGCAAAAAGGGACCCGAGGAGTAACGCATCCTGATATTGCTATTCGTCCGTTGTCGCCACGGCAAGACTCGCCCGGGTGATGTCTGGGGAGCAGCGGTCGGTCTGAGGATTGTTGTTTTGCTGTTTTCGGCTTTTGACTGCCCGCTCAGGGCCCAAGGGGCCATCGAATATCGATTAGCGGTCAGGGATTGACCCTGGGAGTGGCTCGGGGACAGATGTTGAACGGTTTCTACCCCCTACCTCCACACCCTCGAACAGATACTAGAACGCAACCGCCTTGCTTGCCCGCATTGGACAATTCTGATAACTCGTTGGCATCGGCCAGGAGGGCAAGACCAGATTGAACGAGGGTTAACCCTTACACGCCGTTTGGAGTAGGTATTTCGGACTCCCAGATCCCAATCTATAACGGGCGCCTCCCAATTTCAATCATCGGGTGTGTTTTCCTTTCCTTGCTCTTCAACCGGCGGGCGGCAGCAATACCTACCTCCAACGCCTTCCTACTTCGTTCTTCTACCCAATTCTTCCGGCCTGCGGGCACTTGGACCCTACACGTCGGAGCTTCGGGCGCGTGTTCGCGACCTGCGGTTTTGTGGCCACGTTTCGATTCTATGTCATTCCAGGTCTGGCCAGGCACAGTGGTGGTACGGAAAGCGTTTTATTCGCGAGCCATACCAAGGATGCATTGCGCGGGAAGGCGCGGCCAGAGTCTCAGAGCCCAGCCTTTTGCTACACCAATTCGACCCCGATCGATCCGGGGGATGGCCGAATGGGGCCCCAATCTGGGCGAACACGCGTACGTAAAGAGCGCGACGCCCCGATAGCAAGCCCACGCATCGGACAATCTGATTTTTCAGGATTGGCGGCCCCAGATGCCCCGAGACCGCTTACCCAGGGCCAGGTCTGTGTTTGGGACTTATTTTGCTATGCGGTGGCCTCCACAGCTGGGTGGCGGGCCCTAGGCTGGCCGAAATCGAGGCAGCCCTTCCTTGCTGTCCTTGCTCCAGCCCGTTGGTCGGCCGCACCTGCGGGGTTCCCGGAGTTCTGCAAACACTACGTCGGGCGAGGATCGAGGAGCAGGGAATATCGAGGATGGAGGAGGTTTTGGACGTGCTGGGACGTCCTTTCGGAGCCCCCCAGGGAGGGTTAAAACTGGTGGCGACCCCCTGAGTCGTGACCCCTCTTGGTATTGCCTGGGTATGGGAGATCCGCCGAGAGAACGCGGACACTGGGAATGTTTCGACCCACAGTTGACATTGCTCTTGGGCGCGCCAGCGTCCTCATTGGTTAAAAGATACCGTTCACGCAGCCGTAGTTGGAATGGAAAGGCGACGAAGCTGTCGGACATTTCCACACGGGGAGGGCTTTCGTCAACGAATGTGACTAGGAGGTAGGAGGCTTCATACCCTGGAGGATTCCTTATCTGATGAGGGCGGCGATGATATCCATGGCCAAGCCTCCACTGGTGCTCTTGCAGCTTTCGGGACCCTGGATTCCTTACCAAAGGATTCGTTGTCCAGTGCCCTCACCGCGTCGACAGACACTTCTCGGGTGCGTCCACGAGGGGAGGTGTGGACCAGAAGGTTGTGCATACAGTCGACACGCACGGTATTGATGAACAGCTTTCCAAGGGTATCCTTGCATCCTTCCCCTTCGACCCATCCTTGGCCGCTTCGCTGGCCGCGCCCCGCTCGCAAAGTGTCGACATGGCCTTCCAAGGCCATTGCGTCCTTATCTTGCGGCTTAGTCATTATGCGGATTGACCCTCGTCTTGGCTCCGTCTCACAGGAGAAGGAACCCTGACCGGACCGCTGCCCTTCGGCTGGAACAGTGAAACCGCATTGTAAGCGCGAGCGGCTTACCAAGGGTACCCTTGCATCCTTTCCCTTCGGCCCATCCTTGGCCGCGTTCAATGGCCGCGCCCCGGTCGCAGCGTGTCGACACGGCCTTCGAAGGCTTTCGCATCTTTATCGTGCGTCCTTGTCATACGGGTTGGCTGCAAGTCGCTCAGGAGCGCTCCAAGACGCTCTCAGAGCATCGAAAGAGTGCTGTGGAACGGCCGCCGCCCCCGACAAGTCCTTGGCAGCACTCGCTGGCCACACGGCCTTGCATCCTATTGTCTTGCGCCCTGGTTGTTGTGCGGGCTGGGGGTTTGCCCAGCTGCATCCTTCTTGTTTCACTTTCTGGTTCCGGATTGGGGTAGTTTGATCGCCACTTCCCGCCGCGCAGGTTGGGACGCTCGAGGGAAGTTGCTGTGCGGGCTGGGACCGTGCCGTGGCCAGGGCCGCGACAAATCTCCCAGGCTTCATGGCCCTTCCTGCTCCTGCCAATAGGCCCCCCATGGCCGACCCCCGTCCGCGCGGGTATATACCTTAGGCGATGCTTAAGAATACCCAAGTTTTCGGCCAGAGTCTCGATTATTCTTAACGTTTCAATGTAAATCTTAAGATTTTGATAGAAATCTTGGGTTGTTGTTCAAGTTCTGAGGCTATGAATTTCTTAACCCATGATTTCTTAAGTATTTCGCAGGGTGTATGAACAAATCGAAGTTGTGTCACACCCGCGTTTTTTTTTGTTACCCTCGCGTTTTTGTTTCCCATACCGTCGGTCTTCGATGCCCTCGGGTGTTCTTGTGCACCCCTGGTTTTCTTCTCTTATACCCCCTGCTTTCTTTTAGACCCTGCCAAGGCCCACGAAGCGCTAATTATCGCATCCTCCCCAGTTATTTCAGATTCCATGCCAAGGACCACGATGCGCTAAGTACCCCGCCTCCTCAAGGCCCGCCTCCTTCGGCGCAGTCATATTCTGACCCCGATCCTCGGTCGGGCCGGCGTGCAGGACACATTGTCCAGTTGATGGCTTTTCCACGTTGGCGTCTCATTCACATTGTCTTCGGCCTCCTGCTTGAGATGGCTATGCTCTGCGCCTCCTAGATGGGGTCCGAATAATTGTAGTCGAAGGATCGCGCCGCATCGCCGATACATCGCCGATGCATCGACGATGCGGCTCGCTGTGGAGCCCGTGTTTCCCCACGTCGACGTAGCCGATGCATCGCCGATGTATCGCCGATGCATCGCCAATGCATCGCCGATCCAACGGCGACATATCGGCGATGCGGCGCGATCCTTCGACCACATCTACTCGGACCCCATCTAGGACGAGGCCTCTATATATAAGCGCTTCTATGGCTCTCCTGCCCTCTGTCCGTCTTCTCTGCCAAGCGCTTGGCCAGTTCTGGAGGCAGGAGTGTCATGGCGCCAACATCGCAGAGCGGATTTCTTTGGGAAAACGCTAGGGTGGGCTCGGAGTGTCCTCGAGAAGTTCGAGCTGAATTTCGTGCGGAATTTTTTCGGGCCAGGAATGAAGACTAAAGACAATTCCACGCGAAATTCATGTCGTTTCTCACTCGCCGTTTCGGGGTTTTGCTGTGGCAAAAATCCTTGCAACAATCCGTTGCAGCACGTCTGCAAGTTCGGTGCAGTAAGGAGTGTCAGAGAGGGAGAGAAAACAAACAACAGGATCCACTGTTCAGCAAGAAGTTCGTTGAGAAGGAGGTCCACGCCATCGACAGCGAGCACCACAAGAACGTGCAGGAGGCGTCCTCGCGCATCTGGGAGACGATGCGGTCGCTGGCGAACCCGGACAGCCCAGTGCTCTCTCGATCTTCCTCACACGTGATCCAGATTTGCGACGAGTTTCCCATTTGTCTCACATTACATCCCAGATCTACGATTGCATTGGTATGTTAACATCGAATTCTGGATCTGCGATTATATTTCTTGATCTCTTGTTTACTTTCCCAAACAGCTCTTCCACTTAAGGATTCGTTAATTGTGTTGCTAGCGAGTTGGATGGGGTCCGGCGAGGTTTCGACACGTCACCGCCCGTTGCCGCCTCGTTGCCGCCCCGTGCGTTGGGTAGATCATCCCAGTTTCGCCACGTTGCCGCCTCGTTGCCGTCTCGCGCACTTGGTGGGTCCGGCGAGGTTTCGCCACTTTGCCGCCTGCTGCCGCCTCGTTGCCGCCTCCCGCGCTGGGTGGATCCCTGGAGGTTGCGACACGCTGCCGCCCCGATGCCGCCTCGTTGCCGTTTTGTGTTCTGAGTGAGTCTGGCGAGGTTTCGCCACTTTGCCGACCGTTGCCGCCTCGTGCGCTGGGTGGGTCTGGCGAAATTTCGCCGCGTTGCCGCCCGTTGCCGCCTCGTTGTAGGCTCTGGCTTGCACCACGATTGCTGCACCATGTTGCTACACATCAACAGTGCAATCGATTTCGGTCTGGGACCCATGCTGACTAACATAATACTGATGGCGTTCCTCGATTTCGGCCTCTGCGGCCCATGATCGGGCCGCGTGGCGATCAGGAGCGGATCCTAGATTCAGAAGTACCCCCAGGGAGGAGGTCGGGACCATCATGTCGCCGCAAATATGAAACCAAAAAAGAACGTATCATCGAATGTCTGAGCACGATGTCGGGATCCCGCTTGTGTTGTGGGGCCTGCCATGCTTTCCTTCCTCATGTTCGCTGACCTACTTCTGCAGCTTTTGACGGTGATGCCCATTATTTGTTCTGCCACCTGCTCCCGCTGCCGACCTTTCTCGCACGAGCCACCGTAAGTAGCCAGCGGCGTCGGGAACATGCGATGGGCTCGTGTCGTGTGGTCGCGGTGAAGACCCCAGCACGGGCGTTCAGGGTTGAACGCCGTGGGCGATGTGACCTTGCAGATGCCGAACGATGTGCGGTACCGGGGAGCTGCGATTGCTTTTGGTTGTAAGATTCACGCGGTGTCAGGCATCAACGCGTACGTCGTCGCGGCGATACCAATTCGTTGTATTGCTGGCGCGCTGGCGGAGGGGTAATCGTATGTTCCACATGCGGATCGGCTTTCCACCTTGTAGTGGTATTCGCTTTATGTATCTCAATGGGGCTCGGTCAAAAGGGGGGATGTGGAAACGAGAGGGGGGGGTACGAGATCTGCCGCACGCAGCTTGATTCGGCCCCGACAAGGAGGAACAAAGAAGGGGGGATGAGGAGCACGAGCGCAGTGATACGAAAGAGTGAGGGGGCTGAACCGAACGGTCATTCACTGTCCCTGGGTGCGTGGTTGAAGTGGAATTCTGCGATGCGGATTATTGTTGAACATTATTACTTCTAAAGAATAATTATTGTTGGGACCCCTGGTGCACGCCCCCCCCGCCGCGCCTAGGCCGCAGCCACATTTTCATCATTTTCGAGCGAAAGCCCTTGACAAAACGATGTGATCCAGATCCGGTTGTTTTGTTCCCCCCCGGTTTCCCTTGCAAAAAACAATATAAAATGACATTTCTTGTTCCAACATAACCAAACTTCAGGAATCCATTGCAAAAAATGACACAAAGTGCACATTCGCGCGCGCAAGACGAAATCCGTCCAAAACCTTAGTTTCGTAGCGATTTTAACATAAAAACATCAAAAACCCAATGGTTTTTCAAAAAAAAAATGTGAAAATTCTATCCCGCGCGCTCTTGCGGATTCGTAGGAAACCCAACACTTTTTTAACATTTCTGTCAAAAGGGCTTTTGCGAGCAACTTTTTCGAACTTCTGCAACAACGGTTGCGCACCTGCCAGGGCCATCATCCCTGTCAAATAATACCATGCGGGACACATTCGTTTTTTCTTCGCGCGCGCACGCCGTCGTCGTCGGCCGCGGGGCCCTGAATAGTAGCCACGGTCGTCCGCATGCCACGAAGTGAAGTGTCCGAACGTCATAGGGCGGGAAGCTGGGTGTGGGTGGTGGCGAAGAGTCGTTTGGAAATTTGGTAGAGCTTGAACCGGCCCCCCCACAAAGTGGGGGTATTGCCCGCCTCCTATGAAAACCCTGGCACTGGTGAGAACGGAGTGTCCCCACGTGCTAGTAATTGTTGTTGTTGTTGTTGTTGTGGTTGTTGTGGTTGTTGCTGTTGTTGTTGTTGTTGTTGGTTGTGTTGGTGTTGTTGTTGTTGTTGTTGTTGTTGTTGTTGTTGTTGTTGTTGAACTCTCACTTCTGAAGAATAATTATTGTTGATCCCCCCCACCGGTGCATGCTGTATTTTCTCAATCAAAGTGTACCCCTCGACGCTCGCACCCTGTTTTTTGACAGGGAAAGTCTTCCTGCTCAAACTGGGCCCCTGGCCCCAGGATTACAACAACAACAACAACAACGACTCCCGCCTGAGACTTCCTTACAATTTAGCCAGGACCCCCGCTCCCGCCCGAGACTTGCTCGCATTTTATTCAAGAGTCGCGCTCTCGCTTAGGATTTCTTTACAATTTATTCAGGAATCGCTCTCCAGGCGCTCTGGAGTCGCGCTCCCGCTGGAGACTTACTTGCAATGTACTGAAGATTAGCGCCCTTGCGTTGGAATTTCTTCCAATTTGCTCAAGCGCCGCGCTCCCGACACCCAGGCACCCAGGAGTCGCGCCCGTTGTGGCCCCATGTGTGTGCCCTTCGTGGCCCCGCTGTCGCCGTCTGTGGCCCCCTCACTGTCTTACGTGGCCCAGTTGCTACCCTCAGTGGCCCCATCGTTGCCTTCTGTGGCCCCCGCATTATCTGCCCTTCGTGGCCCCCGCTCGTTCGCGTTCTTCGTGGCCCCATACGCATTCCCTTCATGTTCCCGCTGTCGCCCTTCGTGGCCTACTTCGTGCCTTCGATGGCCCTGCTGTCGTTCTTTCTCGCTCTCGCTTTCGCTCGTCGTCGCCGTCGTCGTCGTCGTCGTCGTCGTGGTCGGTCCCCTGTCCGTCCCTCCTGGGGTCGGGTCGACGGTCCGCGGCCGCCCCGCCGATCAGCGCTGCCGCTGGCCAGGCCGACGGTCCGCGGCCGCCCCGCCGCTTGCCGGGGCCCAGCCTGCAGGGAAGAAAGGTATACCCCCCAAAAAGAGTTCGATCGAAAACGAAGACGGCGTGTATCGAGGGTCTGGGAAATACGCGCTATTGGACACTCGAGCTGATAAGGGCGAGCAGTCTTAAGCTGATTGTTGTTGTTGTTGCTGTTGTTGCTGTTGTTGTTGTTGTTCTTGTTGTTGTTGTTGGTGTGGTTGTTGCTGTTGTTGTTGTGTTGTTGTGTTGCTGTTTGTTGTTGGTTGGTGGTTGGTGGTTGTTGGTTGTTGGTTGTTGGTTGTGTGTTGTTTGTTGTGTGTTGTTTGTTTTTTTGTTGTTCGTTGTTCGTTGTTTGTTGTTTGTTGTTTGTTGTTTGTTGTCGTCGTCCCACCCGCGACCCGCCCCGCGACCCACCTGCGACCCACCCCGCGACCCACCCGCGACCCACCCCGCGACCCGCCCCGCGACCCACTTGCGACCCACCCGGCGACCCACCCGCGACCCACCCGCGACCCACCCGCGACCCACCCCACGGCCCGCCCGCGACCCACCACCGACCCACCCGCGACCCACCCGCGCGACCCACCCGCGACCCACCCGCGACCACCCCGCGACCCACCCGCGACCCACCGCGACCCACCCGCTACCCACCCGCGACCCACCCCGCGACCCACCGAAAATGTTCGGCGCCTGCGGCGGGCTTCTTTTGCATTCGTTCCAGGTGGTAGAACCTGCGACCCACCCGCGACTCAAACCGCATTCAGTGTACAAATCAAGATTTTTGGCGCTTGCGGCGGGCTGCTTTTGAATTCTTTCCAGGTGGAGGTGGAGAGTCCGCGACCCACCCGCGACCCAAACTACGTTCACTGAACAAGCCAAAACTTCGTCGCCAGCGGCGGGCTTCTTTCGCATTCGCTCCAGGTGGAGAACCTGCGACCCAAACCGCGCTCAGTGTACAAGTCAAGATTGTTGGCGCCTGGGGCGGGCTGCTTTTGAATGCCTTCCAGGTGGAGGTGGAGAGCCCGCGACCCACCCGCGACCCAAACTACGTTCACTGAGCTGCCACGGAACGAACCGAAAAGCGTTCACTGAACGGCTCGACGCCCGCGTCGCCCGCGCCCGCCCCCTCACTCTTCTCCGCAACTGCGGGGGATGCTAAGTATTCGTTCCTCCTTGTCCGCCTGAGCTCGTCCCTTCACTCCTCTTCTTTTCTTTTTGTTTTTCCCCCTACCGTTTCTCGTTGTGTTCCGTCTGCTGCTCCTCTTCCTCATCTGCCCCACCTCCGTCATGATCCTGCTCGATTCCCCTCAGGTATCTCGCTTCCACACGGGAGACCTGGAGACGCTGTTCGAGATTCCGAAAAAGAATGGTACCAACCCCGTGGACGCGCTGAAGGCTCCATCAATGGACGGCCCTGACGCGCGACGAGGGCGAGAGCGAGCAGAACGAGAGGACGAGGACGAGATGACGGCGACGACGATGAGGAAGAGGACGGCGACCACGACAAGGATCTTGCTCTGGGGGGCCCTCTCGTACCTCCCTCCATTCCCCCTATCATATCCTACCCTCCGCCCGCTTGTGATTCTTCATCCTCGTACAGTCGGCACAGATTAGTGGGTCGACCCTGCAAAAATCAGGGGTACCCTGGTGTCCTGTGTCTCGCGGCCCATGCTTCCTACATCCCTGTGGCAATGAGGCCCTCGGAAAGGGTCTTTGGTCCTCTCGCGTGCCCTGTCCAATGAAGTCCGACTGTATCCTTCAGCTTCAATCGTGGGCGCGGTACGCTTCGCACATTTGCCTTGCCCGCGTACGGCGGTCAGGGAAACTGTGGCAGCCCATTTTGCAGCGTGCTGCGCGCCCGCGCCCAGCGGGGGAAACCTCCCAGCTGCCGTTGGGAGGTGCATGGGGCCCCCTCCCGAGGAAGCGCGCACATGGAGGAGCGACGCGCGGATTCGCGACGGCTCCCGCCTCCTTACAGAATCGGCACGTTCCGCCGCCAAGTCAGGCGGATTGGGGGTACCTGCCCCGATCCGTCCTTCAGGGCGCGAAGCAGGGTATAACAGATTTGTTACACCATCGGTGCCGTCTGTCCCAGTGCAGCTGGGAAGCTTATGCCCCACCGACCAACGATGGCAGGAGGGGGGGATATACACGCTCCCGCCGCCCTGGGACAGTCACCCACGATGGCGGAACAGGCATGTGATACAATTTCGTTCGCCCGCTAAATGTTCGCGCGTGCCCGAATTTCAGGAGGAGGGGGAAAAGGACCCTAATTTTGCAGGGGGCGTCAAAACAAATTCAGCTGGCACTAAGGTTAGGAGCTGACGGGCAACTTTGTATTATTAGTACTTTGGGCTTCCCACCCTTGAATGCTATTCATTTTGGGCGTCTCCATGGGGCTCTGGCCATCAGCAAACGGGTTCACGTTCTGGGATCACGGCCTTCCGGCCGTGCTTCATCAGCAGCGCCAGCACCTTGGTCCTCCTCCTCCTCCTTCCCCTCCCTGGTCCTCCTCCTCTTCCTCGTCCTCCTCCTCATCATCATCCTCCTCCCCCTCCTCCCCCCCCTCAGTTGCCCCTTTCGATCGAGTGATATCTGGCAGCCCAACGGACAGCACACCCATCGGTCCCCTTCTGCTTCCTGTTCTGATAGCATGGGCGGGCCCAGGGATGGGAGCGGCGGCGGTTGGAGAAGCTTGCGGGCGGTGGTGTACATCCCGCTCACTCTCAGCCCCCGCCAGGGTCAACGACATCTCGTCGGAGTACCAATCTGTCGACGTCCTCATGCTCCAGGGTACGACGGTGAGGAGCAGGGGGGAACCAGCGAGGCAGGTCACAGCCGATCATGTTTTCGTGCATGCAGGCTTCAGCACAGACATCAATCACTCGTGTGGAGTGGCAGTGGCTTTACACAAGAAAATATATGCTGAGGCCAACATCGTGCGCATAGTAGATGGCAACAACAAACTTCAGGGCAGAACTGTGATGGTGTGAGACAAGAGGGGCCGACAGGACATCGCGATGTTCTCTCTCTATTATCCGCCGCGGGGCAAGGGCAAGGGAGCGGTGGCAGAACAAAAGGCCATCTCGATTGAGTCCACCAAGTGGCTGCACGAACACTTGAATTCTCTTCCAGCCAGATGCTTGCCACTAATTTGGGTGGATCTGAATTCAGAATGCGGCCTGGATGAGATTCGTCCACAAGTGACGGCACGGTCGCGGCAGCAGCTGAAGGACCCACATTTCGCAACATCAAGCCGGCGCTCCAGACACACGATCTGGTATTGGCCAACATTTACTCCGACGCGGGCCCCCCACATATTATGGCATTTCTTCCAAAGCGGTGAAGGCGCATAGACTACCTGGCGCGCCCGCGCAGCATGGTTCAGAACATCGGTGAGTGTTTCGTACCAGTGAATAAAGGAAGGAGGCTACAGCACATCGGGTGCACCGCTCGGAAGGACAACGACCCCCTCTTCACGGCGATGTGGCACGCGTTCGAGTATCAGACGAAGCCCATGGTGCTGCGATACAACCAAGAGGCGTGCAACGCGTTCTTATTGTACGGCACGGGCAGACGACAGTTCGTGGCAAAAGTGGAGGCGCCATTTACGGAGTTCCATTTGATCGCTGAGCTGGGCAAGTCCGACATGCAGCGTTATGTAGCTTCTACGTCTGGTTTTCCAGCCGACGCAGGGCAGCGACCCCTGAGCAAATGGTGGGACACTTTGGGCATCTCTCCTTGGAGTCGCAATGGTCTCTCCGACGGCAATGCCACTGTGGTGGAGGTGTGTTACGGTGGCAACTTTGCAGTCCGCATGGACCGGATCAGAGACATTCATTATTATATTTGGCCGCGGCTGGTGGACAGCCTTAAGCGGGGTGATAACATCGAGGAGGGCCACTATGCAGAGCGCACCTGGGCTGGGCTGTTTTCCGAACCCGCCCATCCAGTAGGATTGACATTGTGCGAAAGCCCATATTGTTTTGCAGGTCGCATGTGCGCGACAAGTTGAAGAAGTCGCGTGTCCGCAAGTGAATGATTCAAATGGCCATTATTATTTGGCCCACTGGGCCCCCCAGCATGGGAAGGCTCTTCGGGGAAAGAAAGCCTTGGCATTGAATGAGGGATTGAAGCTTCAAGGACAATCACGAATACTTCAGTGCAGCTTTGAAGAAATTTGATTTATTGCCAATTCTAGACGCTCTGCCCATCCAGAAATGATGCCCAGACGAGTTGCCCCGATCAGGGATACGGATCCAAACCCTCGCGGAACCCTCGGTCCAAGCCCAGGGGGCGCACGGAGGAGGGGCGAACCCCTCCCCGAAGGGGAAAAGGGGTCTGGAAGGGGAACCTCCCTAGACCACCTACGTGCGCCCTATAGGTCAAATGTCATGTGTGTATATCGGAGTACGGGGGTGAGTCCGACGTGAAACGGAGACCCCCCCTACCGGGAAATCGATTTCGCTTTCGGGTTCGCGTCGCGCGCGCCGCGCGCGCGCGCGGGCGAGGCGAAATTGCAAGGGCGGGCGAGAGGACATCCTCCAGTGGCTGGGCCGCGGCCGGACCAGATGTTTCCGGCGGCCCGCGGTGCCCCGCCGGCGTCCCGTTGGTGCCCCGAAATCTTCCTGTGGCTGGGCCGCGGCCGTACCAAACGGTTCTCCGCCGGGCCGGCGGCCGGTGGCCCGCGGCGTCGCGCTGGCGCCCCGCTGGCGCCCCGTGGTGCCCGCCGTTGCTAGGGGGAAGTCGAGACACATGATTCCCCCCCTCCCGCCCGTCCAGCGGTGGCTCGCGGTGTCCCGCAGTGTCCCGCGGTGTCCCGTGGTGTCCCGTTGAATGAGATAGAGTGAGATCGATAGTGAGATCTATAGTGATATCGATAGTGAGATCGATATTGAGATCGAGGTGTCCCTAGGTGAGATCGATAGTGAGATCGACAGGTGTCCCGTGGTGTCCCGTGGTGCCCCGTTGAGTGAGGTCGATAGTGAGATCGATAGTGAGTTCGATAGTGAGATCGATCGTGAGATTGACGTGGTGCCCCGTGGTTTCCCATGGTGTCCCGTTGAGTGAGATCGACAGTGAGATCGATCGTGAGACCGATAGTTTGATCGAGAGTTGTCCCGTGGTGTCCCGCGGTGGCACGCGGTGTCCCGCGGTGCCCCGTTGAGCGAGATCGATCGTGAGATCTATAGTGAGATCGACAAGTGTCTGGTGGTGTCTCGCGGTGCCCCGCGGCGCCCCGTTGAGTGAGATCGATAGTGAGATCGATTGAATCCGATGTTGCCCCCCCCCCACACAACCTCCTTGTCGCCCGAAGTGTGGTCGTATAGGTGTGTGTGTGTGCATATATATATATATATATATATATATATTCACATTCAGGTTCATACTATTTCCGTTCATTCGGCGCGCGCTGGGCGCGCCCATGGGGCGTGATTGACGTCTCCACTGCAATTTCTTTTCGCTTGCGTGCTGAATGCGCGTTCGGCGCGGCTCGCGGTTGGCGCGCATGTGGCGCGTCGATTTGCCGCGGCATGGATGGGGTCATTTTTGACGACTCCATTGAGATCATTTTCGCATGCGTGCTGAAGAATGAAAGGGCTTGCTGAGAGGAGGATGCAGGGTCAAGGGCGATTGGGGTGCATCGCGTAACATCCGTTGGGGCATGGATGGAGGGCACCGTTTGCTGATATATAATGTATATAGTGGCAATTATCTTCGATAGGGTATATGCGTATGTGCGCATGCCTGCATGCATGTATGCATGCGCGCATGCATGCATGCATATACACATGCACCCATATCCGCCGCCCGCTGCGGCCCCAGGGCGTCGATTCCAACAGCGGTGGATATGCGCGTATACCCATGCGACCGCCCTGTGGGCGATATGGAGATTGGGAGGGGCGGGTGGGATGAAGTGCCCGCCCTGACTGACAGCCAGCCTGTCACCTTGATATACTAGTTTTTGTTTCTCTCTCTTTCTCTCTCTCTCTCTCTCTCTCTCTCTCTCTCACTATTTGGTTTTTTCTCCCTCTCCCTCTTTCTCTCTCTCTCCCTCTCTCTCCCTCTCTCTGTCGCCCTCTCTCTCTCTCTCTCTCTCTCTCTCTCTCTCTCTCGCTCTCTCTCTCTCTCTCTCTCTCTCTCTCTCTCTATCTCTCTCTCTCCTTCTCTCTCTCTCTCTCACTCTCTCTCTCTCTCTCTCTCTCTCTCTCTCTCTCTCTCTCTGACTCTCTCTCTCTCTCTCTCTCTCTCTCTCTCTCTCTCTCTCTCTCTCTCTTTCTCTCCCTCTCTCCCTCTTTATCAGGGCCTCCTTCCACCGCCGTGATCATGGTCGGACAAGCTGCATTGAATGATATGAGGTGGATTGGGCGAGAAAGCCCGCCGCAGGCGCCGACATATATATATATATATATATATATATATATGAAAGCGGTTGGGTGGATTGGATTTGTTGAGATAGTATGGTTTGGATAAGATAAGATGGGTTGGATTGGAAAAAGCGGATTGGAGCAGGCAAGGCGGGTGGGTTTGGCCCGCCGCAGTCGCAGAGACACATGAATTGGTGGATTGGGTTGGACGGATTGGATTGGGCGGGGTAAGATCAGATGGGACAATATGGGTTGGATAGGATGGGATGGCTTGGATTGGACACGATGGATTGGATAAGAGAAGCTGGGTTGGATAAGAAAGCCCGCCGCGGGCGCCGACAAAATCAGTTGATGGATTGGGTTGGGGGGATTAGATTTGAGGGGGCAATTTGGCCCGCCGCAGTCGCAGAAGCACATGGATTGGTGGATTGGGTTGGACGGATTGGATTGGGTGGGATAGATCAGATGGGACAATATGGGTTGGATAGGATGGGATGGCTTGGAATGGACAAGATGGATTGGATAAGAGAAGCTGGGTTGGATAAGAAAGCCCGCCGCGGGCGCCGACAAAATGAGTTGATGGATTGGGTTGGGAGGATTGGATTTGATGGGACAAGATGGAGTGGACATGATAATATGGGTTGGATTGAAAGAAATGGATTGGATAAGTTAAGGTGGATTGGACTTGCCTGCCGAAGGCGCATAAACAATTGAATTGATGGATTGGGTTGGGTGGATTGGATTGGGTGGGACACGGCCAGATGTGACAAGATGCGTTGGATAAGATAAGATGCATTGGGTTGGACAGGGTGGATTGGAAAAGGTAAGCTGGATTGGATAAGAAAGCCCGCGGCAGGCACCGACACAAGTGAATTGATGCAGCGGGTTGGGCGGATGGGATTGGATGGGATAAGATGGAGCAGATGCGGCAATATGGGTTGGATGGGAAGAAATGTGTTGGATAGGGCAAGCTGGATTGGACGAGAAAGCCCGCCGCAGGCGCCGACAAACACGAAATCATCGATTGGGTTGGGAGGATTTGATTTGGCGGGCTAAAACGAAATGGATAAGATAAGATATGGATATGGGTTGGATAGGAAGAGATGGATTGGATAAGTCGGCGCCACTTCGCGCTGAAGTGTCAAAAGCAGAGCTATCGGCTCAAACGAAACGGGTTACTGGTCACAGCTAACATGGCCGACCGATCATATTCAGGCGTCGAGCCACCAGTTCGGCGCACTTATTCCGAGCTGTCTGTTCGGGCTTCTGCACAGTCGTAGTAACACGAGCTACCGCTCGAAGCCAGCATGGTCGGTGACCATATGCAGACCACGAGCCATCCGCTTGGCGCACATGCCCGAGTTACCTGTTTGGGATTATGCGCAATCCCAGTAATTCGAAATCCGGCCCAAGGCCACTATAGCCGACGATCGCCCAGGTCCGGGCCATGTGCTCGGCGTACAGGTCCCGAGCTGGTTGATCGAACAGTGCGCATCGCTCCCCGCGCACGCCGCCAGCCCGCCGCCCGCGGCCCCAGGCAGGCTATTCGAGAGCCACCCGCTCGGAGCCCCAGTTTTAGCATATTTCCCAACGAACTCCCCAGCAATCAGTCGGAGCCGTCAGCTCGGAGCTCCGTGCCCCCCCCCCTCCCGGTCGCCAGGCCGCGCCAGCCATCCATGCAGCGTTGCGTGGCTGGCTTTCTGGGTCCAGGGCGGAATAACGCGCGCCTGCGGGTCGCGCGCGCACAGGGGGGCCTCGCTCGCAGCATAGCGCTGTCTAGGCGTGCCAGCCCCTCTCACCCAAATCGGGAGGGCAGCGTAAACTGCGACTCCCCGCGCGATGGTTAAGAAATGGTTGTCACGATGGGTAGCAATTCTATTTTCAATTGAAGCGCCCCCCCCCCCCCCCATCGGGGTTCGCATTTTTTTTTTTTTATAATAAAGAAAAAGAAAAAACAGAAGGAGAAAACAAAAAAAATGAATAAAGTTTGGTGTCGCCAAACTGCGCCCGCGCCCGCCGATTTACAACAATTCAGATTCACGCGGGCGCAGCAAAGTTAGACTCCCCGCTGCCCCTCCTCGCGTCTCGTCCGCGCGCGCGCACGCCGCCTGCCTGCTGCTGCTTTGGGGCCTCAACCATTTTGGCTCAAGCCATTTGTACGGTTCCAACCGCTGCATTTCAGTATTTCTAACCGCTTGCACTGCTTCCCTACTCCGTCGCACACGTGACATGAGGTCGCCCACCATCGCGGCGACGTTTTGTTTGCTGGGTTTCGCGGAAGCCATCCGGCTCGAGAGGGCCGCCCCCCACCGCCATCTTGGGGGGTGAAATGCCCGAAGAGGATATGATGCGGCCAGGGCCATTCGAAGCGCACGCGGAGATGTTCAAAGCCAAAGGCGGTTTCGTTCAAGACCTGCATCGGCGTCTTTTACACCATCTTCTCCGTTTCTCAGCGCCGATTGTAATGTAGCCGTGGCAAATCGCGACGGGGTGATGTCGGAGTTGGCCCGAATCGGAGAGCCAGCGCCTGATTGCCCTGCACTGTGCGCGCCATGGATCTGAGCGGCCAGCCCATTCAAGTCAGAGTTGCCGTCCTTGGAGTGCTGGTCCCAGGACGAGCGCCAGCCACCGTGTCGCTCCTCCTGAAGCGGGGCACAGCCAGTTGAAGGCTGCCAGATGCCAGCCCGCTCTTTCCGGAGCAATCGGTTGTTGTCGCGCGACGGGGCGCGCGCATCCAGGAAGGCATGCAAGTCGATGAACTTCTCGACGGGCGGGTCGTCATCAGCATCGGCAGCCTTGCAAAGATGCGGGCAAATCCGTAGGGCGCCCAGGATACGTCGTGAGCGTCGACTTCGTGAGTGGGGCCGCTGTGTTCTCCATGTGGCCCACCGAACCGCGAAAGCTGTTGTAAATGCTCTGGTAGCTAGGCCAAGACTTGGCGTGCCCATGCTCGCGCCTCATCATTACTACCATTGCCTTTTTTAAGCACTTCTCGTTCGCTGGCTGTAAGATCCCCAAGCGATGCAGCCGTGTTGCAAGAATGGCCATGTTCTTGGTCTCCGACGCTCTATGGTCTTCCAGGGTCATCCATTCTTTGCCCGCTAGGTAGTTGTATATGTGGGACAGCGCCTGATCCCCAGCAATGCTACCTGGGACCGCTGCAGCGACGCCGGCGACCTTGATGTCGATTGCCGCCAGCACTGCGCGCTTCACGGAGCCCACCGCGCACTTCTCTTCAATCAACCCGGTGAGGGCGAGAGTGTCTGGCGCTGAAAGCGCCGGGAGTGATTGCATGCGAGTGCACAGGGATGCAGACAAGTTTTTTTGCCTTGCAGTTCCTCGCTGTTGGGGCGCTTCGCCACCAAGCCTGGAAAGTCAGAAACGTTGCGCAACATGTCCTCGATGCTGACCATGTCGGGCGGCGTGCGGCGCGCCCCTGCACCCTTGCAGCGCCTGCAGCTCCTCGAGACTTGAGCCGGGCGCTGCCATGGGGCGCCGATCGCACTTGCCAAAGGGAAAACATAAACGACCACATGGATCGCAACGGCTTGCGCAGGACGCATCGCATGCATGACAAAGTTCAAATGGCAATGCGCATGCGCGGAAACATCTCGCTGTCTGCTTAAGGCATCAGTATCATGTGTTTGCCAAGCCGGCTGGCTGCATGGATGCGTTTCCGTTCGGGGGGGCTTGCGGGTCAGTTTCGCAGCTGAACCTGGTTCGAACAGCGAGCGCGAGCCAGGGGCATGTCACCGGGAGCCCCGCATATGCGATCGCAACGGGAGGCGACGAAACGCAGAGGCGGCGAAAGACAAACTTGCTCACTTGTTCTAGCGCAGAGGCCGCGGCTGGAACTTCGCGGTCGCTTTGCAGGAACAGCGCGCGTAACGCTATACATGCCATCCACTGCAGCTCAAACTCTCCCCCCCCCCCCCCCCGCGTCTCCCCCCCCCCCCCCTCCCCCTCCCCATCCTGACCATGCTGCTCCTCCTCCTGCTGCCCCCCGCCACCCTCGACCCCCGCCCCCCCCCCCCCCCGCGCCCCCCCCCCCCCCTTCTCATTTCCATCATCATACTCCTCCTCTCCTTCTCGTTCATCCTCCTCCACCCCAGAGCGCGAGCGCGCGCGCGCGCTGGGACCTCAAGCAACTGGCGACGCCGATGCCCGCGAGGGCTCTGCAGGCAAGGCGCCCGGCAGGTCAGGCACGCGCGGCGGCCGACCGAGCTGCGTCGCCCCCGTCTGCGCACCGACGGAGCGGCTGCCAACCCAGAGGCGCCTGCCATCGACGACGGCGCCCCTCGCGCACTTGCTTCGCTCCGACCCCCTGGCCGCGACCTCGACGAAGCGACGGGGGCCGAGGGCCACTTGCTTCCAATGGTTACACTCATGCGTGAGGGCACGGGTCTTGGCCTTCAGATCGGCCGCGCCGATGCGAACAATTTCAGCGCCAGCTGCCGCCTTCGCCCTCGGCGCCATCGGGCCTCGGATGAATGCGCGCGAGCAGGCGCGAGGAGCTCGAGCGCGCGCGCGCTGACGCTTTGAGCAGAACAGTTATGCTACATCCACGCGCGCCCCCCCCCACCCCCGCCCCGCGTGCGCGAGTGCAGTAGACTGACAGCAGCCCATTGCCATCGGGCGCGAATGCAGTGGACTTCAGCCCTTGCCACCGGGCGCGAACGCAGTGGACTGCAGTCCTTGCCGCTGGGCGAGAATGCAGTAGACTGCAGCCCTTGCCGTCGGGCTCCAACGCAGCGGGCTGCAGCCCTCGGGCGGTCAGAGGGGCGCAATGGGCAGCAACGCGATGCGCGATATCAGGGGCACCTGGCGAATCGGAGAGCAGCTGGAGGCGATGGGACAGGCGATGCCACGACAGAGTCGACTACAGCGGAGGGCGATGCAGTCGGCGGCGGAGGGAGGGAGGGCGGATGGAGACCGCGCAGAAGGGGCGGAGGGAGATGTTGTCAGCAGCTCCATGAGAAGCTGCAACATCTGTTTAGGCCGCGCGAGAGGCCGCGCGTGGCCCCCTATAGGCCGCGCGAAGACGGGGCAGGCGCGCAGGCGGCAGCTCGTTGCAGCGCTGCTCCAGAGCCGGCGCTCCGTCGCACATGCCTCTTATGCTCTGCGCGAGTCTGAATGCAGAACGTCGCATGGCAGCGCGGTTGCACTTTGAAGTGCGGGGGCGACTGCATTCCAAAGTGCGGTCGCGCATTGAAGCGCAGAACTTGTTACATCAAAGTGCTAGTGCAGTTTGAAATCTGGTTTCATCGCGCATCAAAGCGCGATCGCACTGCCAAGTGAGGTCGACTCCACACCTCAAAGTGTGATTACACTTTGAAGTGGCGCGTGCACGTGCCAGCACTGGCGCCGTGGGTCACCCACAGCCTTGGCCAGCTGCTAGGCCGATGCGCCTCGGGGTAGCTCCCCGCCACCTCGAGAGGGGAACGAGGCCGCCCCCATCACCTCCTCGGAGCAGATCCCCGCCACCTCGGAGCAGGTCCTCTTCGCCATCTTCTCAAAGCGGATCGCGGGCCGACTTGGGTTTCCCCTTGTTCTTGCCCTTGCCCCGGCCTTTCGAGTCGAAGCGCTCGCAGGCCTCGGCCAAAATGCTCTCCACCACGTCGTGGCCGGCCTCTGTGTAGGCCTCGAGGGCCTTCGCGCCCTGCTCGGCGAACCAGCCGCTGCCCTTCTGGATCCCGCCCGCGTCCATCGCCGCGATCGCGGCACCCCCCCCAGCCCAGTCCTCGGCAGCGCACTTGCCCGCCAACTGCAGGAGCCTCGCCGACCGCCCGCCGCGCACCTGCTCGCCGCCCTGCTTGCAACGGTGGTCGAACGGCTTGGGCGCGGCGGGCGGCGGCGGGAGCGGCGGCGCGAGCGCCGACGGCGGCGGCGTCGATGGCGGCCGCGGCCGCTTCGCAGGCCACGCCTCGATGAGGCCGCCTGCGCCTCCATCGCCGCCCTGTGCATCGGCGCCATGATGCGCGCCTGCACCTCCGCCGTCGCCCTGTCCATCAGCGCCATGACGCGCGCCCGCGGCGGCGGCCGCCGCTGCCTTCTCGCCGGGCATCTTCTCGAGAAACTCGGCGCGCTGCGCAATCTCGAGGAAGTGCAGCGGCTCGTCCGTGAAGCCCTCGGGCGGCTCCTCCTCGTTCTCGCCCCAATCCCCTTCCTTGCCCCCCTCCCCGCCCCCCTTCTCGCGCCCCCCCCCCCCCCCTTCGCGCGCGCGCGCGCGGGGGGAGAGGCGGGGGGGGGGGGGCGGAGAGCAAGGCAGATGCGCTTGTGACCCCGCCGCCCTTTTTCCCACGGGCGGACGGCCGTCGCGCGCGGGAAAACAGAATGACGATCAAAAAGAACAGGCGCAGCAAACGCCGCGCACGTACTCGGGCGAAGGAAAAAAACTTCATAATATTTATATTTATATATATATGTATAATAAAAATTAAAAACAAAAAAAAAAAAAAAAAAAAAAAAAAAAAACGAACGCGCCAGAGCGATATCTCAATCAACAAACAAGAAAGAGTTGTTTCTTTGTTTGTGCATGGGCCGCTTTGGTCGGCAGTCTCTATGATTGCCGCGCGCGACGGCCGCCCGCCCGCGGGGAAGGGGGCAGCGGGGTCACGGGCGCGTCTGTCCTGACGCAGGAAGGGGACAGGGGGAAGGAACGGCGGGGGCACGGGGGCGGGGGGAGGCTGAGAAGGGGGGGGGGGGGGGAAGGGGGAGGCAGAGCAGGGAGGGCGATAGCCCATCGAGCCCTATATGGGCCCAGTCAGCCCTGTGAGTCAGCAGGCAAACCGCTGCGGCAGGCGCGCCGCCAACTTCACTCCCCCCCCTCCCCGCCCGCCCCTTGGCCGTGAAGAGCTGGATCGGCCGCGTCGTCTGGCCACCGAGCCCGCTGGCGCACGAGCAGCCGTTGGGGCAGTTCAGACTCGCGCTCACGTCGAGCGCGCTAGCGACCACCCAACGCGCAAACGCGTTCCCCGCTTCTTCCCACGCCACGCGCAGCAGGAAGAGCTCGCTGCTGTCAACCGCGTCGGGCACGCCGGGCCCCCGCCGATAGATCGGCGAGCCGTTCGCGCACCCCGCCTTGCAGTGCGCGCCCTGCAGGCGCTGCGCCAGCTCGTCGGCGTTATCCTCGGCCGAGCCCTCGAGCCTCCTGGGCGCGAGGCCGTCCGCGAACTTGGCCACGCGCTCGCGCTTGCGCTGCTCCGTGGAGTTGAGCAGCAGCTAGAAAATCGAGCTGCGCGGCCGCGCCGCCCTGGCGCGCTCGGCCACGGCGTCGCCCTCGGCGGAGGCCGGTCCAAAAAAACAGCGCATCCGGCAGGTTGGGGCGCGCAGGCCCCCTCGAAAAAGCCCATCGGGGCTTGAATTTGCAGCGGGGGCTGCAGCGATGGCGCGCCCAGCGCGCCGCCGCCTGCGCCGTCCACGCCCGCGCTGCCTCGTCGCGGGCCGCGATCGGCGCGCGACGAATGAACGTGAACTTGGCGAAGACGGGCGGGCTGATAAGTTTTGCCGCGCGTAATCCCTTGGGCGCCCTGCTGATCAGCCCCGGGCGATGGCTTGCCCAGCCGGGAGCTCGCGCGCAGCCGACGTGGCGCCGGGTGCTCGGCGTCGGGCGCCCGAGCGCGGGGCGGCGCCTGGAGCCCGCGAGAGGCTCGGGGGCCTCGGCGGGCCCGCGGCGGCGGCGCAAGAGAGGGCTGGCACCGCCAGCCTAGCCGCGAAAGGCTAGAGCACAAACGGCAATTCGGCGAGGGTGCGATCAGGGAGGAGGCGGAGGTGCTGAAAGCAAGTGGATGGTCAAGCTTGGCGCGCATGCGGCGAGCGAATCTGACGCGGCAGATGTCGAGCAACGTATCGCTAAAGACAGGCGTGCGTAAAGCAACGGAGCATCTCTGCAAACCTCTGCGCATTCATGTATATCCGAATTGTTGCTGGTACGCTCTGGCAGGGGCCGATGTGGAACATTGGCGGCGTGATCCTAACACTCGCGACTTAGCTCTAGCATGGCGCATCTGCACGGTCAAATGCATCGCTATGTTAGACCTCATGTTCACTGAAGTCCTTCTGGTCGCTGGCACCCTCATCTTCTTCGTCGGCACCGCTTTTCTTGTAAATGTGAGACTTCTTCGATGTGGCGATGGGGGTGGTGACGCCGCGCGCGAAGATGCATTGCGCGAGTGCGCAGATGGAGTCGCCGGAAGCGTCGGCCCACATGTGGTCGGTGCTCCTGTCTGGGGGCAGCATCTTGACCGATGCGAACGCCACGTCGCCGATTGAGGGCAATTGGACGTCCATCACCATGGGCGGCCCCTCTCTCTGGGCCCTGATCAATTGGCGTGGTTTATGATTTGCCTTGGGCCTCCGCTTCGGGTTGCTCCTCTGAGCACAGAGGCGCCGCGCGGGCTTGCGCGCGGGCGCATCTCTGCGAAGGAGGTCGTTTTTCGCAGCAAGAATTCCTTTGTACCCAGGAGTGCTGGCGAGAGATGGGCTGGCCGACGTCTTGGGGCATTCCTCCCCAGAGCAGAGCAAACGCTATTCGATCAAACTGCAACCGCATGGGTGGATCTCGGCGCGCACGTCGTCGCTGCATTCCTGAACAGCCCTGCGGGCCACGCGCGACGGCCAACAGCAACCTCGAGCTTCCAAGCAACCGAGCATTCCAGCGTGGCCATGGCGCCACGATCCACGAACACAACGCGCGCAGCGCTCGAAGCAAAACGCCTGACAAGCGGGCCATCAATGGACGGTGCGCACGGCGCGCGCATGAGGAGGCAGACGCGCGAAAGAGAGACATATCGACCGTACACAGGAGGACATTCTCAATACAGGGGTTGAGAGGGGGGAGTGACGGAACAACGCATCTATCGAGATGGAGAGAAATGGAAGACGGCTAGACATGGATAGTGTTGCAGGCGTAATGTTGAGCATGTGTTTGCGCATATCCCTCGCTATGACTCCACCCGCGCCTCTCCCGCAAACGGCAGCTCGCGTGACTGCTGCGGACAGGGGTCGTTAGCATGTTCGTGAAAACGCATCTGGGCGATGTCTCAAATGTGAAAGCGTTGCACGCGTATGCAGCGTGCCCCGCATGGCGTTTTAACCCGCGCCATTCGCACGCCGCGCGGGACGCGATGCGCTGCGCAATCAATTGGCGATCGAATGGCGGCCGCACTACATCGCTGGAGTTGGCGACTTCCTGTCACCATTTGGAGGAGGCCTAGTTCTGCCGGGCCTCAGCCTTGCCCTCAGGCGTGGCGCCCCCCTCCGAGAGCTTGACCCTCTTTGCAGACTGCAGCCGCGCATGGTGCTTCTTGACTTTATATGCGAGCATGTTGTCGAACTGCTGCAAGGTCTCGATAATCTCGTAAGCTTTGAAACTGTTATGGCCGGTGCTCTTTTGAACCGGGGCAACGTCGGCAAGGTCCTCTTTGTCCGTCTCCCGAACCCACCAATAAGGAATGTAGAACACCTCTTCTGCTTCGGCCTGCTGCGCATCGGTCGCCCTCGTCGGGAGCGATGCGCGCGTCGCTGCGGGCCCGCGCTTGGCCTGGACCGCGCCCTGCGACGGCTTGGCCTGATGTCGTTCAGCTCAGAGAACGGGGCAAGGGCGAGCTTGCCTCTGTCGGTCTGCCGGGCAGCAACGACGACGCTGGGGGCAAGGCCGCGTTGTAACATCGCGCCATCGTTGGCAGTCGACTCGAAACTTTCGAGGGCTTTGAAGCGCAACGCGCCTCATCCGCCTCCATCAGACGGTGCGCCACGGCGCACGTCCCTGCAGACATCGGCACTGCAAAGGTCACGCTGCCCTTGTACGACGCCCACTCCTCCAAGAAGAGCGCGAGGGCGACCTTCGCGTCAGACGTGGGCTCAGAAAATGCTGTCAGCTGCCTCATGGTTACTTCGGCTGAACTAATCGACGCTATCTTGTACAGCCCCGCGTTCGCGCCCACGGCGCGCTCAAACACGACGCTCCCGACAGTGAAACTTTTGGTTGCCAAGATGCGCTCTGCGTTGCGCAGGTCTCTCTGGGTCATCACGACCACCCTGCCATCTGTAGAAGGCGTTTCGCTGGCTTCAAGGGGCGCATGAGGCGTCCACTCGCCGCCTGGGTCTACGACAACGCCGCAGCCAGATATATTGGCTGCCTCAGATACGAAGTGTGAGCTAATCGGCGCTTGGCTCTCCTAAACGACGCCCTCTGGCCCTCGCTTGCCCTTCCCGGCTAGGCGCAAAAAACCTGAACGAGTCCAGAACTTTCCAACCCGCATGCCATGCTGCTCTAGGTCGACGTGGCCGCTGGCGCGCAGGGAGTCTGCGATGCGATAACATGTTGAAAGGTCCTTGTCGAGCGCAATCGCTTTGTCCGTGACGGGTTTTCCGTTCAACCTCCCCATCAACGCTGGGAACCAATAGTTCCGCCACGCCGTCCGACTGCTGATCGGAAGCAGGTGTGCAAGGATGCGATGCGCAGGAATGCGCACGGCTCGAGATCGTCGAAATGGGCGTCGACAACTGACGCGGCGAATTATTGCCCGAGTTTCTTGTGAGCACCGTGCAACTTGCCAAACCGATCGTTGAACTCAATCAACTGTGCGCCAGATCCCTCGCCACTGTGCGTCGCGAGGTTGCCAATCTTATCAACGCAGTCCTCTCGGCGGAGACGCCCCCTCCCCCCCCCGTGCAGATGCTGCGCGGCGCAGGCGCGCGCGGCCACAGCGCAGGCCGCAGGCAAGACGCATGTCGGAGAAACGCAATCGGCCACGCGTCACCGGCGTTTCAACGCGCCGCGGCCGCGCCCGCATGCGCCGCGCGCATTTGCAATAGAAGCAACCCCAAGCAGCCTGCCCGGCAAGGAGGCCGGTTCATTTTCGCTGCACCAACGCAGTCGCCGAAAGAAGACCCCGATGACATCAGTTCTGCAAAATCTGCAGTGCTCGCGCACACTGCGAGCCCCGACATCAAACTGGCAGCGTTGTTTCTCGCGTTGAGGGCGCACTGTTCCGCGTCTGGAAGGCGGGGCCATGTGACTTCTGCCTGCCACGGCAAGGCGGTCCAACGCCAGCCCTTCGTGAGAGCGACGTGGAAACGCGCGTCATGGGACAGCGCCTCGGCGATCATCTCCCCGCCCATCGCCGGGTCGGCGAGGGTCGGTTCAGGCGCGGAACAATTTGCCCTGGCAGTCTTGAAATCCTGCGCGGCGCGGCCCGCCCCCACCGCGAAGAAACTCTCCGCGCCCGCCGTCGGCGCCAGCGTGCCCTTACTGGTCGAGACCAAGTTTTGATTGAATGCAATTTGGAACTACTTCATCGTTTCCGTGGGCACGCGCTCGAACACAACCGCCTTCTCGAGCTTTGCAGGTCCATCGCCGATCTGCCTGAGCATGGCGCCAGCCCCGCGGACGTTGTAGGCGGTCGCGCCGAGGCCAGAACGGTTCGAGGGGCGGATGGTAAAATTGCCCGCCTCGGCGACGATCTGCTTGGCGACCTTTTCCTCCGAAGTGCAGTCGACGCAATCCTTCGGGGCTGTGATCGGGGCAAGCTTGCCATCGCGATGCGTCTCGATGCGCCCGCAGATGAAGTCCACCAGTTCTTGCGGATCGAAATTCAGCATCGCGCGCACTGGAAACGCAGCGAGTGCAGAAGAGAGAAGCGAGCTCGAGCCTGACGCGCATACACATCGTCACTGCAAGTCCCGCGGCGGAGACAGCAACCTTCTTTTTGATTTATCATGTGATCTCATTGGAAACAATGGCACTCGTTGCAACGAGTGCATGCGTGATGCATGAAAATAACACTTGCGAGGCATTATGGAGAATGCAGTTCCTGCAAACGCGGGCTTTTTTTTATTCGCCGAGTCGCTCGTCGAGCCTGCAATTGCCACCTGGCGCATAATCCAGCGACGGATGCGTCTCCACGCAGTTGAACTATTCAAGTCATACTTGCCCCGTGGGCGACGTATGAACATCAGAAAGACGCAATGCGGGCCCTATCCGCATACAAAAATGTTAAGCGGCATTCTGTTTTTAACATTTAGCAAATCCCACTTCAACCATACATATAATTTCGCTGCGTAAAGATACAACTAGGCCGAGTCAAAGACAAGGTAGCACAAGTGCAGGCCAACTGATGCAAATGCTATGCGACTTGCCCATGTAGCTACGTAAGATACCTGGTCCCACAAACGCTGAGCCGACTTGTAACCATGCTGCACCTACCTTGCAACTGCTTTCCGGCTATATTACAAGCGCCTTACAACCCAACCCATCCCTTGGCTTCACCACAGCGGGGGGGCCCGCGTGGGGCTGGACGAGGCGACGATGGGGCGGCAAGCTCCGCACAGAGCTGCGACAGCTCATGCTCAAGCTGTTGTTTTGCTCCGCCGGGAAGCGGGGATGGGGGGGGGGCCTCCCAGCTTGGAGGCCGTGCCCAGTCCTCCCCCCTGTCGCAGGTGTATTACAAGGACTTCTACTGCCCCTCCAAGATGAGCCGGGCCCTCGGCAGCGGAAGGAAGACGGTACGAGGAGGGGGGTGATGTGGGAGGAACAGTCGCGGAGAAGGGGAGGGGGAGGGAAGGGGGAAGGAAGGACGATGAGGAGGGAAACGGGCATGAGGGGGAGGACGCGGGAAGGGGGAAGGGAGGGGAAGTGGATGGAAGGGGGAGGGGAGGAGGTGGAAAAGTGGGGTGGGGGAGAATGATAGAAGCAAAAACCGCGAGGAGTTTTTGGATCGGCGCTGGACCCCCTGGCGACGTTTCCGTCGCCGCCCCTGGCGCGTTTGGCGCGCCAGAGAAGCGGTTCCAGCGACTCAGTGCCGTGGGCACCCCTGTGGGGTTCCGTCCTCCCCTTCCCCCTTTCCCCCTCCCCCTTTCCCCCCCCTTCCCCTTCCCCCTTCCCCTTCTTTGGGGTACCCCTTGGAGCTCCCGTGGGTACCTCTGTGTGGCCGCGGGGGGGCTGTGCGGCGCTAGGCTAGGCCGAGTTGCCGCCGCGGCCCCAAGATGAACTGGGCATGGTGTCCTGCGGGGTTCGTGTTTTGGCGATCTCGTGGGCCGGTTTCGTGTCGGTGTTGTTTTGACGCGGAGGTTGGGGGATGACACAACGCGGGGAAACGAAAACATAACGAAAAGGGAAAACACCGATTGGGTCGAGCCTTGTTGCCTCCCTCCCCCTGCCCCCACGCCCAGCTCGTGGAGCTGGGTTCCAGCTCCTTCCTTGTCTCCCCGCCCGCCTCGCCCCTGGCAGGCGGCGTTGGGAGATGGCACGTGTTCTGCGCGGGCGCCGCGGTGCCGCCCACACTGAAGGGCCCCGTGCCTTCGGGCCTCCTTTCTGTGCCAGGGCGGCCGTCGCGTTGGACGCCAGCGTGGACGCGGTGCAGTCCCCGCTTGCACTGCCCCTCATGCGGCCCCGGTTGCCCGCTGCTGCCCCTGGTTCTCGCTGCTGATTGCACTTCCTGCGCAGCATCCCGGCTGTCCGCTGCTGCCCTTGGCTCTCGCTCTTGATTGCATTGCTTGCTCAACATCGTCTAACCGATCCCCGTCCCCACCACGCCATGGTACGTAGGCGCCACCCTCCCCCCTCGAGTTAAGGAGATAAGCCGCGAAACCCAAAGGGAACAGCGTATACCCCATCGAAGAGGGGAGGGGTAATTCGGCCAGTGGCACCAAGGCCACGTCAGTGGGTATAGCGATCGGTTCAACTATGCTCACCTGCGCGGCCTCGCAGCCCCACTGGCTGCCGCTGTCACTGCCGCACCTGCCGTACCTTGCTCGCGGGCCCGCTGCGCCCGGGCCACTGCCCGCCACCGCTCCTTCTCCTGTGGTGGGTCGTCCTGCTCTCCCTTTTCCGTGACGCATCACTGGCCCTTGTTCAGCATCGTTTAACCCATCTTTGTCTCCATCCCCATTCAGAGAAGGAAAAGGTACCCATACCACTACTTTTCCTTCGTTTTCGCCTTTTTCGGCCTCTTGGGATGTCCTCGTGGCCACCACTGGATTCGCCTCGAACTCCTGGTCAGAACGAACACTGGGAGAGGTCCAGGGAGTAGAGATGTCGGTACCTTCTGACTTCCCAAGTCTGGTGCTGCATCGGCCCTTTGTTCAGCATCGCTTAACGGATCCCTATCCCCCGAACTCCAACATTTTACCATCCCAGTTGGAGATATGCCCCGCGAAACCCGGAGGGAAACGCCCATATCCCATCCAGGGGGGTACATTGGGCCAGTGGTGCCCAGGCCACGCCTTTGGAGATAGGGACGGGATAAACGATGTTCGTTTGTCCCTCGTTCCATGCTGCGCCTCACTTGCTGGCCGCGCGGCCTGCCTCTACTGCCCCTCGCCTCCACGGGGCGGCTCTGTTCACCAGAGAAGAAAGAACCGCCACCACCAGCTAATGGGGCCGGCCGCCCGCCCCCCCCCCCCCCCGAGCTGGTGGCAGCCCGTTTCGGGCGTGCCCCCAGAGAGTGCCCAGAACGGAGTGCCACCAGCCCGGTGGGGGGGGCATTTGGGGACGGGTTTCTGTGGAGTTTTGCTGTCGGTGGTGGCTCTTTTTGCGTTCATGAGTCGTTTCGACCGCCTTTTTGTTGCTCGGCCCGAGGTGGCACCCAGGTTCGCACTCTCTGTGGTCTTCCAGCTCGTCCTGAGGTGGAGGAGGAGGAGGAGGAGGAGGAGGAGGAAGCGGAGGAGGAGGGGGGAGGGGGGAGGAGGGAAGAGGGGGAGGGGAGGACGGAGGAGGGAGGACGGAGGAGGCAGGAGTGAGGAGGGAGGAGGGGGGAGGGAGGAGGGAGGAGGGAAGAGGGCGGAAGGATGAAAGAGGAGGGAGGAGGGATGCGGGAGGCGGGAGGAGGAGGAGGAGGAGGAGGAGGAGGAGGAAGAGGAGGGAAGAGGGAGGACGGAGGAGGGAGGACGGAGGAGGGAGGAAGGAGGTCCGTAGCCATTTGGCTCAAGCAATTTTGGTTCAAGTTCGAAACCTTACCGCGAGGCTTCGAGCTTGTCCGCAGCCGTGCGGCAGGCTTGAGAGTTTTCGGCGTGTCGTTTCAAGTCCCCCGTCTGAGCCTGCCCGAGGCCTGACGGAGCCATTTGTTCCCGCCCACCGTTCTTCCCACCATTATGAGAGATGGTGAGGAATGCGAAAGATGGCGAGCGAGGTGGGTGCCAATTCTGTTGGCCAGAGATGGCGAGCAATGCTTCTCCTACTGGCCTGCAGGTTGCCACTCCGACGCGAACTGGAACCCCTCCCAATTCTCAATAACGGGATGCCCTCGCCGCTGTAACGTGATGCCCCCGCCGCTGCAATGGATGCGGCACCGACCTTCCCGCCCCAGGAATGGTGGAAGCGCGCCGCGAGGACAAGCGATACAAGGTCACGGGTCCTGCCTCCGAGTCTCTTCGTGTTGATGTGGAGGTGCTCCGTTCTGACATGGCCCATATCAAGACCCAGGTCGACCAGAACATGCGAGATGTCTTGCGGAATGCAAGCGGTGCCGCCGACAGCGTCACGGCTGCCATGGCCAGCCTCAAGGAGTCGGCCAGCGCTTCGTACTCCGAGATGCACAAGCAGATGGAGACCCGCGTTTCCAGAATGGAGCATCACCAGACAGCCCAGGATTACACATTCATATCATTTGGCGGGGCTGTTCGAGAACTGCGGAACGAGCTGGCTGTTGCCAAGAAGGAGCCCAACCGTGTCCGACACTCCATCGGCGACTCGGCCTGGGATCGCGAGATCGACCAGTCGATCAGCATTGTCCGCTCGAAACTCTTGGTCACTGCTGCAACTGCTTCGGGTGGACTTCGCGGACGGCTTCAGGGCTCCAACGTCGACGACGCCGACTGGAAGCTGAAGAGCGCAGACCCGACGAGCGAGAGGTTCACCCCGCGCCTCGGCGGCGCACCTTGCCTCGCGGCAAGTCGCGCAGGCAATGCTCGCCCCGAGCGGGGCGACGGGCGGCCCGGCGCCAGCTGGAGGCTCTTCCACGCGACGAGCTTTTTGTTGCCCCCGGCAAGGATGCGCGCGCGATCAAGCGCGAGGTTGCACGCCGCGCTGCCCGTCGCGCGATCGAGGGCCAGCAGCCGCAGCGCCGTTTTTTTCCCAACGAAGCTAACGGTGATATATCAAGCAACTGGCGCCCGCTGGACAAGATCACGCCGAGCCAGACGCAGGAGCAGCCGCGGGTGGAGTTTGCCGCCGCCAACATTCACGCCGAAGGTTTGGACCAGGCTGCAGGCGCCCTGCTTCTTGAGCGGGCGCTCCGCGGGCCTGAGCCAACAGCGTGGAGTTCCTTGCCAATGCTGCGCCCTGTGGCACGGCGCTTCTCCCCCCCCCCCCCCTCCGCCCCTCGCCTCATTTCGAGTCGTAACTTGGCGAGTGCGAGAGCCAGGCGCGCCCGATGCGTCCGCCGGCTGCAGGCGCAGGGCAGCGCCGTCGCCTTCCAGGGGGCCTCGCGGCTCAGAGCCTGAGCTGAACGACCTTCTCCACCACCCCCACCTTGCCTTCGATGCCTCCGCGGGCGGCGCGGCCACCCCCTGCCCGCGCTTCGCGCGCTCGGCCGAGCGTCGAGAGGAATTCGGACGCGAGCAGCCAATGATCTCCTCTTCCCCCTCATCCATGGGCGCCCTCTCGCAAAATCTGCAGCGGCGAAGGGTGCGCGTTGGGTCAAGCTCTACAACATTCACAATTTCGGGCTCTATGACGATGAAGGTGAGTCTCTCCTGGGCTCTATCAGCGCAAACCTGAATGCAGCTGAACGGGATCACATTGCGTTCTTGGTCTTTATATCTGGGGGCTTTAACCTCCCAGCCTTCAACTCCGCCCCGTTGAACCCCGCGAATAAGTCTGTTGAACTCAATCCTCTCCCACTTCTCCTCGATTGGCGGCGAGCTCTCGAGCGCGCGGTGGAGTTTGAGCTGGCCACCACCTCCATTTTCAACGCTCCGGCGCGCCGCCTCTCGTTCATCGATCGAACTTGTGTTTCGTCGCTTGGCTGGATTCTCTCGCAGTTCTCCCCTGGGGCTGCGGTGGTTGACCAGCCCGAACTCTTAGCTGCCCAGCAAGTTTCTGACCACTGGTGCTTCGCCTCCGCGACGAGCTACATGTCTGTGGGCGCCCCATCCCGAAGGGCATCTTTTGCTCTCCAGAGCGCGCCAAATATATGAAAATGCTGGCGGACGCGGCGGACTTCAGCCACTTCCCCCTTCCTCCGCCTTCCTCCCCGGCTCGCCCGAAACGCGATTGTCCTTCGTCGCCCGCGCTCCTTTCCGGGTAGAGGCCTCATGATTCGGAGCGCGGCGAGGGCCGCATTCCCCCGCCAGTGGTCGCTCGCGCGGAAGTTGCTCCGCCCCCGCTATTTCCGTCGTGAACACCTCCGCGCAGACTACCTCGCCAAGACGATCACCCTCCTCAGCCCTGTCCTTGTTGCCCAGCTCCCCGACTCCCTGCGCCGCGCCGTCGCCTCAGCCGGCCGTCGCTCTTTGCAGTCGCGCGCTCGGCAGCTCGCCGATCAGGCTCAACTTTTTTGCTCTCAGAAGGGGCGCCGACGCCGGCAGCGGATGGCCAAACTCCTGGGCGCCGTTTGATCGACGTCCCCCGCTCGCTGGCGTGCGGATTAAAGATCAGACGATCGCTCGCACCTCTGCCCAAATCATCGACGCCCTGGCCGCTCGCCGGGGCCCCATGTTCTCGGCGAAGCCTTATAACGACGAAGGGGGTGAGAGATTCCTCGACTCCTCCCCCGCCGATCTTAATTGTGCTGATCTCCCTCCGCCCACTTGCGCCCGACGTCTCTCTCTCCTCGAGCGTCTCCAGCGCAGCTCTGCAGGCCTGACAGGCTTCCGCGCGCAGCGCGGCAGCGCGCGCCAGGTGGGGCCGACGCCCCGCGGGGCGCTATGCAGCGGCAATTCTCTGGCAGAGCTTTTCTCCCTGAGCATGGCCAGGCGCTGGGGGTTTTTATCCCAAAAGGAGATGAGGCGGCCGACCTCGTTTCCGGAGCCATTCGCCACTCGTCGGACACGCGCCCGCTCGGCTTAAACAATTGCGACAATAAGATTACCGCGGCCTTGGCCACGCGCCCCCTCGCCCGTTCCCTCCCCCTGCGTCAGCCGCCCCCAAGAGAACATTCGCCCCCGCGAGAAGCTTCGGAAATGGCATCATCGAGCTTGACGCCGCTGCGCGTCTGACGATCATGGGGCCCGGGGCCGAGCGTCGCTGCCCTGCTCCTGCGAGCTGTGATTTTGGCTTAGCGCCCCCATCCATGTCGCGCAAGTGGATGATCCTGACTCTGAAACGCACTCGGGCCCCCTCTCCCCATTTGGCCCGTGTGGAGCTGCTATGCTGGCGCGCTGTCTGTCTGCGCGCGCGCTCTGGGGGGCGATTGCAGCGTTGCGCGTTATATCGCGAGCCCGGTCGTCCATGGGCGCCCAGCCAGCGGCGCGCTCTTTGCCGTCGGAGCTGACCCCTTTCTCGTGACATTTCAGGCCGCGATTGAGCGCCCGCTTGGAGGAGTGGCGCGAGCTTGCGCTGATGACATCGGCCGCGTCACCTTTCGCCTCGTCGACCTTCCAGGGGTGCCCCGGACGTCGCCCACCTCGCCCTGAAACGCAGGGAATGCAAGCCCGCCCCTCCCCTCGGCCGCTTCCACGACGCGCCGGGCGCGCGGCGCAGAACCAAGCTTCGCCGCTCCCCCCCCGCGTGGAGCGACTTCCCGATTGCGAAGTCAGCCATTTACCTCGACATCTGGCTCGGGCCAGGTGCGACGGCGATCGCCTCATGGGAGAAGCCCTTTAGCATTTGCGCGGAGAGGGCTCGAGAGCTCGCGCGCGTTGGACCAGCGACCTCTATGACTCCAGGGTCCTCTCGGCCTTTTCCTGCGTCGCCCAGTTTCAGCCTCTTCCCCGACAACTTCGAGCAAACAAAAATGAGTTCAAGCTTCGCACGAGCCCCTTCAGCATTCCTGTTTGTAGATTGACGGAAGCAGCCTGGCCAAATCTCGCGCGTCGGGGTGGCCCAGCAGTTAACGGCCTCAAATTCCTCAGCAGAGCCCAACTAACAATAGCTAGTTTGTTCACATTTGACTCTCGGCAAGTAGCTCGCGACAAATGTACGAGACCGCTGCGGAACATCACTCCGTGGCGCGCGCCGTTCCAGGCCCCCCGTGCCCAGAGTTCTGGAGTGCACCAGTTTTCGCAGCCAATGTACGTGAAGTTGTTGCTGGCCGTCCTCATGGCCCCTCCTTCCATCGCCCCTCCCCTCCAAGCTATCGCTGACCTTCGTGATTGTCAATATCGTCGCTCTCTGCCTCGTAGAGTTCTGCATCCTCAACGTTCCCTCCTTCGACAGGTTACCCTTGCTTTGGTGCCGCGCCGTCTTGGCCCCATCTTCGCGCGTCGCCTGCGTGAGCGGTTCCCAGATATGGCCGACGTCATTGCAACCGTCGACTGGGGCGCAGTGAGAGCGCAGACACTCCTCCTCCCTCCTGCATGGCGCGCTGCACCGTTGAAAACGTGCCTCTCCAGAGATGTCGCATTGTTTTTTGAATGTGATGCTGTTTGCGATTTCAGACACCTCTGGATATGTCCCCACATCATTCGTCTCCTCACCTGCCCCTTTTGCCCATATTCTTCCTGTGCGTCCATTAGCTCGGCTTGGCCTCGCTGCCCCATCCAGGGAGTCTGTTTTCCCCGCCATGTTTGCATTCTGTCTTCGCAATGACCGCAGCAGGCATCGGGCCCCGATCTGCCCAGCGAAGAGGCAGGCGATCGCCGGGTGCGCGAGGGCGCAGGTTGCCAGGCCCGCTGCGTCGGCGAGCTGAGGCAGGACGGGCGCGGCCCCCCCGTTACGCTCGAGTAGACGGGGGAGGAGGTGCCCCATGGGTGAGCCATCTGCTCCCCGCCCAGGCACTTCGCCAGAGGCCCAAGCCCTTTGCCGCACGCTTCGGGCATTCTGCTGACTGGCTACGCTGCGTCGCGCGGGTGCGGGCGCGCGGGGGCGCGGGGGCGTGGAGGCGCGGCGGGCGCGTGGGTGTGGGCGCGTGGGGGTGCGAGGTTTAGGGGCGCAGGGGTGCGCGTGCGCGTGCGTTGGCGAGGACGTGTGGGGGGGTGGGGGCGGGGGGGCGTGGGGGCATGGGCGCGTGGTGTGTGCGTGTGGTTGTGTGTGTGGGTGTGTGGGTGTGTGGGTGTGCGTGTGTGTGGGTGTGGGGGTGTGGGTATGCGTGGGCGCGTGCGGGTGTGGGTGTGTGAGGGTGTGTGTGTGTGTGTGTGGGTGTGGGGGTGTGGGGGTGTGGAGGTGTGGGGTGTGTGTGTGTGTGTTGTGTGGGGGGTGCGTGGGTGTGTTGGTGTGGGCGTGGGCGCGGGGGCGTGGGCGTGTGGGGGTGCGTTGGTGTGTAAGGGTGTGGTGCGGGGTGGGTGCGTGCTGTGTGTGTGTGGGTGCGTGGGTGTGTGGGTTGTGGGTGTGGGCGTGGGTGGGCGTGCGCGGGTGTGGGGGCGCGTGGGCGTGCGTGTGGGCGTTGGGGGTTGGGGGTGTGGGGGCGTGCGCGTGGGTGCGCGTGCGTGTGCGCGGGCGTGGGTGTGTGGGGGTGGAGGAGGGGGGGGGGGTCGGCGCGTGGGGGGCATGGGCGTGTGGGGGCGTGTGTGTGTGTGTGCCGTGTGTGTGTGTGCGTGCGTGTGTGTGTCTGTGTTTGTGTGTGCGTGGGTTTGTGTGTGGGTGCGTGTGGGTGCGTCGGTGAGTGGGTGTGTGGGTGTGTGTGTGTGTGTGCGTGCGGGTGTGGGGGGTGCGCGGGCGCGTGCGGGTGTGGGGGTCTGAGGGAGAGAGAGGGTGTGTGTG
>CAUYUJ010018159.1:541630-593021 GCA_963575745.1 Prorocentrum cordatum | reverse complement strand
GTGTGTGTGTGTGTGTGTGTGCGTGTGTGCGTGTGCGCGTGTGCGCGTGTGTGCGAGTGTGCGAGTGTGCGTGTGTGCGTGTGCGCGTGTGCGCGTGTGTGCGTGTGTGCGAGTGTGCGAGTGTGCGTGTGTGCGTGTGAATGTTGTGAATGTGTGAATGTGTGTGTGTGTGTGCGTGCGTGCAGTGCGTGCGTGCTGTGAGTGCGTGCGTGCGCGCGGTGTGCGTGAGTGCGTGTGTGTAAGTAGTGCGTGTGCGTGTGAGTGTTGTGTATGTGTGTGAGAGTGTGAGAGTGTGTGCGTATGCGTGGGCGCGTGCGCGTGCGCGCGCGCGTGCAGGTGCGCGTGCGTGCGCGCGTGCGCGTGCGCGTGCGCGGGCGCGGGCGCGTGCGCGTGCGCGTGCGCGTGCGCGTGCGCGTGCACGTGCGCGTGAGCGTGCGTGCGTGCGTGTATGTGTATGTATGTGTGTGTGTGTGTGTGTCCGAGTGTGTGTGTGTGTGAATATGTGTGAGTGTGCGTGTGTGCGTGGTGGGGGGGGAGTGTGTGGGGGGAGTTGGAGTGTGCGTGTGCGTGTGCGTTTGCGCGTGCGTGCGTGCGTTCGTCCTTGCGTGTGTGGGTGCGTGCGTTTTTGTGTGTATGCGTGTGCGTTTGCGTGTGAATGTGCGTGCTGTTCGCTCCTCAGGAGGAAGAGGAAGGGAAAAGGGAAAGAGGAGGAGCATAATGGGGAGGAGGAGGGCAGAAAGAAAGACACGGAGGATGGGGGAGCGAATGAGGCGCGTCTGCGAAGGAGAAAAGGAGGAGTCCAATGAGGGGGGGAAGGGGGGAAGGGAGGGGAGGAGGAACATGAGTGGGGGGGGGGGGGGCGGCGAGGCGGATAAAGAGGAGAAGCCCGAGGGAACAGGAGAAGGAGGAGGAGGAGGAAACGGAGGAGGAGCTTGATGACGACGCTTCAGTCGGTATCAGAAGAGATGAGGAACTTGAGATCCGACGTCGTGAACAAAAACGCACTATCGTGACACATCGCGACGAGAGCCTTGGACCCCTTCTTTTGCAGCACTTCTTTCGTCGGTTCGATCAGCGAGGGCACCATGGGACCGAATCCGGGCGGAAGCGCCCGATATACAAGAAGTGTGTCGCGGCGCTCAGACCCTCAGACCCGAGCATGTGCCCCTGGATCTTTCGACCGGCTGTTCATCCCAAGCCGTGTTTTCACCGCCCAGGGGCCCGAAATCAGCCTCCAGAGGGCCAGCATGACAGCAAAAGCAAGAACAACCCAAGTGCCGACTTGTTTTTTCGAGCCACTGGATCCGTCGGGAGAACACGCGGGCGAAACCTGAAGGTCAACGTGAGGTTGGGAGGGGTTCCAGGGGGGGGGGGGGGCGCATCGAACCCCCCGGACCCCCCCGATCGACCATTCATCGCCGACAGATGCCTTGTAGCCCGCCCCGGCCAGGACCGTGCGGTGTCGTTGCCGAGGGCTTATCGCCGACCTATCTGCGATGTGTTGCCGATCTCAAGACGATAACGAGGGGGGAAATTACTCCGACGGGAAGACCCCGCATGACAATATATTTAGCTTACCCTTAGCCCTTCCCCCGTCGCCCTGGCGGACATCCTCCTCTGGCCCTGAGCTCAGCTCTCTCCTCTTCCTCCTCCCTTGTATCTATCCTCCTCCTCCTTCTCCACCTCCTCATCACCGCCCTCCCTCTACCCCTGCCACCCTCCTCCTGCCGCGTTTCTGTGTGCACCTCCTTTCTCCCTGGTCGGGGCAAGCAAATCGATGTTCCTCGGCGCCGTCGCCGCCTCGGCCGACGCGCGCGCGTTCGCCGACTTTCAGACGCGAAACCCCTGTGGGACAGCCTCGCTGGCCATGCCTTTGGGACAACCCCGCGGGCCGCTGGGGCGCGAGAGCAGGCCGTCGGGACAGCCCCGCGGGCCAGACCGTTGGGACAACCCCGCGGGGCCTCAAGCTGCGCGCCCTGGCGCTCAGGCGGGAGGCAGCACGAAGCCAAGCTCCGAGGCGAGCTGCATGATGATGATGATGATGATGATGATGATGATGATGATGATGATGATGATGATGATGATGATAATGGTGACGATGATGGGGATTATGATGAGTAGTGACGATGGGTGGTGATGATGACGATGATGATGCTGATGATGATGATGATGCTGATGATGATGCTGATGATGATGATGATGGTGATGGTGATGGTGATGATGATGATGATGATGATGATGATGATGGTGGTGAGTGAAGTGGGGAGGGGTGGGAGGTGATGTGAGGTTTCTGCGCGAGGTGTCCAGAGAAAACTAGAATCTACGCTGGATGTGGGGAAATTTCCCGCCTGAGACTTCCGCACAATTCACTCACAGACAAGGCCCCCGTCTGATACTTTCTCCATATTCATCCCCTTAGGCGCCCAAGAGTGACAACCGTTCCACGGTTGGGGTGACCCGCTCGGATTAATAACATACGGCGCGGGCCACATAGGGAGGAGGTTCCCGCATTTCACTCGCACGCGAGGTTCCCGCCTGATTTTTCCTCCATATTCAAGCCCCAGCACCCCAACAATGACGACAGGTACAGGTTTCCGGTGACATGCTCGGATTTTAAAGAAATGAAATGCTGGCCCCATAAGGAGAAGGTTCCCGCCTGAAACACTCAGGCCTCGGCGCCCGAAAAGTGACGACAGTCACAGGGTTCTGATGACCCGTTCGGATATTTGTTTAACATAATAAAAAATAATACTAATACTAATAATAGTAATAACGATAATAGTAAAAGTGCGGGCCCTATAAGGAGAGGGCTCCCGCCTGAGACTTCCTCGCAATTCACTCACCGATGAGGCTCCCGCCTGATACTTCCCCCATACTCAGGCCTCAAGAGCCCACAAGTGACGACAGTCACAGGATCTCGATGACCCGCTCGGATCATACATATGAGGTGCGGGCCCCATAGGGAGAAGGGTTCCCGCCTGAGACGTCCCCGCAATTCACTCACACACGAGGCTCCCGCTCAAGACGTCCCCCATATTCAAGCTAGAGAGTGAGTAGTGACGAAGTGATGAGTGAGCAAGTGTGATGCGGATGATGTTGTTGATGACGAGTGGTGATGATGATCAGTGATGCTGTTGATAAGGATGAGGATGCTAATGGTGATAATCAACCGAATGATACGATGTTGTTGACGATGAGGATGATAATGGTATGAGTGTGGATGATTGTGATGATAATAATGACGGTGACGATGCTGAGGATGAGGATGAATATGAGTAGTGTACGTGATTGGTGATGATGATGCCGATGATGATGCTGATGATGATGTTGATGATGATGATGATGGTGGTGATGATGATGATGATGATGATGATGATGATGATGATGGTGAGTGAAGGGGAGAGCGGTGGGAGGTGAGGTGAGGTTCCTGCGCGAGGTGTCCAGAGAAAATTAGAACCCACTTTGGATGTGGGGAAAACGCAGACACAATTAAACGTCGATCCCCAGGAAGAAATGGGGAACTATGGGAACTAGTTGGGGTAGGACGAAAACCCAGAAAACATGGGCAAACGGGGGGGCCGCTGGAAGTTGTGCCTATCTATTTGTGTGTCCCTGGGCCCGTCCAGAGAAGCGTTCCCCCCCCCGAAGCCGGGCCGAGGCGTCGTCACCATCAGCGCCACCCCGCTGGAGGAGCAGCTGGCGACGGCGGCGGAACTCTTCGGGCGCATCCCCGCGGGCTCGGAGCGGTGCCAGGACCTTCTTGGGCGCGCCGCCTATTAGCAGGAGGGGTGGGGGGAGGAGGAGGAGGAGGAGGAGGAGGAGGAGGAGGAGGAGGAGGAGGAGGAGGACGGGGATCTAGATTCGATCGTCGACCGAAGATCGATCGAGGATCGCTCGAGGATCGCTCGAGTTTCGAGGATCAAGGGGGTTTCAAGCCCCCCCCCCGCCTGTCAGCCCTCGGGGAAACGTAAGATCCAAATTCGCCGGGGCCCGGCTTTGTCTCTGATTTTTTATGCAGGGCCTGGCCCGGACCTGACGGTCCAGTTCCGATGGGCTGTTTGCAGCGGGAGTTCGCGCCAATTTTCGGATTGAGTCTCGTCATGTTTTGGACGGCCCCAGTCAGGCCAACTCGATTCCTCTCAACTCGAGTCTTACTTCTTCCCGATCCCTCCTGCTCCCTCCTTCCAGATTTTTGTTGATGTCAATCTGCATAGTAAGGAGGAGCGCCTTTCCAATGTTCTGTTAGGTTCGCGTCGTGTCGACCGGCGGCGACCCCGCCAGCGGCGTTCAAATTTGAATGCCGTGGGCGACCCAGAGTCGTTCGATGTTGAACGATTTGGACGTTTCGGACACGGCCAATCGTTCAAGGTTGAACGATCTCCGCGGTGTCAGGAACCAACGCCGAAGTCTGTACGGCACGAACCTGACGTAGTATGGAGGAGCGACTTTCGAATGTTACCCTTGCATCCTCCCCCCTCGGCCCCTCCTTGGCCACTGCGGGCGGGCCGCGCCCCGCCCGCAGAGCGTCGGCGTGGCCTTCCAAGGTCCTGGCATGCCTATCGTGCGTCCTTCTCATGCCCATCGGTCGCATTTTTGGACTCCCAGATTCCACCCTGCTTTGACCGCCTTGCTACTTCAATGGTCGAGTGGCTTCCCCTCTTCCGTCCTCTCCTAAGGGATGGCGGACACCCAATATGCGTTCGGCGCCTTCCTGCGTCATGCTTCTACCCACCTCTTCCGACCGATGGGTAACATCGCTTCACGCGTCGCGGTCTGGGCCCGAGCGGCTGTCCGCAAGGGCGCGCGAAGTGAGGCGACCCAGAGGCGGCTTCGCCGTGTTCTGCCTCCGTGGGCCCTCGCTGGGCCCGGGGCGGGCCGTCCGCGACGACGATTCCGGTCGGGCGGGTTGCCATTTTAAGTCGGGCGTGTCCCTCTAAAGAGGGAACAGTTACACTACACCGTAGGCGATGCTTAGGAAAACCTAACTTTTCGGCGAGAGTCTCGATTATTCTTAATGTTTCAATGTAAATCTCAAGATTTTGATAGAAGTTCTGGGTTTTTATTCAAATTCTGAGACTCTGAGTTTCTTAACCCATGATTTCTTAAGCATTTCGCAGGGTGTAGTGGTCAAACAACAGTATGGGGAAGGTTTTGTTTTTGGTTTGGCCCCTCCCCCCAAAAAAACAATGTTTCTGTATTTGAGCGTTTCTTGACTCTGTTTCAGTTTTCGTTCCAAACTTCGCGTGTAGGGGGGCATGCCCGACCTAATGGCATTGTAAATGGGGGTGACCTAACGGGTGGTGAAGAAAAGGGCCCTAAAGGAGCACTCGATGGCTCCTTTCGAGCATCTGCTGGCTCCGAAAGGGGCTCTAAAGTGTCCGTTTCGGGTCCTCATCTTCACTCCCATTTTGGACCACCCCCCCAATACCACCCGCCCATTTTGGGACCACAGACCAGCCCCAGAAAATGGGATGGGGACGTCGCGTTGACAAAAACAAGACATCGGATGCGTGGGTCCTCACTCTCCTCCTCTGCTGATTCGTCGTGTCCGATGTGCGCACGGGGCCTTCTCGGCTGCACGCCCATCTCTCCTGCATCCCCTTGAAACGTCACCTGCCCCTGGCGCAACCCGCCTCGAATCCCCCTGGCCTCCCCGCCAGGAGCCGGTGAGGAACTTCTCGGACCCGGCGCCCTTCGGCCCGGAGCAGCTCGGCCAGTGGCAGGTGATCTCGAGGGACAACAGACAGGGCACACGTAAGCGCAAAGTTTGGGAGCTCCGCGGGTCCTGAGGGGACACGGGCTTTTGAGGGAAGCGGTTCTCGAGGCTTTGCGCCGTTGCTGGCCTCTCCTGGGCCCAGGGGGTGTGGAGATGCGACCCTGAACGAAAAGCTGGTCCCGGGGGAAGGCTCCAGAGCGAAGCAGATCAAATTCTATACACATGCATCTTGGGATTAGTCGGGCCTGTCCCTCCACAGGAGGAATATCCAAAATAATCAAGATTAGTCTGGGGACGATTTGCTTGCTATGTTTTAGTATCTTTATCGTATTTGTGGCCTTTGAAACAAGTCGCCCATAAGCCGCCTGTAGGGGGACATGTCCCACCTAATCTTAGGATTCCGCGCGGATCCCTTGAGTCTCCTCTTCGCGTCGCCGTGCGCCAGGGAACGGGTCCCCAGCACCGATCGAATGAGCGGGGGAGTTCAAAGGCCCTCCGATCCAGGCGTTGCACTTTTTCGAACCGGGCGATCTCGCCCTGATAATCTCGGGCCAGGGGATCGACCCGACTCGAGAGTTGCCGCACAGAGGTGGGATCCAGATGGCTCTAGTCTTACGTCGGGCATCTCCCTCTACAGGAGGAATATCCAAACATAGTTAAAATATAGTCTGGAATCGATGTTTTGAGTATTTTTTGCCAGTCATTTTTTGCTATTTCTCATTTTTCCTTGTAGGAGGACATGCCCGACCTAACTCTAGTCGCGGTTTCCCACGGCGCTCACGTTTTCGCCACGTCGGATCTCAGTTGAAGGGGGGGGGGCGAGGGCCTCCCAAGTGGGATCCGAGGTTGAATGGGTTCGGAGCATCACCCTGCACCACCGATGCGTCGCCGCTGCGGCTCGATGTGGGGCCCGAGCGTCTCCACGCCGACGTCGCCAGTGCGTCGCCTACGTCGGCGATGCGGCGCGATCATCCGACCCCAGCTGCGCGGGCCCCATTTGGAAGGATTCTCATGACATCTCCCCGGTTTCACTGCCACTCCTCTGTCGATGCGCCCGCGGGCCCGCGGCCCGGGCGTCCGCGGACGCCCGGGCCCGCCCGCCGCGGCGCGCCCCGTGGTGAGGTGATACAGGGCACGACGCCGGAGGCGCAGATCTGGCTGAGCTTCCCCCTGCCCGACGTCACTACGGATCTGCGGAGGGCAGAAACGTCTAACACGCAACGCCGCTACAGACGCATTTCCATGCGCTACATCTTAAACATGTATACGCGTATACATACATATCTATACATATGTGTATCTATATATATATATATATGTGTACGTGTAGAGCGAGGGACAGAGAGAGAGAGCATTCAATAGAGAGAGAGAGGAGACAGAGAGATAGAGATGACTAAATAGAGAGAGAGGGGGGACACAGCCACAACAGCAAACATGCTCAAGACGGTTCGCCCTTAGTAGTTCGCGTGCAATCCAGCACGTATATCCCAGACCCTGGATACCCGCGCGCCTCGTCTTCGATCGTACCCCCCTTGGGGTCGTATCTCTCGTACTGGCCACGTGTAGTTGGCCCAGCCCCTAGAAGAGAGGAGGGGAGAGAGCTGGGAAGGGACAACTGGAAGGACAAGGATGAAGCACGAGGGAGATTACCAGGAGGGGGGCTAGGAGCAGGAGAACAAGCGGCAGAACCAGACCGGCGGTTCGGGCGGGCGGACCCTACCAGGCAAGTTGGGCGGGGGGCCCAGATGGCCAGGTCGAGCGGACGGGTCGTTAAGCGTTAGTTCTGCATGAGGTGCAAGAAAGTTTTTGCGATAGCGCGATCCCCAAGTAAGTTGTAAGGAAGTCCAGACCGAGAATGTGATTCCTGAGTGTTGAGGGCGCGACGTGTCAATCAATTGCTATGAGGTGCCACACGAGAGCGCGATTCCTGCATACATTGTGAGGACGTCCCGGCCGAGAGCGCGATTTTGAATGAATTGTGAGGAGCGCGATGCGGGAGCGGTTGTTATTGTAGTTCGGGGGCCGGGGGCGCAGTCTGAGGCCCAATATTTTCCCATGATAAGCGCAGGGTGCGAGCCCTGGTAGGAGCACTTGAATTGTTTTATAGAAGCGAGAGCTCAACAACAACAGCATCCACAGCAACAACAATAATCATTTGAATTCCATTCAGCACGTAAATCCCAAACCCTCGGTACCCGCCTTCTGCGTCTTCGATCGTACCCCCTTGGAGGTATATCTTCCTTACCTGCCGTGTGTAATTGGTGCAGCCCCTGTAACATGGGGGGGGGTGGAAGGGTGAGGGGGTTGGATGGAACACGGGATTACCAGGAGAGGGCTAGGAGCAGAAAACACGTGGCAGGACCAGACGGGTCCATCGGGCGGGTAGACCCGAACGGGCGGGTTGGGAATGCGGTCCCAAACGGCCAGGTCGAAAAGGCGTGTTGCTGAAGCGTGAGTATTGCATGAATCGCGAGGAGAGCTTGAGCGATAGCGCGATTCCCAAGTGTACAGAGCGAAAGCGTGATTCCTGGGTGTTGAGGGCGCGGCGTTTGAATACATTGCGAGGGGGTCCCACGCGAGAGCGCGATTCATGCATGCATTGTGAGGAAGACGTCTCGCACGAGAGCGCGGTTTTGGAATACATGGTGAGAAGTATCCTGCGGGAACCTTGGCTCTTGTTGTTCCGGGCCCGGCAGCCCAGTTTGGTCTCACCGAGGTTTCCCTGATTGAAAACAGGGTGCCAGCTCCGATGGGGGGGGGGCACTTCAATTGAAACTGCAATGTTTACCGGAGGGGGGATCAACACACATTATCTTTAAGAAGCACCACGCCAAGTACAGCCGCAACAACAGCAGCAGCAACAACGACATCCTTCACGTTACCCTCCTGCGCCATGCTCCTACCTACATGCAACATGCATCCATCATGAAGCCACCCTTTTTTGGAGGAGATTATAGGACAAAGGTGGGGCGGTACTCCCTCGCCTAGATCTTCCGCCCAAGAAGGTCGAGTCAAGACCTGACCCTAGGCACCTTCAAACTTACAGCTCGCACTAAACATAACAAACAGAGTCCGATGTGGGGGAGCTGTGGCGATTCGAAAGACAAGGCGCTGGAGATCCCAGACATACACTAAGTGTTCGAACACCAGCAGAGGGGCAATCTATAGGATAATGCGTAAAAAGCAGAGGAGTCGAGACACAGTCGAGGCGAAATCTATAGGAACACGCGTGAGCACACGAAGGAGCCGAGCCACAGGGGAAGGGCGCTACTCGGGAACAGGCCACAGGCGCAGCACACGGGCCTCGAGGCCCACGAGAGGGGCGGCGAAGCCCACGGGGGCGAGGCCCGCGGGGACCCGAGAACGTGCCACGAACACGCATGCCTACACAGGACAGTGTCTCCCGAGCAGTTTCGCAGATCGCAGCCACCCAGGGATGGCGAGGTCAGAAGCGAGTACGAGGGAGGTGCGAGAAGAGGATATATATATAGAGAGAGAGAGAGAGAGTCGAGAGAGAGAGAGAGAACAACACACCCCCGCACCCACCAGGATGTGTTTACACTTTTCCGGAACGCTTGTCGACTTGGTCGGCACGCCCCAACAGCGACTATTGCGAACCGCGATGCTTCTGGTTTTGCAACTCATTGTATACAATGTTCTTCGTTAACAAAAGTGGTTGATACACACGTTTATGTCTTTAATGCTTCGCAGTTGCACCGTCGCGATCGCGCGATTTGAGCAATGTCCCATGTAGTTTCGTTCGCGGCAGTTTCGACTACAAAAGAGTTGGACGTAGGTGTTTCTTAAACACGCTCTTGGCTTTAATTGGCCCTCGGCGGTGCCATTTCTCGTAAGTTGCCAGGGGGCATCTCTTGGGGCACATGCAGCTGGCGACGGTCCTCGGGCCACAGGCTCTAAAGAGAAGTTCTGAATCCATAAAATGTGATGCGGTGGGTGTGGGGGTTGCTCGGGTAGCATTCTGAGAGAGACAGGGAGAGAAAACAGCCAGAAAGGGAGAGAAAGTGCGAGGACGGAGGCGGGAAGAAAGAGGCGCGACCTTTGGAGGCCAGGCAAAATACAGGCGGGCAACCGTTGAACATTTTGATCGTGCATGGGATAAGTAGAGGGGTGGCGCCTTGCACACGTCGTAGGTTGTGTGTGGGACCTCCAGTTAAAGCATTACTGCAACGACACGGAGATTTCACGATGTTCAAGGACTTCGTATTCGTTTCTGTGACCCTCGGGAACGTCCAACGATATGTCAGGCTGAATTTTCAGCCATAGGGATGTAGTCGGGACAATGGGGACCTCGTTTTGATCGGCGGCGAGCCCGGGAAGGAAGTGAGAAGGGGCGGGCCTTCTCAGAAGGTGCGGAAGTCCCCCCCTGCCTTCTGAGACGTTTTCTCAGCCTTCCCGAACACACGAAAAGCTTCTCAGGATGCCCGAGGGCTTCTGAGAAGCCCCGCCGCCTTCTGAGAAGGCCTTCTCCTTCTCACTTCCGACATTCTGAGAAGCCCCGCCGCCTTCTGAGAAGGCCTTCTCCTTCTCACTCGCCGCCTATTTGAGGGGAGCACGCGACAAAGATCGGGCCTGTGAGAAGCAGCCGTCTCGGAGTCGTCGGATCTGTTCTCTTCGTGCGACGCCCCCCTGCCTCGGTGAAAGGCCGCCCCCCGCGCTCCACCCCCTCTCAGCTGGCGTGCCGCCAGCAGGAGTTTCTGAGCCACCCACTGCGGTACATTCTTTACGTGATCGAATACACGGGCACCGATTCCATGGCGAGGGTCCTACAGGACGACCTCGGGCTCGTCAACGGCGTCAGCGTCAGCTCAGACATGACCTCGGCTGGGACACTGGTGTTCATCATCTTCTCACTGACCGATCGAGGTGTTCGTAACCAGCAGCTCGTCTTGGACGTGCTCTTCGCATACCTGGCTACGCTTCGGCTCGACGGTGTCAACTCGGAGCTATACCAGACCATCGCGGACGTGAATAACCTCTCGTGGAATTGGACCGAGGCACATGACCCTTCAGACGCCGCCTCAGACCTGGTGGAGAAGATGACGCGGCTGCCCATGGACAAGGTCCTGTCCGGAGACGACCGCATCGACAAGTTGGACCCGTACCTCGCCTTCAGCCTCTTGACGATGCTGGTGCCGAGCAACATGAACGGGGCGTACGTGGACCCTGCCGCTGACCTGAACGGCACGGCCGCGGTGCACGGCCACGCGGTGCAGTCCCTGCCGCACTTCGGTGTGAGGTACTACGTGCAGGAGACTGGCCTCGCTGGGGTCTGGCGATGTAGCCCTCGTCCACGGGCGGGCCCGCCCCCCTCCCGAGCGGTTCGTTTATTTGACCTCTTAAGGAGGGACAAGAGCACATAGGCACAAATAGTCTCCGATTCCCGAACAAAAAAATGAAAAACTTTGGAAGGTGGGAGGGAAGACGAGGGTCCAGAAAACATGAGAACATATTGTAGTGGCCTTCGGCCAGTGCCGCCGATCCGGGGCGCTCCGACTGATGTGATCCTTCTTCGCCCTCGTCCCTCCTCTCTTTTTCCCTCCCCTCCTCTCACTCAGCATTTATCCAGTGGCCGTCGGCCTATCCCGCCACCGTGCGTGGGTGGTGGGTCAGAGGCCTCATGGATGCTGGTTGGGATCTCGTGGTTGGCTGGGACTTCTGGGGGCCTCTTGGGCGCCTCTTGGGGCTTCTTGGGGGCCTCTTGGGCCTCTTGGGGCCACTAGAGGGCCTCTTGGGGGTCTCTTGGGAGCCTCTTGGGGCTTCTTGGGGGCCTCTTCTGCGCCCCTTGGGGCCTCTTGGAGGCCTCCTCGGAGCCTCTTGGTGCGGGAGGGGTGGTACTCGAGTTCGGAACCCCCTCGGAGGCCACGATCCTTGTGAGGGGTGTCAAAAAACGCATCCGCCGGAAACTCGCACCCCCCCCCCCCACCCCCCCTTCCCCGGCAGAGCCACCCCGGCAACCCCCCCAGAGGCTGAGGCTCAGCCTCGAGGCTGTAGCTGAGACTCCTTGAAACTCACACGCCGGATCGGCGGATTGGGAAACCTCGGATTTGTGTGTGTGTGTGTGTGTGTGTCTATTTGTTTGTGTGTCCCTGGGCCCCCTCAACCTCGTCTGTTGCGCAGGTCCAGAAGATTTTTGCGCAGTGCCTATGAGCGCGGGCAGACGTGAGGCTGTCCGAGGCGAAAAGGTGGGGTTTGTCGGCGGGCACCCCCACCCCCACCCCCACAACCGGGTAACCCAGGCCATCGCCGAACAATTCCCGGATTTTTGGGATCTGCGCTGGGCCCCCCTCCCTGGCCCGCGGAGCGCGCCAGGAGCGGCGCAGGAGGCGCCGCCGGAGGGGGGGGGAAGCCGGATTTCTTGGATCCGCGCTGCAGCGCGGATCCAAGAAATCCGCGCGGAGCGCCAAACGATTCTGTTTACGGGACGATCTCCAGGAGATCGCGGAGGCCTTCCCGGAGGAGGCGGCCGCCCGCTGGGAGGCTTGGTTCGGCAGCAGGGCCGACCGCGACGGCATCGAGCGGCAGCTTGCCGAGAGGATCGCCTCGGCCAACCTCACCTCGAAGCGGGTGCCCTTCCCTCAGGCGCCTCGGCCTATACAGGACGCTACTCTGGTGGAACACCACACAATCTGCCACCACGTGCGAGCCCTGCCACGCACGGGCGCGATTGGCGCTGGGGTGTCGGACGTCCCCGCTCTGGTTCATTCGGGCGCAGACTCGCTACGATCGGCATGAGTACGGAAAGTGTGGGCACGAAGATCAGCAGCATGTCCAGTCCATTCTGGACGGGACTTGCTTTAAGTAGTCGATTTGTTTTAGAATCGTTTGTTTATTTTTGGGTATATCTTGGCTAATTATGTTTGGTTTTTCATCCAAGATCCCCCTGCAGGGGGACATGCCCGACCTAAGACTTGCTGTCGGTACCGCCGCGGGCGTTGCCCATTGGAGACGGAAGGCCGCCTGACCAACAGCGGCCGTTGATGTTGCTTCTTGACAACATTTGCTGCTGGGCATCGTACCCAGTTCTTCAGCAGCCCTTGCGGGCATCCGTTCTTGCCTGCAGGGACAGGGCTCATACATGTTTACATTCTGCTGCCTCACCAGTACCATCCCGTCCATTCCTTCTTGTTCTCGTCGTTCCTCGCTGTTCATCTGGGCCTCCATCCAAGCCCAGTACCATGAGGACCTTGTCTTTCGGGGGTGGACCTAAACGGTGTTTGGGCGATTTCGTGGGCCGTTTTCGTTTCGATGTCGTTTTGCAGCAAAGGCGAATCCACGACAAAACGAGGAACAACGAAGTCAAAACGAAAACGAAAACCACCGTTTAGGTCCAGCCCTGTTGTCTTTGGAGATCCGCCCGGATCTGGATCGCTCAGGTCGGCGACGGAGCCCCCCCCTCGCCGCCTGGCACGCGGACCCGCCACCTGTGCGGGGGGCATGCAGCGCCGACTCAAGAAAAATCCGTGCGGACGTCCAACGCTTTAGGCAGGTGCCGCTGCTTCTGTTTTCCTGAGGGAGGCAATCTCCTCCTCCCCCTCCCCCTCCTCCTCCTCCTCCTCCTCCTCCTCCTCCTCCTCCTCCTCCTCCTCCTCCTCCTCCTCCTCCTCCTCCTTCTCTGTCGAGGGTCGTGACATCGTTCCAAAGATGCCGACGCCGCTGCTCTCCGCAGCTCTCACTGGGACACGCCCTGAGCGGGATCTCGAGGCGAGCCCGGCCGCGGCGACGAGGGACGGGCAGTGGCATCGGCACCGTGCTTCCTCCGCCGCTTCCAGGCCGAGACATCCGTCGACTTGATGGGTTCAGTGCAAGGCCCCCGCCCGGTTGGCGGCGAGGGAGGGGGCGAAGTGAGAAGGCGAAGGCCCTCTCAGCAGGTGGCGGGGCTTCTCAGATGCCTTCGCGCCCTCTGAGGAGTCTTCAGTGTCTTCGGGGACGGCTTAGGACAGTTTTCGGACGGCCCGAGGGCTTCCGAGCGTTCTGAATGGCCGGCCCCTGCTCACTTCCCCCCAGGCTCGCCGCCGAGCGATTTTTGTTCAGTACGAGGCCCCTGAGGCCACGGCCCCCTGCCCCTCGGTAGTTTCTCGCTCCGGGTCAGCTCTTGTTTGTGGCCTCGGAGCCCGGTCCAGGGCTCCGGAGTCCGAGGTCGAGGACGAACGCCGGGATGGAGCAGAAACCATACCGTCGGAGATCGGGGTCACCAGACCCCAGCTTCGTGATGTTGCAACACGTGGGCTTCCCGACCCAGTCCCATGGGCCCGCTTCTCATCTTGAGTCGTTAGTTCTCCATGTCCTAAGTGTGGGATTCATGTTACTAGCGTGATGCCTCCGCCTCGTCCTTCCTCATTCCCGCCTCCTTCATCTTCGCCCAAGCCAAGTCTCACTCACGCTCAGATCCGTTCACATGCATACTTGCTAATACTCAGACTCACACTCAGACTCACTCACACTCAGACCCACTCAGACTCAGACTCACTGGCGAACTCCGACTCGACTCACTCACACTCAGACTCATCCGCACACACAGATTTTCCAACTATTCGACACGTCCTTACTCATACACAGACTACTCACGCCCAGGTGCGCTCACAGGTCCACTGACACCCATACTCACACTCACTAATATTAAGTTCGCTCACACTCGAAGACTCCATGCGGATTCATAACCGAACTCATTCATATCCATACTCGCAATCAGTTCAAGTTTACTCGGACGCCCCACGCGGACTTCATATTCAGACTCACTCGCACTCAGAATCACACTCCAAGGTGCCTCTCCAGGGAGTGTTACCCTCGCCAGTTCGCGACCAGGCTGTGGAGATGTCTCAGGCGGCCTGTTCGATTCGTGGCTGGGACTCCTCCTGCTTTGAGAGCACATGGTGAGGATGTCCCGAGCGTGGCGACTGTTTCAGCACCTCGATGGGGGAGCAGCCAGGGGGTGTTGCACTCGCCATGGGTGGCTGGGGCCATTTTGCTTTTGTAGAGCAGATCGTGATGGTGTTCTGATCGAGGCGCTTGTTTTAGCACCTCGAGGGTGGGGCACTCTCGCCTGTTCGCAGCCAGATGCTGGGGATGTCTCAGGCGGTTTGTTCGTTTCATGGCCAGGGTTCCTGTGCTTTCAGAGCAGACCGTGAGAATTTCCCGAGCGAGTCCGACGCAGCGCCGACTCAGGCACCCCCGACCCCTCTCCCCTCCAGGGCCTCGAGTTCCTTCCGACGCAGCAGGTACACTCTAGGCGATGCTTAAGAAAACCCAAATGTTCGGCCAGAGTCTCGATTATTCTTAATGTTTCAATGTGAATCCCAAGATTTTAGTAGACATGTTGAGTTTTGATTCAAATTCTGAGACTATGAATTTCTTAACCCATGAGTTCTAAAGCATTTCGCAGGGTGTATAGCATTTGGGCGCTCCAGGGGGAGCCGCCGAGGGTCGCTCCGTCGCCGCAGGCTGCGATTGCCACTCAGACGCCCCCAGTCGCAGGCGCCAGGAATTGCTGTGCACATAGTTGACGGTCCCAGGGCCAGCGAGGGCCCCCAGAGCTTGAACTTGTAACAATAAGTCAGGAGGGGAAAAACACACACAGACACAATTAATCGTCGGTTCCCCAGAAAATATGGGGAAATATGGGAAGTGGGGGGGAAGACGAAAACCCAGAAAATATAGGAAAATATGTGGAATCCTTTTATTTGTATGAATTTATTTGTGTGTCCTGGTGCCCCTTCAATAAGGTCCGTCTTATTTTTGTCACGGCGCGAGGGGTGTGCGGGCGGGACCTCTTTTGGGGTGCGCTCTGCCCAGAAGCTCGAGGCGGACACGGCCGTGGCCACGAGCGGTCTCCCGGAGGCCCAACGCGCAAGAGACACATGCGATGCAGGCGATCCTCGATCCTCAACGGTGGAGCCTCGATCCCTCTCTTCTTGGGGCTCGCAGTCGATCTGCACCGCGCCGGCTGCTCTGGCCCCCCCCACGTCCTGGGATGGTGGGCTGGCTGTTGAGCCTCCTCCGAACTGAGAGCCGAACAGCCTATCAGGCGATCGCAAACATGGATCAAGGGGGCGTGGATTACCGACGGGTCCCGTTTTCATGGGAAATTGCAGGTTTCCGCCGCCGAGCGGGGCCGCACTGGCCACATTTTGGGGAGGGCACCTCCCCCGATCCATGGATTTGGCGACCGCGCACCAAATCCATGGATCGCTAATCCATTTTTGCGCGCCCCCGAGCTACGGGCCGAGGCAGCACACAAACGTTCGTCTGACCTGGGCTGTCCAATGGTGCTACAGTCAACCCGCATCATAAGGATGGGCAACCTTCCCAAGGGTACCCTGGCATCCTTGCCTCCTCCTCCTCCTCCTCGGTCCATCCTTGGCCACCTTCGTTGGCCGCGCCCCGCTCGAGAAGCTTCGACATGGCCCTCCCAGGATCCCTTGCGTCCTGATCGCGCATCCTGATAAAACGGTCCGAACGCATTGTATTATGACAATCACGGCTATATCTCCGCTTCGATCCTCGATCTATATTGCTTGACAAATGACGGGCGTCATGCCCCCCCCCCTCCCCCTATGACGTAACGCCCCCCCCCCCCCCAGTGCGCCCCGGGCATTGCCGCCGTGCGCATCGGGATCCGCAGAGGTGTCCGCATAGAAATTCGCATCGGAGTCTGGCCCGCATTCGTCGTCGTCGTCGTCATCAGGCCGATGACGGCAATCATCTGGGGGGGGAAAAGGGGCCGATGACGTCACATTTCGAGCCGGCGGCGTCTGGGAATGCCCAGGAATGACCGAGGGCGGGTAGCAACAGCATGTAGGTGGCGATTTGCACCACAGCGCTTGTGTACACCACAGTGCCTGCGTGCACCACAGCGCCTTCATACGTCCGAAACCCAATGACTAATTCAATCGACCATTCTGCGGCGCACGCTGAGATGCGAAGGTGCGCTATAGCGCCGACCCGCACGACAGGGAGGAAAGGTGAGGGAGGAGGAGGAGGAGGAGGAGGAGGAGGAGGAGGAGGAGAAGACGGAGGAGGAGGAGAAGAAAAAGGAGGAGGAGCAGGAGGAGGAGTAGGAGGAGGAAGAGAAGGATGGAGGAGGGAAAAACTCGCATTCCATTATCAGCAATTCCCTGGCGTGACGTTTAGCCCTCCGCAGCAGATCCTCTCCTGCATGCTCCCCTTCTACTTAGCTTGTGCACGCAGGCGCTGGTGTACACAAGCGCTGCGTTGCACACGGCTGTTGCGGTGTACACAGGCGCCGTGGTGTGCACAGGCGCTGTGGTGCACGCAAGCATTGTGGTGTACACAGGCGATGTGTTGCACATGGCTGCTGCGCTGGGCACATTCGCTATGGTGTATACCGGCGTTGTGGTGCACGCAAGCACCGTGGTATACGCAGGCGCTGCGTTGCACACGGCTGTTGCGGTGTACGCAGGCGCTGTGGTGTACACGAGCGCTGTGGTGCACGCGAGAAGTGTGGTGTACACAAGCGCTGTGGGGCAGATCGCCACCTACATGCTGTTCGCGTCCTCGTCGTCGTCGTCGCTCGTCGTTCGTCGCTCGTCGCTCATCGTCGTCGCGCGCGCGCGCGGGCGCGGCTGTGGTGCCGGAGCTACACGGCGGGGGGGGAGGCGTTACGTCATGACCCCCCCCCCTCCCATGACGCCCGTCATCGCCGAACATAGAGAAACGCGCTCCAGGACGTCCCCCGCGACATCTCCCTGGAGCACATGGAGGCGCTGCCCGGCGACCTGGCCAAGGACGGCCTGGAGGCCTCACTCTTCGGGCAGCCGCCCGCGAAGCTGCGCGGGGGCGCCAGCGCCGCCGCGGCGGCGGCGGATGGGCGCGCCCTGGAGCCGAGCGGGCGGAAGTCGAAGAAGAAACACGCCATAAACATTCAGTGGAGGCCCATGCCAAGAAACACTCTGCTTGCCTCCAGGGTGCCCTCGGTTTCTTGGGTTTCGACGGTTTACGATGGAAAGCGTGCCGCTACCGCACCAGAAATCAATGGACGTCCAGTGACTGTTGGCGTTCCGCGCGGATTTCTTGGATCCGTGTTGGGCCCCCCTGGCGCCGCCTCTTGGCGCGCTCCGCGCGCCAGGGAGGGGGGTCCAGCGCAGATGCAGGAAATCTGCGCGGAGCGCCGAAAGTAACGTTTATGGCGTTTTTTCTTCTTCTAGGAAGGGCGGCTGGGCTCCTGTGAGGGAGCCCACTCGCCGTCCTGCGAGGGGCTTCTCTTCGTTTCCCCTACTCCTTCCTTCAAGGGTAACGAAACGGGGGGGACAGGCACAGGGGGGGATGCATCGACCCCAAATCACACATTGATCGCCGACAGGGGTCTGATAGCCCCAACCCGTCCAGGAGGGTGCGGATTCACTATCTGGGGCCTATCGCCGATCTATCGGCCATGTATCGTCGATTCCAGGTTGATGCATCCCCCCCGTATGTCGGTCCCCCCTATCGTTGCCCCCCATTCCTCCTCGTCTCACACCTTCGTGGCTTGCATTTGCCCCCCAAGCTCCTTTCCGTTGAGGGCCCCAAGGTCCCCACGACACAGCAGGCCTGGCAGCTGGGCTCCCCTGGAGGGAGCCGCCATCGGGCCCGTGCACGCCCAGATTGTGAGGGTGTCTCCAGCGTTAAGTCGGGCCTGTGAGGAATGGAGACGATGTGTTGCGTATTTGTACTTGTGTTTGAAGTATGTTTGGGCTATTTTCTAGTTTTCGTTCAAAATCCGCCTGTAGGGGGGCATGCCCGACCTAACTCCAGCGGTTTGTTTGCTGTGTTTGCCTTCCAGACTCCTCTCTCCCTTTTGACAGGCTCCTCGAGCCTCTGTCGGCGGCAAGCGAGGGGGAGAGTGAGAAGGCGAAGGCCCTCCCAGAGGGCGGCGCTCAGAAGCCCTCGCGCCCTCTGAGGACTGCTCCGTGTCTTCGGGGGAGGCTTCGGAAACTTCTCGGAAGGCCGGGGGACATCCGAGCCTTCTGAGAAGTCCCGCCCCATTCTCACTTTCAATCGGGCACGTCCCTCTACAGGACGAATATTCAAATGTATGGTTTCAAACATTATGTTTGAGTATTGTTTGGACATTTGCTATGCGTCCTCCCAGAACCGCCTGTAGGAGGACATACCCGACCTGATTATCGCTTTCCCCCCTCGCTCGCTGTCGACCGGGGCTCGAGGTCCGGAGATCTCTCGGGAGCCTTGAGACGGGGGTCAATGCAAACGGGGGTCAGCCAGGGCGCCAGATCCTGCAGGATCCTGCAAAGGCCCCCTCTAGCTGACCCGGGTCAGGGAGCCGCTCGTGGCCGCGAGGCGGCCGCGCGTATTGGCTGACCCGGGTTTGCGAGGATCTGCGTTGCAGTTTTTGTTTTCCTGCATTGCAGTTTTTGGTTTCCTGCTGACCCGGGTCTGGATTGACCCGGGTCAGAAGGTCCCCGAAATCTCGAGCGTCCCCTTCGCGCGAGGCCTCCCGGCCTCGCGGTTGGCTTCCCAGCAGCCGCGCCGCGCCGAGCGCCCTCCCGGGGGGTGCCCGCGGCCGTCCCTTCGGCAGCAGGTCATGGGAGCCTGGTGTACCCCCTGAAGGCGGGCGTGTCCCTCTACAGGAGGGAAATGCAGACATAGTTTCTGCAAACAAAGAAATCGTCATGGGACGATGTTTTGACTATTTGTGTGTGTATGTGTGAGCATGGTTAATGTTTCATTTCGTCCTCCAAAATCCGCCTCTAGGAGGACATGCCCGACCTGAGTGTGCCCTCTTAACTCCGTCTTCAGAATTCCGTCTTTTGCGTCGACTCGCGTCAATCAGCGTCTTCGAGTCGGTGAGATGGCGCCGATGTAGCGTCGGCTAGCGTCGATGAGCGTCGCCTCAGCGTCGACGGGCGTCGATTTGGCGTCGACCTGGCGTCGGCCTGCGAGGGTCCACAAGACGGCACGGGAGGCTCCCGCGAGGTTGCTGCAGAGCGTCCCGGGCGGCCGCCAGAGGCCCGAGCTCTGGCCCGAGATCAATCAGGAGGGAAAAAAACACACAGACACAATGAATCGTCGACTCCCAGGAAAATATGGAAAAATATGGGAAGTGGGGGGGAAGACAAAAACCCAGAACATATGGGAAAAGATGGGGGATATTTTTATTTGTGTGTATTTATTTGTGTGTCCTAATTTCCCTTTACAATTGGCGTTTGCAAAACGGCTCCAAGAGCGCCGAAAAGCGATCCAAGAGCGCTCCAAGAGGGCGCAAAGAGGCGATTTTAGAGGCTCGACGAGGCGCAACGTAGAGGCTCGACAAGGCGCAACGTAAGGAGCCCCACTTCTGACATCACTCTCCTCCAAGATGGCCCCACAGAGACGCCCAGGAAGCTCCACGAGGCCTTCGATGATGCCCCCCAATGATGCCCTCAAGAGGTTCCCAAGAGGCCCTGGGCGTTCACTAAGCAGCCCTGCCCTGTTCGATTCCTTCTTGGGGCGCGTTTCCCAAAGGCCTCACGTGTCGGGGTGTTTTTGTTTTCGGGTGGATTTTCTTCCCTCCCACGAGAGGCTCCCGAGCCCCCGAGGCGGGCGCCCGTCGCGGAAGCGGCGGCCCTCCTCGGGCGCTGTCTGGAGGTCCTCCTCTGCGCCTCCCGGGGGGTCCTCCTCGTCGCCACGGCTGGGCCCGGCTCGGGGGACGGGCCAGGACGGATCCCGGGGGGTGATGACTAGGGGGGGGTGGATTTCATGGCGCGGGCCATGATTTTCCCCAGATTTCATGGCGCCTCTTCTTATTTCATTACGTCCCGGGCCCCCCCCGCTGGGCCGCGCACATGCCGCCGGTTATGATTTGCGCCCCCCCCTCTTTGACGCCCCCCTCCTTGCCGCTCCCGAAGGGGTCAGGGTTGAGCCTGGCCTGTCCCTCTACAGGAGGAATATTCAAACAGAGTCGACAAGATAGCCTGGCGAGGATTTTTTGACCATGGTTGACCATTCGGGGAAAAGGTCTTCAGTATTCTCGATTCTTCGTCCAGCGGTCGCCTTTGGGGGAACATGCCCGACCTGAGGTCAGGGGTCGGACGGGGCTGGGACGACAGTAAACAGGCGGGTGGTAATGAGGGGTGGCCCAAATGGGGGGTGAAGAGCAGGGCCCTCAATGGGGCCCTTTAGGGCCCCTTTGGGAGCCAGCAGGTGCCCAAGAAGGAATACTACAGGGTCCCCTTTGGGCCCTTTAGTGCCCCTTTTGGGTTCAGGGTCGGGCGGGGCTGGGACGACAATAAATCAATACCAGAGCGTTTCGGGGCGCTCTCAGAGCGAGTGCTGGACCTCAACGGTGTTTTGGCCATCTCGTGGGCCTTTTTGTTTTTTCGCTTTGTTTTGCATTCGAGGCGAACGAGGAAGAACGAAACGCAACACGAAAACGAGAAGCACCGTTCAGGTCCAGCCCTGCTCAGAGCGTTCCCGAACGCTCTGAAAATGGACCCCCGAGACATCTTCAGAGCTGCTGGACCTCAGAGATTCCCGGTTCATCCTCACCCGATGTTGTCCTCGCCCTGGCTTCGCCTTACAGGGCCGGGGACCGAGTTTGAGCCGCTTGAGGTCGCGCGCAGCGGGTCGTGTCCAGGCTTCGGCAGGGCCCGGCTCGATTCCCCGCGGACGACTCGTGTGCAGCGTGCCGCGTGGGCGTCGTCCGAGGCGTCATCGATCCCCGACCCAGGAAGGGTACACGGTGCACAGCTGTTCTTCCCCGGGAGCTGAGAGGTTGTGCACCGCGCCGCGGTGGAGCGGGGCCTCACGGGAGTCTATAGAACATGGTGTGCGGTGCTTTGGTGCCGTTCTCGTAGATTTGATCGAGTTGGTTCGATACCAAGTGCATCCAGCCCGATCCTCCTCGACTCTGAGAGGCCTCCTGATGGGCCTGTTTTCCACCACCACCATCATAAGTTGGAGGGGGAGGGGGTCCTCCACCTCCTCCTGCTCCTCCTCTTCTTCGTCCTCCTCCTCCTCGTCCTCCTCCTTCCCCCCTCCAACTTCTGGTGGTGGTGGTGGTGGTGGTGGTGGTGGTGGTGGTGGTGGAAAACACGCCCATCACCCCCGCCTTCTCAGAAGGCCGCCCCCGGCGCGGCAACGCCCATGTGGGCTCCGCTGGCATAGCCGGGCGCAGGGTGTGGATTGCTTGGTTGCTTGAGCCCACACCTCACTGCAGGTGCCCTAGGCCAGGGTGGCTCCCCCCTCCTCCCTCCCTCCCTCCTGCCTCAAGCGCAGGCGGCCCGAGGCACCTCCAGAGCCACGCTCTTGCCCCTCACAGCGTGAGCCCTTCGAGCACTATATTGCAGGAGCGCCCCTTCGTCTCATCTCTGCCTCGGGGGCGCTCCTCGTCGCCACGGCAGGTTCACCCTCGAACATTTGTCGGGCCGGACGAAATCTGCTGCATGCAGCTGGTTTCTGCCCCGCCGAGGGGCCCATTCCTCGATACATGGGCGCCTCCCGGCGCTGGGAGGCGCCGGGAAAGTCAGCTACGTGAGCTGATTCTCAAACCCCCCCTTTGCTATCCCCCCCTTTCGCCCGACCCGATTGTCGCCACGGCAGGTTCACCCTCGAACATTTGGTGAGAGCGCACCCTCGGGGAGGTCCGGTCAGGGGGCCCATGCCAGAGGGGAGGCCCAGGCATCGGGCGGACGGCGCCGTTCGCTCCCCGCGTGGTCTTCCGGCCCCGGCCTCGGGGGGCCGTTTTCGGACCCCGCGGCCATCACAGAGCCTGACCTGGGTGGGTCGGGCCGGGCGAAAGGGGGGGATTGGGAAAGGGGGGGTTACGAAATTTGCTGCATGCAGCTGGTTTCGGCCCCACCGAGGGGCCTATTCCTCGATACATGGCCGCCTCCAGCGCCGGGCGGCGCCGGGAAAATCAGCTACGTGAGCTGATTCTCAAACCCCCCCTTTGCTATCCCCCCCTTTCGCCCGACCCGAATCACAGAGCTGGACCTGGGTGGGGCGAAACGCCACCCCCGCCGGGAAGGGGTCGAGAACTCTCGTCAGGGGCATCGATCGGGGGTGATAGGCATAGCGGTGGGGTGCATCGACCTCCAATGATTGGGGGCCGATGGGGGGCCAATTGGGGCCCAATCGCCCATGGACCGCCGATGTGGGCGCCACGCCCGTTTTGACACGTTTCGTGGCCCTATAGGGAGCCCGCCCGAGGGAGCCCCACCGAGGTTCTCGGGCGTTGCGCCATCGGCAGCTCTCTGGGGCAACGTCAGGGGGCGACAGTCGAATCGGAAGAGCCTACCATTAAGTCGGGCGTGTCCCTCTTCAGGGGGAATATCCAGAAATAGTAAAAAAATAATATGGGGACGATGTTTCTGTTTTTTTTGCCATTTTGGGGGCGTTCTTTGATTATTAATCATTTCTCGTCCAAAATCCGCCTGTAGGGGGGCGTGCCCGCCCTGAGCTGAACAGAAACATGCGCTGTTGGAATACGTGCGGGCGTCTTGGATCGGCAGCGGGCCCCCATCCCTGGCCGGGGCGGCGGCGGAGGCGTCGCCCAGGGGGCTCCGCGCGCCAGGGAGGGGGTCGTTTTTGCTATTCGTTGTTTTGCCGATCAGCGCGGGCCCCCCAACGCCCCTCCCCCCCCCCTGGAGATTCCTGGAGCAGATCTTGGGTGTTTTTTGGCGCCTGTTTCGAGCAGGCGGAGCCTCCCCCAGAGGACGCACGGTCCCAAACAGTCGCACTGAGCAGAAGTCCGGAGCCAGACCCCCCCCTTCCCCCCCCCCCCGTCCGCCCAATGTCGAAACGCCGAATAAAAAAACGCTCACGAGGGGATCCAGCTCCGATTCCAGAAGAAGTTTGCCCGGCCCTCCGCAGTCTCCGGGGGGGATCGCATCGACCCCGAACCGCCCATAGGAAGGCTCGATGGCCCACCCCGCTCAGGAACGCTCGGATGCGCTATCGGGGCCCTCTCGCCGATCTATCGGCAGTGCCCATGTCCGTGTCCATGTGCGTCGCCGATTCCAGGTCCACGTCCCCCCCTGAGCCAGTCCCCCCTTCTATCTCGGAGCAGGGCGAGTTGAAGCAGCGGCAGCTCAAACTCAGTCCCCACACCGCTGTTCCGAGCTGCGTTCAGCCATGGCGACGATGGCCCTCCCCGAGCGCCAACTACTGCTGTCTCGATGGGCCCTGCTCCAGCCATGGCTGCCCCTCAATAGTTTGGTTCCGCCAGGAGCCGAGCGGTTCGAACATATGGTACCGCAGCGGCTGGGTCACCATCTCCCCCAAGGTGGAGGTCTACGTGCGACTGGAGATCCTCCGGCGCGAGGACGAGCCTGAGCTCTCGGCGCTGGACACGCTGCGGCTGGACATCTTCAGTCAGTTGCTCCAGGAGCCGGTAGTGTCGACCAAAGCTCGTGGCCTAGAGGTTGACACCAACACCAATACCGACGGTGTTCCTCTACAGAGAGAATGAGACCCCGATCTCGATGATGGTGGTAATATTCTGGCTTCCACGGTGACCAACATATTACAACCAACATCGAACTATAGGATCATCTTCCCCCTGTGGAGACAACCTCCTGTTTTGGTATTGGTGCCCATGCCAGGCCTCCAAAAAACATTGTTTTGTCAATCTCTTGGACCGTCTTCGTCTTCTCGTCCCTCTCATTGCGTTATGTACCATCCTGGAACCTATCATTGGCTGGCCACGAGATCGGATCTGCGCCAAGACGTGATTTCGGGCAGTCGGCCAGACCGCTTTCGTTTCAAACCCAGCGAACATGCAACGAACACGCAGAGAGATATTTTGATGGACCCCTGCAGGAGCAGATGGGCCCCAAGATGGTCGACCTCACGGCCACAGGCGTGTCCTACGGCATCAGCGCCTCCGCTGGGGGGCTCGCGTTCAGTTTCGGCGGCTTCGCGCCCATGCTCCCACGGCTCGTGGGCAAGGTGCTCGAGGATAGGGGGCCACATGCGAGTCCTACACCTCCCCCCTAAGATTTCTGAGGGGGATGGTGGGGGCAGGGTTCGCATGTGGCCCCTGTAGGAGTTCAACAGTTTCAACGCGAACGCGAGCATCACGGAGCCCTGCAGGTTCGAGCGCGTGGTGAACCTCTTCCGCCAGTCTCTCACCACCTACAACGACATGCCCATCAGCTACGCGGTTGAGGCCAGGAGCTCGGCGTTAAGAGCAAAAATGAACAGACGCCCTCCAATGTATGGTTTTTGGGCCTCAGGGAAGGGTAGCGGTGCATGAATCACCACCACCGTCACCCGCCCTGAATCGAAGAAGAAACAATACTATAAACATAATCTTTGGGCGCTCCGCGCGGATTTCTTGGGTTCGCGCTGGGCCCCCCTAGCGCCTAGCGGCGCCTCCGGCGCCGCCCCTGGCGCGCTCCGCGCGCCAGGTAGGGGGGTACAGCGCGGACCCAAGAAATCCGCGCGGAGCGCCAAAAGTTTCAGTTCACGGCTTTTTTTCGCATCCGATTGAGGGCACATGCCAAGGTCGTCGGAGGGTGTCCGTGCAGATGCTCTCGCTGCCCAGGAGCCTGCTCCTGTCTCGCGGGGAGTACTCCAGGAACGAGACGCTGGCGGTGCTGGGCTCCGCGGACCTCGCCTCCTCGGCCAGGTCCGTGGGGGAGCTGCTGCTCTCCCGGCCCCTGCAGCTCACGGCGCTCGCCATGGGCAACTTCGCGGAGGAGGACGCCCGCTGGGTGGTGGACGAGATGTCCAGGTCGGCGGCGAGCCTTGGGGCTTGGTATCGCTCGGACGTGTGCACTTTTTCTCGGCGGGGATTATTAAGGAGCATCTTCGATCATCCTGCGAAAAATAAAAAACACGCACGAAACCGAACAAAACACAGGGAATGGACGTCCGAGCGATGGCCAGGGGGGGGGGAAGTGACAGGGAGAAGGCCTTCTCAGAAGGCTCGGAAGGCCCCCGGGGTCCTGGGAAGCTTTCCAAGCCTTTCCCGAAGACGAGCAAAAACCTCTCCGAAGGCGCGGGGGGTTCAGAGAAGTCTCGCCGCCTTCTGCGAAGGCCGTCTCCTTCTCACTTCCCCCCCTCGCTCCCCTCCGCCCAGGGGGATCGAGATACCTGACTGGATCAAGCTGTCCACCGGGAAGGGCAAGGTCTGAAGAAGAAACCGCTGCACGAGCATCCACTTTCGGAAGTCCGCGCGGAGTTCCTGGCGCGGCGCTCGCCGCGCGCCGGAGAGGGGGCCCAGCGCCGATCATAGAAATCCGCGCGGACCTCCGAAAGTTTATATCAATGTATGTGTGTGTTGTTCCACGGAAGGTGGAGGAGGTCATGCCTGTCATAAGCCCCAAGGATCCCGTGGAGTTGCGACTGCGGAACCCCCGGCTCGGGGACCCCAACGACGTGGCGATCGTTACCATCGTGTACGGCGTGTCGACCGTCGAGTCGCGCGTCGCGTTGGGTCTCATCCCGGGGGCGTCCAAGAGGGGGGTGAGGACTAGGGGAGTGTTCACCAGAGACCAAAGTGCCCATACCACCAGCGAGGGGGGCGGCTGGGGCGGCTGTCCCACCCTCTCGAGCTGGTGGCACCTCGTTCTGGGCATGCCTCCAGAGAGTTACCGCAAGGAGGTGCCACCAGCTCGAGGGGAGGAAGCGGCCACCCCCATGGCTGGTGGTAGTGGTCATGTACTTTCTCCTGAAGTGTGGATGTCATGGCCAGGGCCATGAAATCTCCCAGGTGGCATTGCCCCCTGCTTCTCTTTTGGGGCGCTCCCTGTCTCTCTCCCCTCGTCCGCGCACGTGCCTGGGGCCACGACGGGTTTCCCCTCCCTCCTCGCCCTTGGCCCCCCTCTCGAGCGCACCCGTGCATCGGGATGTTGCTGCACCCGCTGGCCTACGAGGAGCTGCGGACCGTGAGGCAGCTTGGCTACGTCGTCAGCGCCGAGGCCTCGCGCATCTCCAACGTGCAGTACATCTCCGCCTCGGTGCAGGGGACCAAGCTCCGTGCGGACGACCAGGAGGCTGCCATTGAGCTCCTCTTCAACGACCTGATGCCGAAGCGGCTGGCGAACCTCTCGGACGAGGAACTCGCCAGCATCCGCGACGCTTTCAGGGAGGAGCTGCTGCAGCCGCCCGAGTCGTTCGGCGAGGAGGTGGCCCACTTCCGGGGCCCGGTCCTGATGGGCGGCAGGTGTTTCAGCCTCTACAGCGCCTGTCACGAGTACCTGAACTCCTCCGCTGTGACCAGGGATCTGCTAGTGAGCACGTGGAGGGACCTCGTGAACCCGTGGGAGGAGGGGACGCGCAAAAAGATCGTGACCAAGCTCTTCGCCGGGGAGGTGCGGGCTCTGCCGGCGATGGCGACGTCGAGGTCGAAACGAGGACGCCAGTTTCGACGGCGACGGCAACGGCAGCAGTGGCGGAGGCGACGACGACGGCGACGGAGACGCCGCCGTTGAGGTCAGCGGCGTCCACGGAGGCGATGTCGTCGAGGTCGTCATTGTCCACGATGCTGAGGTCGGCGTCTGCAGCGGCGGCGGCGGTGGCGGCGGGGCTTCCCGGCAGGGGAGGTGCCGGCGCGGCCGACGGAGGACGAGGCCACCGCGGCCTGGAAGCGGCAGGGCGTCCCGGACGCCGCTGTGCCCATGCTGCTGCGCGAGCTCAAAGCGGCGCAGGCGCCGGCGGCCGCCACCGCTGCGGTCTGGGCGCGCGCGCGCTCACGCAGCTGGTGGGCTTTTTTTTCCACCGCCACCAGAAGTAGGAGGGGGAGGGGGTCCTCCTCTTCCTCCCCCTCCTCCTTTTCCTCCACCTCCTCCTCCACCTCCCTACCCCCCCAAACTTGTGGTGGTGGTGGTGGTGGTGGTGGTGGTGGTGGTGGTGGTGGTGGTGGTGGTGGTGGTGGTGGTGGTGGAAAGCAGGCCCACGAGCAGCGGCTGTCGCAGCCGCCGCTGCGTTCTGGGCGCACGCTCGCGCGCGCGTGCGCGCCGCTGGGTCCTCGCCGCGCGGCGGGCCCCGCCGCAGGCGTATCGCCAGGGGCTGTCCGCGCTGCGGGCCAGCCGCGCACGCCGCGGCTGGGCGGCGGCATCTCGCGCTGGCTCGCGGGCAACCCCGCGAGCTTTCGCCTCGTTCTCGGCGGCGTCGTCGTCGTCGTCGTCGGCCTCGAGGTTCCCGCCGTCGTCGTCGTCGTCGTCGTCGTCGTCGTCGGCCTCGAGGTTTATGTCGTCGTCGTCATCGTCGTCGTCGTCGTCGTCGTCGCGCCTCCCCCCCGCGGGGCCTCCGGGAGGCTCCTCGTCGCCGAGCGATCTGGAGGGGCCCCTCGGGGGTGCCGGCCCGAGCGCGCCCCCCAGGAGTCGAGCAGTGGCGAAGCGTCCTGGCTCGCCTATATCAGGAGGAAGGAAAACTCACAGACACAATTGATCGTCGATCCCCATGAACATATGCGAACATGTGGGAAGGTGGGGGGGAAGACAGACACCCAGAAAATATGTGAACATATTGGGAACCGTTGTGTCTGTGTCTATTTATTCGTGTGTCCAATGGCCCCCTTTACGATAGGCCCACCAAAAAATAGTCTAAGAACCTTTTGTGGTTTGCACGAGATCTTCTCGGAACATTTCTGGCTGAGTCTGTTTTCTTTTAACACGGCGGGTGCATGTTCTAAGGACATCGCTTGGGCTCTTAAAACGTTTTCTGGGTTCTGGGAACATGTCGTGCTAGGCCTATAGAAATGCCAGGACGGTCGGTCCCTGCTCAAAGGAGGGGTCCCAGGGGCCGACTGCGTCAGGGCCGCCGCGAAGAGAAGGCGTCCGAGGGGCCCGAGGCGTGAGTCAGGCATGCCCCTCTACAGGAGGAGTATCCAAAAGTAGTCCAGCAATAGCCTGGGGACGATGTTCCAATTCTTTGTGTCTATCTTGGATTATTTGCTGCCTCTTTGCAGCATTCGCCCCAAATCCGCCTGCAGGATGACATGCCCGACCTATAGCCCGAGGCTTCTCACCACTCCCCGGGCCGTCAGGGAGCGGCTCGGGAGGAGGATCGAGGATCGAGGAGGATCGAGGAGGCTCGAGGAGGATCGAGGATCGAGGAGGATCTGCTGCCGGAGGCCGCGGAGCGCGCGGCGCGGGCGCGGCGGCCGCCCAGCGCGCGGGAGCGGGGCTCGGCGCGCCCGGCGGCCGCGCCCGCGCAAGGAGCGTCCCTGCCCGGGGCGCCGAGGAGCGCCCGCCTACGCGACGCCATGGCGACCGCGCTGGTGGGCGCCGCCGCGTGCTCGCTGGGGGCCCTCGGCGCCGGCGCCGCCTGCGCGGCGGCGTCCTGGCTCCGCATGGCAGACCTCCGACGTCGTGCCGGCTGCGCACAGGCAGCACCGCTCGGTGGTGGTCCTGGGCGGTTTCAGCACCCTGGCTAGACGCTCGTTTGGGGGACCAATTCCTGAGGCCAACCAAACGGACCTGTTCGACTCAAATCGACGGCCATTCGACGCAGCTTCGACGCACGAGTGGAGCGATTGTCTCCACGAAGGTCCCCAGAATGAGCATCTACTACAGCACTGCTTGGTATTCCGGTCCGGTTTGAGCACCCTGGCGCCGCCTGACCCTGGGAGATGTGTCGCGTGAGTTCCAAGAGGGAGTTCCCAGATCTCCGAAGATATGGTTTCTACACTGTACACTCCCAGTTTTCTGTTGTCGAGCGCCGGGGCTGTCAAGATCGATCCAGACGAGAAGTTGCTTTCGGAGGGGAGGAGTCGGGACCTCTGAGGGCCGCGAATTGAATACCTCACACTGTCGGACGCTTTGGTTCTCTGACAGTCCCAGAGTCCGAACTAAGGCCCGAGAAGCCGAGTACGGCGAAACACATGAGATCGTTACGTTGGAGTTTTCTCGAACGGAGCTAGTATCAGGACGAATCCGTTCCAGAGCGTTCCAGATCGCTCTCAGAGCGTTCTGGAACGCTCTGAAATCGCCGCGGCGCCCGATCTGGGTGGTTCTCGTTGCCAGGGGTTAGCCGCACGTGCGAAGCCGAGCACATGCATTCTAAATCGAACAGTCATGTCTATCTCGATTCCACTTGAGTTCATGCGCGCGGCTTCGAAGGTAGCTGACTGAAGGCGCGATCACCCCTGTCAAGGGCACGCCATTTCGACGTGTCGACCAGCGGCGAACCCAGCGCGGACGTTTCAGGTTGAACGCCGCCCGTGGCCCAGAATCGGCCTGTCGTTGAACGACCTGGCGTTAATAGAACATCCGATCGTTCAAGTTTGCACGATTCCCGCGGTGTTAGGAACCAACGCCGGGTTCGACACGACGCGAGCCTGTCGTACACCTTTGGCGATGGATAAGAAAACCCAAGTTTTCGGCCAGAGTCTCGATGATTCTTAATGTTTCCATGTAAATCCTAAGATTTCGATGGAAATTCTGGGCTTCTACTCAAGTTCTGAGACTATGAATTTCTCAACCCATGATTTCTTAAGCATTTCGCAGGGTGTAGGTGGTTCTCTTCATGCGGGCTCGTTCTCCTCCACCCTCGGGCTCCGGGGGGCCAGTGGCCCGGCATCGAGGGATTCCCAAGCTCGGAGGAGGGAGGGGTACCTATACACCTTAGGCGATGCTTGAGAAAACTTAAGTTTTCGGCCAGAGTCTCGATTATTCTTAATGTTTCAATGTAAATCCCAAGATTTGAATAGACATTCTGGGTTTTTATTCAAGATCTGAGACTATGAATTTCTTAACCCATGATTTCTAAAGCATTTCGCAGGGTGTATACTGCTACCCGTCATCCGTTCCCCTCTTCTGGGGGCCTCCGGAGAGTCCTGGTCAGAGCGCACCCCGGGAGAGGTCCACGGAGCAGCGACATCGGTGTTTGTTGCTTCCCGCAGCTCCCAAACACCCAGCTTATATCAGGAGTGAGGTTTTTCGAAGTTTGTGGTTACTCAGCCCGCTCTCGCGCCCCAGGGCCGTCAAGGCACGATTCGGGTTGGGGTCGGGACCTCCAGGGACCCCGTAGCATCGGATGTCTTGAGCCGCCATCTTTCAAGGGCGACCAATCCGCGCGGTGTCGTTTCATGTTTTCGCGTTCCTTCCCATGAGACTTAAGACATCTAGCGCGACTTGCTTGCGATATCTCTGCTACGTGCCTTGGTCATGCGTCCATCAGCGGGCAGCAGGAAGCTTGCCCCTGATAACGCAAGGCTGGGGACACTTCAGGCCAGGGGCACATTTATCGAAGTAGAAAACACTATAAGCATAAACTTTCGGAGCTCCGCGCGGATTTCTTGGATCTGCGCTGGCCCCCCCCTGGCGGCGCCTGCGGCGCCGCTGCTGATGCGCTCCGCGCGCCAAGGGGGGGCCCAGCGCAGATCCGAGAAATCCAGCTCGGACCTTTCACACTTTGTGCTTATGCAGTCATTTGCTCTTCCAGTTCATCGGAGCGTGAATTAACTCCCCCGCTTTCGCTTCCAGGCAAAACCAAGCCATACCACGCACCTCCTCGTCAAGCGGCCTGACCAGTACAGGCCGCAATTTGGCATTGATTGGTATCCCTTGGAAGCGAGGGTGGTCAAAAGCGAGGTAGGTTTATTTTCCCCCAAGTTTAGCCACGTACCGAAGCGAGGCACCCGTCGAGGTGCCGCGGCGCGGGCGAGATGTCCGATGGGGGCCCCCGCACTGCACAGGGCAGGGCCTCGGAGGTCTGGGGCGCAGCGGCAGGCGCCGGGCGGGCCAGGAAGTCCCCGCCGACGTCGCCGGGGAGGTGCGGGTCGGGCGAAAGGGGGGGGTTGGGAAAGGGGGGGTTACGAAATCTGCTGCATGCAGCTGGTTTCGGCTCCACCGAGGGGCCCGTTCCTCGATACATAGCCACCTCCGGCGCTGGGAGGCGCCGGGAAAATCAGCTACGCGAGCTGATCCTCAAACCCCCTCTTTGCTATCCCCCCCTTTCGCCCGACCCGAGAGGTGCGGGTGATGGTGGGGCTCAGGGCGCCGGAGCGCTTTGCCGCCGTGCGCGGCGACATCCTTCGGTTTCAAATCATGGGAGCCGTCTGGTAGAGCGCAGTAGCGTCGAGTAGCGTCTGGCAATCGATGCTTCAGCGCCGATTTAGCGTCGATGAGCGTCGCTGAGCGTCGATTCAGTGGCGATTAGCGCCGATGGGCGAGAGCCAACAGGATGGTATTGGAGGCCCCCATGAGTTGTCACCGAAACATCCTGCTGGCGGGGCCTGGCCCAGACTCGAAGAAAAGAAATCGGCATGCATCAAGGGACAAGAGCTACCGATGCCGCTGCTCGTCCTGCAGACCTTGTCCTCGCCACTGCTGGACTCTCTGAGAAATGCTGGTCAGGCTGCACCCCTGGAGAGGTCCAGGGAGCATCGGCATCGGCACCTCTCGAGTAGGAAATCGACTACGTAGTTGGCTCGCCCCCAAAATTGATGTTCCGTCGAGTCGACGAGTCGGCGACACTCCCTGCAGAGGTACGAACCATCTACGCATCGGCCTGCAGATTGGACCAAGGTTCGAGCAGAGGCTCTACTCGAACCTTGCTGTCTCCCACGAACACATACATCTTCGTAGGTCCGCGTGGGTCGCCTCTCACGGGGGCGCGGTTCGCCGAGAGAGCCCAAGAGGAGGAGGAGGAGGAGGAGGAGGAGGAGGAGGAGGAGGAGGAGGAGGAGGAGGAGGAGGGGGAGGGGGAGGAGGAGGAGGAGGAGGAGGAGGAGGAGGAGGAGGAGGAGGAGGAGGAGGAGGAGGAGGAGGAGGAGGAGGATCGGCGGTGGGCGCCCCTCTGGCGGATCCGCCCCTGTCGCGCTCTCTGCACCGACAGCCCGGCGCGCGGCCCAGTGCCGATCATCGGGAGCCTTGAGACGGGGGTCAGTGCAAACGGGGGTCAGCCAGAGCGCCAGGTCCTGCAGGATCCTGCGAAGGCCCCCTCTGGCTGACCCGGGTTAGCGAGCCGCTCGTGGCCGCGAGGCGGCCGCTCGTATTGGCTGACCCGGGTTTGCGAAGTCCTGCGTTGCATTTTTCTTTTCCGGCATTGCAGTTTTTGGTTTCCTGCTGACCCGGGTCTGGATTGACCCGGGTCAGAGAATCCCCGAGATCAGAGAAGGCCGCGCGGGCTTGCGGGGGCTTCTGTGACCAAGAGAAAGCAAGATCCCGATCCCCAAATCGCTGACTGACCGAGTACTCGGGAATGGGCCAAGGATTATTGGGTGGGATTTGCCTTCAGCCTTTTCAGCTGCTTCCCACACAAGACCCTGCCCCGAGATCTCTCTCCGATATCGCAAGAAGCCTGCATCTTGCTCTGGCGCTGGCGTGTTCGGGGTTGGGCGGCTGTTTAAACTTACTCAGTCTGCCCGTGTTTCCGCGGACGATTTCTTGCGTTGCATCTTCGGGTGACCTCGCCGCCTGTCCCCCGAATTGGTGTCTTTTCTTGTGCCCGACGCGGGCTCGGAGCGGACTGGACGCGGGTTTGGCGTGGGTTCGGCGTGGATTTGACATGTATTGACACGGATTTGATGAGTTTGACAAGGGTTCGACACGGATTCGACGCGGATAGGGCCGCGACAGGACAGGCAAGGTCACCCGAGGATGCAACATAAGTTTTCTGTGCACTTTCCCACGTTGGCCTTTCCCCAGGCGTCGTCGATCCTCGGCCCAGGAATAATACGGTGCATACACGCCTGTCGTTGAAAATGGGCATTGTTGGATCCCCGGACCCCAATATATTTCTAGCGCCTGCATACTTCGAGAACCGATCTGCTTGTGCTGTGTGTTTGTGATTCCCTGGGAGGGCCTGAACTCAATCTACTTGAGCCGCCTTCCTGCTTCATGTATTCATCTACAGTGGAGACCCATGCCAAGAAACACCCTGCTTGCCTCCAGAATGCCCTAAGATTCTTGGGTTCCGATGAATTTGCCATGGAATGCGTGACGTTCCCACACCGAAAAATCAATGGACGTCCTGGGGTCTCAGGGTTGGGTTTCTTGTGGAAGGTTTCTTGTGGACTGGCCTCCACTGTATGCTCCGTACCGCGCTGGAGCGGGGCCTGAAGGGAGTCCAAGCATGGTGTGGTGCACGAACGTCGCTCTCGTAGTGCTAATTCGGGCATGTCCCTCCAGGGGCGATGTTTCGATGTTTGGAGACATGCTTTTGAATAATAGCGGACATGTTTTATATTTAGCGGACATGCCCGACTTAATCGTAGTGCTGATGTCTCTTGTTCTGTACAGACAGCCTCAAGCCGACCTGCTTCCTGGGAGGCGCGCGGGTTTGCCTCAGGGCGTGCACCAGCGGCACGCTGGGTGTGCACATCGAGTCGGACTCGGCGCCCAAGGTGATGATCCGGTTTGACTCCGAGGCCCAGGCGCGGCAGTGGCAGCAGGTGCTCGCGCGCGCGGCGGCGCTGAGCGCGCCCTCCGCGCAGCGCATCCAGCAGCTCCTGGACGATGGGGGCCACCACGAGGGTGCACAGCTTGTCGCGCTTCGAAGTTCGTGGTCTGGTCGGTTTCAGAGGGAGGCGCGAGTCCTTCATCCTGTTCCAGGGGTGGAGAGGGGGGGCGGCGCGACAGCGCGGGGAGATTCGCGCTTTGCGGAACGTGAAGCGCGAAGACTGTTGAGCGATGCAAGCACGGGGGGTCGTCTGCGCCGACACTCGCGCGTGAGCTGCCCGGGGAAGGTCGCGCGTGAGCGTCTTCGCCTCCAGCGTAGCGCTCTGCGCTGGCGGTAAAACGGTCGCGGTGCCATCTCGCGTACAGTGGGGGCCCATGCCAAGAAACACCTTGCTTGCCCCCAGGGTGCCCTGGGTTGCTCGGGTTGCGACGGTTTTGCTGGGGAGAGCGTCCCTTTTCCACACCGCGAAGCCATGGACGTCCTGGGGGCCTCAGGGTCGGCTCGTGCTCGGGCCCCCCAGTGTACGGCCCGGCTCTTCTCGCCGCCCCGCTGCCCGAGGACGACCTGGACACGCTGAGCGCCAGCAACTGCAGCCTCGAGCGGTCCTGCACCAGCCGGGCGGTGCAGCGCGCAGCGGCCGGGAGCCCCCCGGCGGCGCCCGGGGCGCCGCCCGCCGCGGCGGCGCCCGCCGCGGCGGCGCCGCGGCCGCGGTCGCCGGCCCGGCTGGAGAAGCTGCGGCAGTCCGGGGAGGCTCGGCTCCTGGGCCTCCCAGACCGGTTCGGATGCAACTCCTGGGAGGTCAAATTTCGCAGGCGATTTCTCTCCCCCAATCCCCGACTTCCGCCAGAAAAGTTTGGTCGCTCAGAAAAAGGGAGGAATCTTGGGATACATCCCGAGGGGGCTATTCGGACGCACCCCTAATCCAATAGCCCTTATAACGGCGACGATGGAACACAGTGCCGGGGAACTGCTTTGAACATCACCAGTCGTTCAAAGCAGTGCCCCGGCACTGCTTTGAACGATGCGGAAATGCGATCAGCAGGAGCCTTCGTCTGTTCCTTCTCCTCTTCTCGTCGCTGTATGCTCTTCCTTGTCCTCCCTCCTCCCCCGTTCCCTCTCTAATTAATTACCTCGTTCTCCCAGTCTCACGCGCACTCTTCCTCCCCCCTCTCCTCCTCCTCTTCCTGCTTCTCCTCCTCGTCCTCCTCCTCCTCCGCCTCCTCCCCCTCATTTGTTATATTTCTCCGTCCTTGTCCTCCTGTCCCCGTTCTCCTTCTCCCTCTCCTCCTCCTCCTCCTCCTCGTCGTCGTCGTCCTCCTCCTCTTCCTCCTCCTCCTCCTCCTCCTCCTCCTTCCTCCTCCTCCTCCTCCTCCTCCTCCTCACCTTCTTCCTCCTCCTCCTCCTCCCCCTTTTCCTCTCCCTCCTCCTCCTCCTCCTCCTCCTCCCCCTTCCCCCTCTTCCTCCTCTGCTATCACTCCTCCATAATTCCTGTCCGCTCCTCCCCTTCACTGATCTTCCTCTTCGTCATCATCATCCCTTTCGTCGCACGCCTCTTAATCCTCAATCGGTTCCCAATCTTCTCGACTTTCTTGTCATCCGCGTCCTTGGCTGTTGGAGGGGCCTCAGGAATTCTCAGGGCTCTTGTGTTGCACGCGAAGGCACACCTCCCAGGAACGCATCATCCTCCTCACATTCACCCTCCTCCTCCTCATCCTCCTCCTCCATGCACGTTCGGCTCAAGCCCGCGCCGACGGTAGGTTTCACGGCGGTTGGGCGGGCTCGCGCCCGCCTCCGCGGCCTGCAGTCGGGGCAGAGATGCGTGCAGGGTGGGATGACAAAGCGGAAGAGGAAACACGGGCCGCAGTTGCGGATTCTTCAAAGAGCAGCGGCGGCGGTTGGGGAACAAGTGGGGGTTGGGGCGGCCGCAGTGGCGGATACGGCGGCGGAGGTGACCGCAGTGGCGGCTGGGGCGGCGGAGATTCTCTTGGCGGATGGAGAGGAAAAGCGCAGGATGGCGGCGACGGAAGTGACCGCAGTCGCGGATGGGAGGGCGGCGGATGGGGCGGCAACGGATGCGAGGGTTGGGGAATGGAGGGCGCCCGCTGGTGGGACGACGAGGGTGGCTGGTGGAATGCATGGGAAGGTGGCCGCTCGAGTGCCTCGGCAGGTTCTCCTGCCGCGGAGCCCGCGGCCGCAACAGCGGCGGGCAAAGGAGGCGGTCCCCTGCTTCCCCCAGGGCGCGAAGAACAAGGCGCAGTTGCGCTGTTTCAAATTGTGCGCAATGAGCCGCTGCCAATTTTCAAGTTGGAATTCTTCGAGAACTTCAGGGCGAACTGGAACGGCAATTATAAGCAGCACAACGCGGCCTTGAAGTGGTTCCGAGACGAGTACGAAGACCGAGAAAACCCTTTCGGCAGCCGCACGCCCGTCTTCGGAGGTACCGCAGTTGCGGAGGAAATTTCGAAGATCCTTAAGTACCGCGCAAAGGGGAAGGCGCAGGACAACAGGGATTGGGACTGGGACCACACTGTCAAAGTGCCGTGGTCTTGGCTGGAGATGGTCGCGCAGATGGATGGACCTACAATGCTGCGCGTCGTGTGCGGCCCTGACAATGACCGCAGTCGCGGGTTGGTCCGCTGCGAGTGCCGCCCGTGCCCTAGCAGTCTCGACAACATGAGGCACACGAAAGGGGTGGACAGAGGACAGGCGCAAAGAATCCCTCTGCCCCAGTGGGATTTCGTCCTCATCCGCGACGACGGCTCGGGCATTCGCGTCCACCCATCCTGGTCTAGCCCGAAGTTCAACACGTATGAGGTGGAGCCGCACTCGCATCCCGTGCGGGGCCCGAGGGCAGGTCTCGGCAAGAGCGATGGCCACGGAACGTTCACGTTCTGGAAGATGCTGCACGCCCATCCGAATCCTGGGCGGTTCGACGCGAGCAAGGGGGCGCATCTGCAACCGCGGTGGTCCGCGCAGCCTTGACACCGCAGTTGCGGGATTGCGCAGCCATGGAACCGCAGTTGCGGAAACCGATCGCGTGACGCCGCGCTCGTTTGACTCACTATGCGCGCTTTCGGCCGCAGTTGCGGCGCTGCCTTCTAGCGACTTCATACAGCTTGGCCGCAGTTGCGGCGCTCCCACGACTGACCGCTGTAATTAGGTGCTTCGGGCGCGCATCACCTCCGTTGAAGCACTCGTGACGTTAAGTAGCGCGGCCGCAGTTGCGGAGACAGGTACTTAAACAGATGGATCCGCAGTTGTTCGTCGTCCTCGTATCCCCTTCCCCGTCGTCCTCGTCGCAGTCTCCTCCCTCCGCCTTTCCTCCTCGTCGCAGTTCCTTCCGTTGGCCGTAGCCCGCCTCCGTTGGCCGAGTCATTTCCCGTCGTCCTCGTCGCTTTCCCCCCCGAGGGCCGCAGTTGCGGACTTTGTTGATTCCTCCTCCTCCGTTTCTTGCCCGTCATCCTCGTCGCAGTCCCCTTGCTCCTTTCACCCTCGTCTGAGCTCTTCGCGCCATCCTCTTCCGTCGCGTCCTCTCCATCCTCCTCTTCGCCTTCCTCGTCCTCATCCCCGCCGTCTCCCTCGTTGCCGTTCCTCTCCCAAGCCGGCCGCAGTTCCCCCGTCGGACGGGGGCCGCGCGCGGCCACGCCATGGACCCAGCTCGCAAAGCCGAGGTCGACAAGCGGTTCGCCGAGCTGAAGCAGCAACTGCGGGAAAGGCTCGGCGCGCAAGGGGCTGCCGCGGATGCCGCAGTCGCGGAGCCGACGGGGGACCGCAGTAGCGGAAGCCCCGAGCGACCGCCGCGCGAGGCCTCCCCGCAGTCGTCTAGCTCCTCGCGGGAATATCGGCCGCCGCCGCCGATAAGCGCTGCGAGTGGGAGCTCTGCTGGTGGGAGGCGCGAAGAGGCGCAGTTGCGCAGGGCGCACTTGACCCCCAAGGCAAAATGGGGGCCTCGGGCGCAGACGCCGACGAAGCAGCAGGACCAACCAGCAGTGACGGGAGCCGCCACCGAGACCGCAGTTGCGGGGGTGGCCGGCGAGCCAGGTGCCGCGCGCGGCTCATCTGGGAGCAGCGCGCCCTCGGCCGTGCTGCTCGCAGCCGAGTCCAAACGAGGCGCCCAACCCGAAGACGAGGCCGCCTCCCAGGAGAAAGCCGCCGAGACAACCGCCTCGGCCGATTCGCGGCCGAGGAAAAGGCCGCCTCCCACGGAAGACTCGCCGCTGTCAGAACCGCAGTCGCGGGGTCGCGCGGGGCCTCCGTCGGAACCGCAGTTGCGGGAAGATGCGGGAGCACCGCGGAAGAAGCAGCGGACCAGGTCCCCTCCAGGGATAAACTACTTTGGGGAACGCCCCAAGTGGAACGAAGGATTCCTTCGTACAGCAGACGGCAATCGGGTTCCGTCCACCATCGCTTTGGTGTTCAACGTGGTGGTCATCACGAAGGTGGCAACAAAGGAAGATGTCTTCAGGTGCATCTTGCACCAAACTGCGGCGGTCGTCTTCGTCGTATGGGACCCCGAGCTGTTCCGCACGGGGAACGTCGAAGGCGCTTGCAGCTACGACGTTCGCGTTGGACTCAGGAGTGCCATCGACAACGCTGTCACTATGAAAAACGCCTCCGAGGAGCCTTACTGGACGACGGTTCCCCTGTTCAGAGAGACGGGCCTGGTGCTCGTGCGCCCGCACATCATCGCAGAGACCGCAGTTGCGGGTCATGTTCATGGGGCCACCCACGCCGTCACGATCCTGAGCTTTCGCCTGAAGGGCTCCGAGATGAATCCTGCCGCGGTGATCCGTTTTGCCGTCGTGTCCAGACACGCAGTCACCGAACGTCTCCAACACAAGATCACGCAAACAGAACAACAAGCGTGGCATACAGCTTTCTTCAAGGACGCGGTTGCTGCCATCCATAAAAATGATGTGCGGTTCTTGTGCGGCCTGTTTGACATCCCGCCTGAGCAGCTCGCAGCATTGGGCCGCAGTTGCGGAGCCAGCTGCACCTGCCCGGTGGGGGTGGTGTTCAGGGCTGGACCCGCCCTGTTCGGAGGCATTGTGAAGGGCACACGCGTCATGCATCCGAATTACGTCCTCCCCATTGGCCCGTGCGACGTGCGCATTGCGGACTACAACATTGATTTTGCAGGGAGGCCGTCGAAGAACGATCCCCAGTGGCTCCCTGATTGGATGCATCGAACAAGCGACTCCATCATCTCTCGGCGCTGGGTTCCAGCGAAGTACATGCCCAAGTGGGAGGATGACCCTGACCGCAGTAGCGGAGTCAGAGAAAAGCTCCACTTGGCAGCGCTGCCCCCAATCGGCAAGGTCATTCAGAAGGAGCTCAACGAGAAGACCTTCAGCACGCACTGGTGCGAGGGCATCCACCAAAACATCGTCTTCGTCGGCCACGGACGCGCAAGTCGGGCGAGCAAGCGGAAGCACGAAGAGGCGCGATCTGCCGCAGTTGCGGACGAGCGGTGAGTGCGGCAAGACCGAGGAGCCGCAGTTGCGGAACAGAGCTCGGTACTAATTACTGGGCGCCTGCTGCCTGCGTAGTGCATCCCAGTGTAGGATAGCCCGCAGTTGCGGCGTTGCGGTTGCGGTGTAGGATAGCCCGCAGTTGCGGGGTTGCGGTTGCGAAGCCGCAGTTGCGGTTGCGTATAATAGGAGAGCACGCGGTTGCGAAGCCGCAGTTTGCAATAAGTGTGCGCGCGCTGGGTCATCATCATCGTCGTCGTCCGTCCTCGTCGTCGTCGCTGCCGTCGTCGTCGTCGCGTCTGTCGTCTGTCGTCAGCAGTCGTCGTCGGTCGTCGTCGTCGTCAAGTCTGTCGTCTGTCGTCAGCAGTCGTCGTCGTCGTCGTCCCTCCTCCCTCCTCCCTCCTCCCTCCTCCCTCCTCCCTCCTCCCTCCTCCCTCCTCGTCCTCCTCCAGGCCGCATCCCCCCGCCACCTCCGTCCTAGCTCTCCTTCCCCTTCCCCTCCTCGTCCTCCTCCAGCTTGCACCCCCCTCCCTCCTCCAGCCTGCACCCCCCCCAAGCTCTCGCCCGATATTTTGGATTAAAACTGAGCCTTCAGTCGTCCGCAGGCATTCGGCTCAGCAGGTCGTTGGGCTCCTGGCACACACGCCTCCACCCTGAGCGACGGACGTCGTGCCATAGTCCGCCATATCGGAGCTCCGGGCCGCAGTGGCGGACAGCGTCGGCACAGATATGAACGACAGCGTCGGCACAGATAATGCCGCAGTGGCGGACAAGAAAGCCGCAGTGGCGGACGAGACAGCCGCAGTTCCAGGCGGAACGCAAGGGATCTTTCAGAGGGCCAACGCCTTGAGGTCTAGATTCAGGACAGGGGACAAGGTGCGCCTCCCTGTGCTCATGCTCGCCCCGCACACGGGCAACCGAGGCGGGCACTACCCTCAGCAGGAAAGGGTTCGGGAACTCGCTGTGAAAATCTTCCTGGCTGGATTCACGCAAGCCGAAGCTGACCACGAAGGTGTCTGCGTTCAGATGTACCCAGCACAAGAGCTGGTGCTGAGAAAAAAGGAGGACCCGAAGTTCCAGACGTACACAGAGTACAATCTGGAAAAAGCGACCGGCCACCTCGCTGCGTGCTTCGACCGCAGTTGCGGAACAGACGTTGCGTATGGGACGTGTTCGCACTCCCACTTGTGCCTCGTGTTGCGGGCGTGCGCCCTGGGAGCCAAGTGGCCCATCCCCCAAGGCATGGAGTTCACGGAGGACGAGAGCGCGAGGCTGAAGCGCGTGCTCGATAAGGACGGCAAGCTCGACATGGCCGCAGTGGCGGAACATGACCCTGTCGCTAAGAAACTCGTGCAGGGGGGTATGCTCATGGAAGTGCTTAGCTGGAAAATCATGGACGAGGAACCCACTGGTGCTTCGCTCATCAGCCAGTCCCTCAATAAAGGAGCCGATTTTGCGTTGCGAACGACTGAACTCACCGCGCTCCGTGTTCTGTGCAAGGCTGTTGACGCGGAGCTGCACGCCGCAGTTGCGGATCAGGTTGCCTTTGAAAAGGTCAAGCTCTCCGTCATGCACGAACTCGATCGAGTCGTTCAGGACCCAGACTTCATTGAGCTGTTCTCGTTCGTTGTTGGGCTCGGGAGCACGAAAGCGCAGTTCATCCCCTTGCTGCTCCAGTTCTGCGAGGTCTACGTGAACTCCAGGAGAAGGGCCCTTCGGCTCGGTGCCTTCGGGGCAGCCAGCGAGCTTCCCGACGAAGTGCCGTGGGTCAAGGTTGCCGTGGTGATGCGATGCTACAGGAACGCGCCTGCGAGGAAGAGGGGCGTTGACACTCCTGCGTGGTGCCCTGACCCAGAACAATCGTGGAAGAAGAAGGAGTTCCGAGACTTCCTCATCGACATGAACTCGGCTCTCCGTTTGTACTTGTTCACGCTGAGCAAGGCCATCGACGGCATGGGCCCTGAGAAGGCGATCGAGTTCAAGGCGAACCTGTGCATACTGACCGCAGACGGCTTCATACAGTACCTGAAGGACACCAGCTTCAAGGAACGAAGTATCCCAGGACATCGTCAGGCGCTCCTCCGCGCTTGCGCGGAGGCCACGGGGAAGGTGGAGCCGAAGTCCAATCGGGACGCCCTTGAGAAGGCCCTCGGCGAAGTGGGAGTCCGAGGCGGGAAGCCCGATTGGTTCGATTTCAACGCGTTGCCGCGCCCAGAACCGAATGAGCCCGCAGTGGCGGGGAAGACAAAGGCTTCCGCAGAGGAGCGCGAGTTGATGCCGACGGTCATTTCCTTTGACCCCACGACGCAATTACCACCGAACCACCAGCGCAGCAGGGACACGCCGGCCATTCCACGCGGATCCTTCCCTTTGCCAATCGCCGAATGGAGGCGTTCAGCGGCAGCGAAGGAGCTGGGGCGGGAGCCTGCTTTGGTCAGCGCAGTGTTGCTGTGCCTTTGGGCGCGCCACATGTCCGCAGTTGCGGAAGCGCAAGTAGAGGTGTTGCAAGACGCTGACACAGAGAAACGCACCGTCAAGGCAACCGCTGCAAACGACGAAAAATGCATCGAGTTGTGGCCGTGCGTCCCAAAGGCATCCAAGGTGCACGCCGCAAGCACGCACCCCGAGAGGGTGGCCGTGCAAGTCTGGGTGAAAGGAGATCCAAATGGGGCCACGCCCACGACCTTCTACTTGCACCCCGAGTTCAAGCCGCCTGCGGACAAGACGCCCGCCGACGTGGCTGACCACGATGTGCGGTTGAGAGCATGGAAGTGGGATGCGCAAGAGACAATGCACGTCTTCTGGGCAGTCAACAGAGTCACGGAACAGGAGATCCAGCAGAGAAACAGCCGTAATGAAAGCGCAGTTGCGCGCATCAACATGGAGCTGGAGACGAAAGAATTGGCGGTGTGCGTGCCTGGGACAGGCGGGGTCGTGCTCGCCGTGAATGTCCCTGTGCTGGTGAATACCACGGCCGTGAAGAAAGGAGAAGAGCTCCTGTGGGAGGCGAGACCCAAAACCGCACCGAAGAAGAAGGCGGCCGAGGAGACGTGAAGACGGACGCGGCCAAGAGGGCCAAAGGGAAGCCTTCGGGCCAGCCCGCGCCGAAGAAATCGAAGAAAGGGTTCGACGAAAGCGGGAAGATGTCGCTCTAAGTAATTCAGAAGCCGCAGTGGCGGCAGTCAGGGCGGCTTGCTCGCGTGACCGCAGTTGCGGGCAACAGGCCGAAGGGGGGGGCGCACGCGTGACCGCTGTTGCGGAGCGCTCGTGTAGTTTGCAGTGTCACTGCTTCTGTTAGCTGATGCCGCAGTAGCGGACCGCTGACGATCGAGCACGGAGGTTCGAAACGGACCTCCTCCCTCCCTTCTCCCTCTCCTCCCTCGCCCTTCCTCCACTTCCTCCCTCTCTCCTCCTCCTTTCTCCCCTTCCTCCCAAGTTGGAAGCCGAAACTACTCATTTCCTCACTCCCTCCCTCCCTCCCTGGAGGCCCTGGAGGGCGTCCGCCCTGGAGGGCCTGGAGGGCCCTGGAGGCCCTGGAGGGCCTCCCTGGAGGCCCTGGAGGGCCTCCCTGGAGGCCCTGGAGGGCCTGGAGGGCCCTGGGCTGAGGGCGGAGGCCCTGGAGGGCCTCCGCCCTCAGGGTGCTTCAAAGCAGTGCCGCGGCACTGCTTTGAACCCAAAAATGCTTCAAAGCAGTGCCCCGGCACTGCTTTGAAGCACCCTGAGGGCGGAGGCCCTCCAGGGAGGCGCGAGGATCGCAGGGACCGAGGGAGGCCCTCCAGGGAGGCGTTCAGCTCGCCATCTGGCTCAACCGCGCGCGGCCCCACTGCCCGCACCCCCGCCTTGCCCGCAGTAGCGGCTGTGTCCAGCGCAGTAGCACACATGCCGACTTCGAGCGAATGGAGCCCTGTGTGCGTTGAGAAGGTCTTGTGCATCCGTGGAGGTTGGCTTGCGCAGACCACCCCCGTCCCCGAAAAGGATGTCAAGGTGCTCCACGCATGGCCCCTCGGAGAGATAACTTTCGTGCACGTGAACATGCAAAAGCCTTGGCTGCTCAAGGTGTGCGCCAAAGGTAAACCGACCGCAGGGGCCTTGAAGGCCTCCAAGGCCTGGGACGCGCTGAAGAAAGAAGTCGCGAAGCAGGGCGGCGCCGCAGTTGCGGACGATGAGAGCGACGGCGACGCGGGGCACGAAGCAGATGACCCCATGTCGTCCCTGGTCAGCTCCACGGACGCCACGAAGAAGCAGGCAGCGACCCCGACCAGCGCCAAGAAGCAGAAGACTGGAACGCGTGCGGCGACTACTGGCCTGCCCAGGGGCGAGGCCGTGGAGTCGGCCATAGCCACTGTGCACTCTGTACAGATGCCCGCAAAGAGCCCCATGAAGTTTCCGCACGACACGGCCGTTCGAAACGTGCGGGTGGCCAGCTTCAAGCGGAGGACGTTGTGGCTGGACGCTGCAGACCTTGGGTGGCTGATCGACATGATCGTGGACGACGTGAGCCTCGGCGGTGTCCCCGACATCGGCGACGGCGACAAGGACGAGGCCGCAGTGGCGGACAGGGACTGGGCAACGGCGGTTGACCCTGCCACCCCGCCGGCGAAGCAAAAGGAGGTCGACCCCCTCGTGGCGCAGGGGAGCGGCTCTGGCTTCACCGTCGTTTGGGACTTCAAGGGCGCTTGGGTCGCGACCATCACGCGAGAGTGCGCCAACAAGGGCAAAAGGATCGAGATGGAGGTGAAGAAACTTACAAAGAAGAAGTGGCAGTCGGCGCAGTCGGTGAAGGGCTACGACTACGAGTGGGAGGGCATGACGCAGCACCAGCGCAAGCAAGCGGCTCTGGATTACCTCGAGCTCCAAATCCCCAGTCTGTTCGACTGAGGCCCGAAGCCGTATGGGCCGCAGTTGCGGTGGGGCTACTGAGTGCCCGCAGTTGCGGGGTGGCTGGGTGCGCGTGAACACGCGGAGGGCGAGGCGGTGTGAGGAGGCAGGCGGAAGGTTTAGGGTGTTCCACGGGTGCACGCCTTAGTGCGCCAACTTGTGTGGGCGAGCGTTTTTCTTAGAGAAGCATGGAGTGAAGCATCGAAACCCTGTGCGCGCGATGATTGGGGCTTCCGCGCGGGCGTTGTTGAAAAGTACCTCCTTCTTCGCCCCTCCGCATCGTCTTCAGTTGCTCCTCCCTCCTCCCCTCCCTCTTCCTAGTTCTGTAGCCCGCAGCCGAGTGCCCGGCCCGAGTCGTTCGCCACGCGACCGCTCATGGATGTTCCCGTGGGGCGGACTTGGTATGGCGAGGAGGACGGAACGCATTTCGAGGTGGAGTGGCTCCATTACGACAGCGGCTGCGCACCGAGGAAAACGAAGTATGGCACCACTGGGCTCGCCAACATCTTGGGCCGCAGTAGCGGCGTTCCGTGCCCCAAGAAGATAAAGGTGCACGCATGTGCGGATTTTCCGTGCCTAGCGAAGTGGCCCGCGTCGCAGTACGGCCTTGTTGAGCCGCCTCGCTTTCATTTGCGGCCGTCTGCTTGGCGACCGGGCGCGACGCCACCCCCCGCAGTTGCGGCTCCAGGCGGCACCGCAGTTGCGGCTCCCTCGGCCCCTGCACACATAGCACCAGCAACACCAGCAGAACTCGCAGCTCCTGCGCAAGAAGGACACGCAGCTCCAGCACCAGAAGCACCCGCAGAACCCAAACCTCCAGCAGCCCCTGTGCCCGAAGCACCCGCAGCAGCAGTCCCCCCAGCTCCTCCAGCTCAAGTGCACGCAACACCAGACCCGCCTGCTGCGCAGGAGACCGCAGTTGCGGTTGAAGCTCCTGAGGGAGTGGAAGCGGACAAAGACACACCACTTCCAGCACGCTTGCCACCAGCGCGGCCGCTGCCAGAGAACTGGTCGAAGACGCAGGTCGCATTCTTCCCGTGCCCAGACCCAAAGGCTGCAGCACGAGTTGCGGCGCCTGTTGGCGACGCCTTGCGGCCACGAGTCGCGGCGCCACCCCTGGCGCCAGAGAAAGGTGTACCTGTGGAAGACGCGCCAAAGATCCAGGCCGCAGTGGCGGCGACGGTGCCTGACGTCGTGATGGCTCTCCTGAGGCAGATTCTGTCCGAGAATTCCTACATAGGGTATTCAGCTTTCATGCTGTTTGCCTTGCGGTTCGGGCGTCGACCTTACGTGTGGGAAGGCGAGAACCGCAAGGACCTCCTTGACTTCTACATGCCTTGGGCAAAGGAGAAGTGCACTGAGCCATGCGCCGTCGACGGCGTGGCGTGCGTACTCGCCGCTGCTGAGGATCTGTTCGGGGAATGGACAACGGTGGAACTCAGGCCCGTGACTCCCGAGAACCCTCTCCATGAGGTGCGCCACTGGGTGGCCGCAGTTGCGGTGGGTGGCGTGTGCTCTGAGGGAGCGGACGCGTTGAACAGGTTCTACGGTCCTCTGGGACAATGGGTCCTAGGGACTGTTTGCGATGGAAACTGCGGCATTGACCTTATGGCGATGATGTTGCAGAAACCGCAAAATGCCGAGACGCGCAAATGGCTTCGGGAGGAACTGTACGATTTCGGGGTGCGCCGCTGGGACGAACCGTGTTGCACGACATGCTCGTTGTCACGCAGGAACTAACCTTGGAGGAGGTGCGGGCGTACCGCAGTTGCGGGGCCAGCGGCCCTGCTGGACCCATGGTCCTGCACGACTCCGAGGGCGAGGGCGAACCAGCAGAGGCGCCGAGAGAGGCGAGCGCGCCACGACCCGCTCTCATGGCGGCGTTAGAGTGGCAGACGGGCGTGCAGGACATGGGTATATTGCTTGCCATGGCTGAGGCTATGCCCGAGGCGTTGCAGGAGGAGCAAATCAGGGCGCACGCACTGGCCAGCGCACGCCCAAAACCCGAAGTTGCGGAACAGAAGCGGCGCGTGTGCCCGCACATGCTCAGAGACCGCGAACTGGTTTGCAAAGAACTGGAGGCGCACGCACGCAGTTGTGGTTGGTTGGGCGAGGGCGTTCTGCCACGGAATTCAATCGCGTCTTTTTGCGGGCGGTTCACGTGGCCGAAGGGCATGGGGGTCGTCCAGCAGCGCCAGGCCGTCTCCAAGTGGTTTCAAAACTGGCGCACACAAGGTGGACATGGCACGGCGGGCGTTCATGGCCGACGCCGCGCGCGGGGCAACCAAGGGCGCCCGAACAAGGCTCCATGGCTGGAAGCCGCTCTGTACGAGTGTGGTCCCACATGAGGTACTCCGTGGACTGGAAGGCGGTGGCCAAGCGAACCGCAGTTGCGGAGGAGAGGCCCAAGATGTTGGCCAGGTTCTCCCAATCCCTGCTGGTTACGAAGGCGAAGCAACTCGTCGCGGACTACTGCGTGAGACAATGAAGCGGGGAGGCAAACCGATGGTGCCGCAGTTGCGGCCTCGGTGGTGGGTGAAGTGGCGGCGCTCCTACGGCCTGAGCATGAAGAAGCCGAACCGCAAGTACAAGGTGCCACAATGGTTGCTCCAATCTCGTTTTGAGACTATGATCTTGAACGTGGCCAGGGTCCGCGCAGCTGCAGAGAAGCTTCTGGGGTACGACCCGCACATCCTGAACTGGGACCAGTCGCCCTTTCACCGCAACGAGTCGTCGTCGGCCTCGAAGCCGACCTTGGCTGTGAAGGGTGGCATTGTCCCGCTTGTCGAGGCGCATGACGACAGCAGGGCTCGGTGGACAGCGACCCTGACGGTGTCGAGCGACGCGGAGGACATCCGCAGTTGCGGACCACCGCCGGCGGAGCTAATGTTCAAGGGGGGATCTGTCATCGCTGAGGGCTTGGCCGCACATGCCCGCAGTCGCGGCTATCCGTCTTGGGTGAGCACGGCGACGTCCGAGAAGGGGTCCTACCGCGCAGACGACGTTGTATCATTCTTGCAGTGCACTTGCGGGCCTGGCCCGACGACCCGCAGTTGCGGGGAAAGTGGCGCATCCTCATGGCCGACGACCATTCCCCGCACAAAGCAGACGCTGTGCGGAGACTCGCCTGGCAGCGCGGCTACGTGCTGATCATTCACGGCGGGGGGGCGACCGCAGTTGCGCAGCCCGTGGACACGGACTTGAACCAGCACGTGAAGCGCCGGTGCATTGCCCTCGAGACCAAAGCGCTGGTGCAGCAAATGGCGTTGGGGAAGCACGTGCCGCAGTTGCGGCGTTCCGATTGCGCCGACTTGATGCTGTCAGTGTTGGAGAATGTGCAGTTGCACTTGGACGCCGCGAAAGGTTTCCTGAAAGTGGGAATTCGAGCGCCCTTCGACAAGTCAGGAGATCTCGAGATTTGCCGAGTGGCGGCGGAACTCTGGGAAGCAGGGGGGCTGCGAGCAAAAGTGGACACCGCAGTCGCGGAGGTGAGGGAAGAATGCGAGCAGAAACGTTTGAAATGGTCCTACAATGACGTGCTGCGTCTCATACACGAATACGAGAAACACGACGCCACAGATTCCGCGTTGGAGAAGCTCGGCGACGAAGCGCTAGGCCAGGAGCCAGGCCACGAGGAGGGCGATGAGGAGGGCGGGGAGGTGGAGGAGGAGGAGGTGCACGAGGAGCACGAGGAGGACGAAGAGCAAGAGGAGGCCTCGTGGGCCGAGGCTCTTGCGGAACAGTGCGATGCCGCAGTTGCGGCACCTGGGCCTCAAAGATCCTCGGTATCCATGGACTGCGTGGTCGACGCAGAGGCGGCCGAGCAGGTGGCAGTGGCGACGTCCTTGGCAGAAACGCTCCGCGAGGCGGAAGATATGCTGCGCCAAGTGGCATGGAGAAACTAGCGCAGGATTGCCGACAGCAACGACACAAACAAAAGAAGCGGTTGAGAGAGCTGGCGCGGGAGGACAACGAGGTCCTACGAGCGTTGACTGCCCAGCGAGACCACGAAGCCGCAGTGGTGGCGAAAAAGCGGCGCCTGGCTCTGGAAGCGAACGACAGGACGAAGGCTTTGCACGATCTCAAGAAGCAGATTCGAGAGGCCGAGGCCGCCTTGAGGGCAAAGAAGGAGGCCGCAGTTGCGGTGGAAACGGCTTTGGCTAACAAACACGCCCTAGCGCAGTGGAATCCCGAGGAGTTCAAGATCAAGAAAAACAGGATGGCTGCTCTGGATCGCCTGGCTCGCGGAAAAGGCGTCCTCTCAGACGAGCAGAGGGGGGAGTGGGCATGGTTCAAGACGCATTGGGACGAGGAGATGTGCAAGCAGCACAAGGAGCAATGGCCGCTCACGTTTGCTGGGTGGCTGCAAAAAGTCGCGAACGACGCGGCGTCTGGAACCGTTCGGCGCTGTCGCAGTTCGTGCATTCGGAAACAGTGAGAACCCTGGGAGGGCAAATGGCGCTGGTAATCCCAGCCCTAGCGTGATGCAGGCCGCAGTTGCGGACCCACAGGAAGTCCAGAGGGAAGTTGTTTTTTCCAAGCGGCTCCCGCGCGGGCAGGAGATGAGGCAAAACCGCAGTTGCGGTCTTCCTGCTGCTGTGAAAATAATCCTATCACAGTCCCTTGCATTCGTCGCCCTCCTTCTGCTTCTCCGCCAGTCCATTTGTTGTTCTTTCGGTTCCTTTGAGTCCTCGCCCTCCTTCTGCCACTCCTCGAATCCTCTTTGTCTCCTCCCTCCATCCGACCCATGCCCATTCACGATCCATTTCCGTAGCCACCGTGGCTCGAGGTGGCGCACGCGAAGACGCAAGCATGTGGCCGCCCGCGCGCCCGAGCGCATCCTCAGGGAGTATGGACCGTGGACCTCGAATCGCCAGAACGGTGTTCATCCACAACGCTGAGGAGGAGGAGGGAGGCAAAGACGAGGAAGCCGCAGTTGCGGATGATGACGACGACCAGCGGACGCAAGATGGCGTCAGCACCGTCGCGTCCTCGGCTGCCTCCGCTGACGAGGCTGAGTCCCAGGGAGGTGCGGGAGCCGCAGTTGCGGCAGCACATGACTCCTACATGCCGAGAGTGTTGTCGTCGCGGAGACCCTGGACACGGGTGCCCATCATCGAGACAAGCAATCTGTCGGAAAAACAAAGAGCTCTTGTCGACGCATGGGAGGAGAAAACGGAGTTCGAAGCGGGACGGGTCGGCTTCTACGTGGCCACCTTCGGAGGGACTGCAGCTAGACCCACGCAACGCGCGGACGAGTGGGCGCAGCTCCGCGCGAACCCTGCCCAGATCATCGCCCTCTGCGAGTGCGACGACGAGACCTGCGCGGTACTCAGTGGGGAGCACGACGCGAGGGACAGTGCAGCCGCAGTTGCGGACGATAGGTTTCGGAGTCGGACTCAATACAACGACCTGTGCGTTAAGGGCGGCGAGCCATCAGGGACCCTCCTTGTTGGCATGAGGGACCGCAGTGGCGGCCACATTGAACACGTAGACTTTGCGAGACTCTTCCACAAGCAGGAGAAGTCCAAAACGAAGAAGAAGAAGAAACAGTCCGCAGTTGCGGAGGCTCCTGCGCCAAAGCTGCTCAACAAGTACTCCAGGGCGATGGTGGTGCGCGTCCACCTGGACCAGGCCGTGACCCATTTGGGGGGCTCCTTCAACGTCATGGCGGTGCACGTCCACCACAGCTTGGCCAACCCAGACTGGGGCGTCACGAAGCTCCATGAGTTCTACAACTGGTTCGTCGCCTACGTCAGGGAATGGGACGTGAAGGTCTGCATGGGGGACTTCAACATGTGCATGTTCCAGCTTGTGTCCTGGTGCCGCAATGGCGGCCTGACTGTGGACGTCGCCGCGTGGACCCCCTGGAAGACAGCAGGCGGCCAGCCCAGGGCAGACAGCATGGCGATTTTGTTCATAAACTGTCCTGGGCAGTGCAAGCTTCACCATGGCCTGAGTGTTCTGCACGACCGTGAGGGCGGATTCTTGACGACCCAGCATGATCCGTCTTTCCCTGTCTTCGACTACACGAATGGCCCTGGGAAGATGCTTCATACTTACGTGCCCAAGGCTGAGCCCGTTGAAAACAAGATGCGCGCCTTCCTGACGCCATCTGGCGAATCCTTGACCGCAGTTGCGGAGTTCGAGCAAAGGATGGCGCGCAGGGAACGCGACGATTGGGTGCGCCATCCCTTCAGTGTGAAGCAGGGCAACCTCGACGACAAGATATGGCATGGCGCCTTCGGCAGGGCGAGGCACGGAGCGCACTTCCCTCTGGTGGCTTTCACGCACAATACGTGCCGCAGGTCACCTGAAAGACTCGCCGCGAGGTTGGAACGCAGGAAGGGCGGCAAGAAGGGCGGCAAGAAGGGCAGCTACGCGGACACCGCAGTTGCGGGGAAGGGCGTCCGACCCCAGATGGGAACCGCAGTTGCGGGGAGAGACGCTGGGGCTGAGCGAGCAGGGAACACGCCACCGCCGCAAGCTGCCAACGGCGACGATGCGACCCCTTCTTGGGCCGCAGTGGCGGCTGGGTCCTGGGACGCCAGCGGCAGCGGCGCATGGGAGGCGCGCAGTCCCGCCACGAGATGGCAGGGCTGGTCCTGGTGGGACTGTAGCTCGAGCGAATGGGGCGCTGATGGCGCGCAGTGGTGGCCCTCTGATCATGCCGCAGTTGCGGACAATGCCCCTGAGGGCTCGCCTCCTCAGCGTGAAGTCGAGTGGGGCTCGAGCGGGCGACCTGCCGAGCGCCCTCCGTGGAGCTTCGAGGGGCAGTGGTGGTGATGGCCGCAGTTGCGGGCAAGTGGAACATGATGTTGATTGCCGCAGTTGCGGACAGTGTACGCTGGAAAAATCATCATCATCATCAATCATAATCATCATCATATCAACATATCATACGTTCAAAGCAGTGCCGGGGCACTGCTTTGAACGCGTTCAAAGCAGTGCCGGGGCACTGCTTTCGATCGTCGCCTCGTCGCAGTTATAAGGGCTATTGGATTATCGAGAATGGACACCC